>NW_020769355.1:1483487-1630987 GCF_900518735.1 Pseudonaja textilis
CCGACCCAGATTGGAACCCGGAACATTATCCTGGGACATATATATTCGCCTTCATTCTAAAAAAGAGGTACTGCTTCATACAAGATAGAGATAAACAGAACAAGTTGCTTCTGCAAGCTGTAATGATGATACCAGTTTAACTTGTTTTGAAAAGTGGATTAGATCAGTAAATGAAATGTACTTGCCCATAGTGCAGCTGGCAAAATGCAGCTATCACATGAACCAACTTCTTTCACCTACTGATAACAGCCATCTTTGAACAGTTACATTTCCTACCAGTGAAGGTTCTAAAAGGATTTAAGCGGCATAAAGGCTGTGTTACAGCAATCCAACTTGGACACCACTAGCGCATGAATAACTGACTTGTCCAGGGAGAGCTGCAGCTGGCAAAACAAAACAAAACTCCTTAAAACATTGCTGCCTAAGCTTTCTCAGCTAGTGATATATCCAGGAGACCTCCCAAGCTGTGTTTTTATTTAGCTTAATAATGCATGATTATTTTGGGAGTTGTGACTTCCATTCAGTACCTCATATGACTTGGTCTAACATGGCCTCTTGGAGTTAGGACTGTTTGCAGATCCTCACTTAATATAGGCCAATAGGCCAATTCCCCTGCCCACCTGGGCTGTAAGTGTGACTGAGTGAATAAGAGAGAGTGATTGTCGTTTTTTGGAATACTTGTTTTTAAAAATTATATACATATTGAGCTGCAAAACAAAACTTAAGCTTCTTTATAGCTAAGAATGCATCTGAGGCATAATAGGCCTCATAATTTTATTTTTAGAATTTAAAAATGATGGTTTTCCTCCCTTTCTGGAAGAAGGACAGTAGTAAATGGGGGATTCTGTTAAAGAGGGACTTCAATAGGCATCAAGAAGGATCATAATTAGGGATTATATCCTCTATGTCAGCCATTTTGTGAATGGATGAGCCCCATCCCAGTAGCCATCTTCCATGGGATGTCCTCAACATTCCAGACAGAGGTGACCCCACCCAAAGCCTGGGGTCGCATAAACAATACTTGTTCAGCATGAAGGCATCATGAATTGTAACCAAATGTGTCGTCTGTTTAAAACGCATCTATAAGGACCGTATCTCAATTGCAGAGTGTTTTAACTTTGTACAGCACAGCCCTAGGTATAAGCCGTCAGATTTCTAAAATAGAGGAGCAGGTAGCAGAGTGATAGGGAAAGATTGCTCCTGCTACTAACCAAAACAGAAGTTAATTTTGGGGTATCATTGTAAGAATGTTTTGCCCTTGAGACTTCCATCAGTTGGCCTCCTCTAGTTTTACTCTTTAAGAAATCCTTGTGAGAAGTTTTTTAGGTCTACACTTGTTAGAAATTGGGTAAAGTGCATTTGCAGTTGGACAGGGACTCCCTCTGTGCTGAGACCTCTGATCAAAATGGCCTTGGATACCTGCAGCTGCCATTTAGGCTTGGCAAATGCGCCCAGGTGCCTCCTTTGGAGACCACATTGTTGCACACATCCAAGAAGAGTGTGGGTTGTCTTTGAATGTCTAAGACAGTGGCATGCCCATGCCTGCTTGCTTTTTGGCCTTTCCCACTTTTGGCATGCACCCCTTTCCTGAAAGTTAGATACAATTTTGCTTGATTTGAAAACAATCCTATTTTGAGTCTGGTAGCTCTCCCATTCCTACCCACAAATAAGCATTTAAAGAAAAACAAAACCAGATTCCTTTGTTAATGCTAAGAAACCAAGTGAAAGACCCTTGGTTGCTTTTCTATTGTGTTAGCTGTGGTGCTATCAATGCACTGCGAATCATCAAACCTTTCACTGTCGGAGTGGGTGAAAGGTGCTTTTATGCAAATGATTTTGCAGCTATAATATGTGGGTGCATTAATGTATAGACTGCGTTGAGAGATAGAAAATGCTGCAGGCCAGTAAAGTCTTTAGAACTCTCAACGTTGGGCTCATGTAATTTTGTTAATGAAGCTTTCACCAAGCAGTTGGGACCCCTTCTTTGCAGGTGGCTGGCACGAAGCACCTCAGTTTTCTTTTGCAGAAGGTTTCATTAAAGGGGCCCACTGCTAACTGGGCTATTAAAATTTTTCCAGGGGATGGATTTAAGGTGCAAGAAATGTTCTCCTTCATTTCTCCTATTTCCTTTCTTTTGAATTTTCTCCATTTTTTTCTTTTCTTTTCAGCAATCTGTCGTCAGGGTTGCAATCCCAGACATGGTTCTTGTAAAATACCCGGCGAATGCAGGTAAAAGCAAAGACATCTTTTCTTCCTTAAACGATTCAGAATTGTTGTAAAAGTACAAAAAAAGAAACAAGAAAGAAAAAAGAAAAGCAGGAGTTAACATTAGGGCAGTCTTGATGTTTAATTTTGAAGCAAATATTCTCGACCCCAGGGCTCGGGAAAGAAAACAATGTTTTGGGGAGATGCCTTGGAAAAGCCTGTTGCATGTAAACGTAGTTCTTTTGGGTCTGGAGGCAGGAAGTCAAACGGATTGTGAACCTTCAATACTGAATGGCAGCTAAACTCTTGGCCCAGCGTTAGCGTGTAATCCGTTTACTTACTTCTAGTAAGTGTAATTATATGACTGGTTTTAGCTTTCGCCATCTCCTATCCTCCCCCCCTCCTCCTTTCCCTCAACTTTTCCCACCAGTAGGCACAAGTTGAGCATTCTTGAGATGGGATTACTTGCCTCCTCCTTAGGTCCTCTGCTCTTGGGAGCCAGACTTCAGAGTGATGAGAGGTTAATAGCTTGGATGGAATCTTGTCCGTCCGTAGATCTTCTTGATGAGGCAGAGGGCCTGCTGTGGTTCTTTGATGTCTCCTTTCTTTTCTGGCAAGCAGACAAGGTTGGGATGAGAGGTGGGTAGGGAGGACAGCTCGCATGTAGCCAGACTCTGAAAGCCAAGAATTGTGATTGTGTTGCATCCTTGAATTGGGTTGGCATTAAGGTAAGGCTGGCAAGCATTGTTGGGGTAGGAACCTTGGCTTTTTAACGCCTCCTTTCTTTCTGGAGTAATTGCCGCCTGTATTTCAGGCTCAGGAAAAAGTAGCTCCTGAGATTGGCAGGCAGCGGCCCTCCAGAAGCTGGCTGTGTAATCCAGACACATTGTGGGGTTTTGGGGGGTTTCTTCCCTAGACTGACTCCGAGACTCGGTCACGGAAGCCAGAAGCATTTGGGGAGGTCAGGAAAATCTCTAGCCTCAGGGAACCGCTTGAGGTTTGGAGGTTTGCAAGTCTGAATCCGAAGGATAGGTTTATATTCCAAAAAGCGGTGGCAAGCACAGTGAAAGGAGGGTCAACCAGACCTCATCTTTCCCGTTCCACTGGCAAGCATTGTTGACCAATCATCACCAGGCCTGCCCAGTCACATCACACCAAGCCAACACTCTCCTTCCTCTTTTCTTTATCTCAAAGCCAATCAGCTCCCTGCTTTTCTCTCTCCCTGGAAACAGCTCCCACCCTGTTTACGTCCTCTCAGAAAGTCAAGTTTTGGGGGAAGAGGAGTGGACGACTGCCAATAACTTTATAAACACTTTCTTGCCTCTCTGTAGAAAACAGGACTATTACTTATAGCGGTGAGGGGGGAGAAAAACGCCATGTGTCTGGCAGCCTTGATCCGTATCTTCCTGGAGAAAATCCTGAAAAGGGAAAGGCATGTACAGATAGTCCTCGACTTAACAACAGTTCATTTAATGACCATTCAAAGTTAGGACCTTACTGAAAAAAAACGTGACTTATGACCATTTTCCACGCTTACGACCCATTTCAGCATCCTCATGGTTACATGATCAAAAATTTGGTTGCTTAGCAACTGATTCATATTTTATGATGGTTCCAGTGTCCTGGAGTCATGTGAACAACTTTGGCGACCCTCTGACAAGCAAACTCAATGGGGAAGTCAGATTTCCTGAGCAACCGTGTTACTAACTTCATAGCTGCGGTGATTCACTTAACAATGGGGGCAAGGAAAGTCGTACAATAGGGCAGAATTCACTTCACCAATGTTTTGCTTGGCAACAGAAAGTTTACGCTCGGTTGTGCTGGTGCGTCGAGGACTACCTGTCAGTGGGGCTGCCAACTGGTTACCCTGGGAGGGCTCCTGTGCAGTACACAACATCCATTCAGCAGCAGTAGGGGACTCTCCGCTCTCTCAGGGCCCTTGCTCCACATTAGAAGTGGCTTTCACCTTGTGGCTGCCTCAGTATTTGCAAAAGAGAGGAATCTGGCTGGAACAGATAACAAATAATCAGAGTTGGAAGGGACCTTGTAGGTCATCTACTCCAACCCCCCACCGCTCAAGCAGGAGACCCTACACCATTTCTGACAAATGGCAGTCCAATCTCTTCTTGAAAGTCTCAAGTGATGAAGCTCCCGCAACTTCCCAGGGCAAGCTGTTCCATTGGTTGATTGCTCTCACTGTCAGAGTTTCTCCTTATTTCCAGGTTGAATCTCTCCATGTTCAGTTTCCATCCATTATTCCTTGTCTGGCCTTCGGGTGCTTTGGAAAATAGCTTGACCCCTTCCTCCCTGTGGCAGCCCCTCAAATATTGGAAGACCGCTATTATGTCTCCCCTGGTCCTTCTCTTCACTAGACTAGCCAAGCCCAGTTAACGTGGTGACCAAAACTGGATGCAGTACTCTAGGTGTGGTCTTACGAAGGCTTTATAGAGTGGCATTAGTACTTCCCTTGATCTTGATTGTATCCCTCGGTTAATGCAACTTAGGATTGTGTTAGCTAACAGGACGACCCCAGCATCGTTGCTCCCCTGAGAGCCTTCTCATTTGCAGAAATGGAATATGATTATGTTGGGAAGAGAAACGTTAACTATGAATCAGAATCCGAATAGAGCTGGAAGGGGGAACCTTGGAGGTGTTCTAGTCCACCCCCCTGCTCAAGCAGGAGGTCCTATACCATTTCGGACAAGTGACCATCCAGTCTCTTCTTAAAAACCTCCAGTGATGAAGCAGCCACAACAACTGAAGGCAAAAATGGGCTCAAGTGCCCTTCCCCTTTCAGCCATCAGAGCTTTCCTTTGAAACCTCTTCCACCAAAGGGGGGTGGGGGCGGCCTATCCCAGGGCTGCCTGGAATGGAGGGAGCTGGAGGCAGATAGGCCCTACCCCATTGTGGAGACATGGCCGAAAAGCAGGTGTGCCTGATTTTTAAAAAAATCAAGGAGCGAACGGGCCTTTTTTTCCACAAAAATGGGATCCACATCAATCCAAGTGGCCCTAACAGAATGATCCCGAAGAGAAAAGCGGTGAGATTCTTGCTGCCTGACTGTCTCTCCGTGCAGACTTGCCCTCAGTCAGTCAGCCTGTCGTATTTCTTTGCCCTATTTTGGTTGGGCTGGATCCCAAGAGATGCACAAGCCAAAGCAGCAAAAGATTTGTGCTTCTGTCATCCAGCTGAATGTGCCTTAGAGGGTTTGCCTGCATTCCTTGCTAGCCAGAACAACAGGCTTTGTTTTCAGAGTTCAAGCCTTCCTGTGCCTCTCGCCTCCCACTTGCTGCCTAGACATGCATTATTGCCCTTATTTACTTAAGGTGCAACTTTCCCACACTTCTTTTTTTTTAAAATATATATATATATATGTATACTTCCAGCAGCAGAGCTGCCCTTCCTGATACTCCAGCCTCAATTATTTTCTTGGACTCGGGGAAAACCAAACTATACGGTGTGTTTTTTTTCCCACTGAGTTGGGATGAGTCATAGTCTGCTATGTTACAGATGCAGCCGTTTAAAAATAAAACCCCAGCCAAAGCTGCTTTTAAGGCCTAAAAACAAAAAAATGTATAGAAGTTTCTCTCATTCTTATTAGAAGTGATGTGAAGCCAAAGGAAAAAAAGGCAAAAAAAAAAAAAAGACCTGACCAAGATGAAATGGGCCCATTTTGTAAGGCAGACTCTATTTTTGAAGCATAGGATGGTTGGATGTACGTTAATGTGGAAAGGCCTAATAAACTCCTCTGCTAAAATTAGCCTGGCTTTAGTTTGGCTTTTGTTTTTGGAACGGAACTATCAAGATGGGCCTTGCCTAGCATTAAAAATAAAGTTAGATTTTTAGAGGCTGGTTGTTGTTTTTGTTGTTGTTGTTATTATTATTCTGCTCTGTGTTGAAGCAGAGTGTGCTGCAAGAGGCTGTTGACACTTAACTTATAGCGGCCATCACGTTCTCCTTTCCAGCGCTGGCTGCCAGTGAGTGATGAGGGCCCGTAGTCCAAGATTTCAGGCAGCTTTTTGTGAGGGGCAGGAGAGAAGCTGTATAAAGCTTTTGTTCTGTGCAAGGATTGAAATCTGTCTTTTGTCCTTCTGGGCCTTCTTTATTCAAAGGGGAACTTCCATTTCCTCTGCTCTGCTGCTCCCAGAGAAGATCCCACAGTCAGGACTTGAAATACCTGTTGTTTTCAATCTATCAGTGGCATCAAGGCATCTCTCTTTCTCAAAGCTGCTGCTGCTGCTGTAAAAAAAAGACAAAAAAGAAAATAATTAGGGGGAGTGGCTTTCCATTTGAGGGTTTTTTTAAGGAGAATTGAAGCATGATATTAGTGCTAAGTGATTAGCTCCCTGTCATATCCCTGTCATTTTTTTCCCTCATCACAAGGCTATATGGCAGAATATTGCTTTGAAAATGAAATGAAAAGACTTGTTTTGGAAAGTTAGGTCCGGTGGAGTTGAGTAATTGCAGTTGATGGTTTCTCCCCGGATATTGGATACAAAATGCCTTTTTTGTTCACTCAAAATTTCACACTTGCAAATTTTTCATTTTCTACCACAGATAATATATTTTGTTTATTTCTTTATTTTTTTAAAAAAATGGCAGTGCCCTAATGCATAAGGGCGGGAAGCAGGGGAGACTGGGTATTTGGATAATAAAATATTTTCCCCAGATTTTGTTGTTAACATCAACTTGCGTTGTAGTATGTGTTCATTTGCTTTAAACTTACACACACCTTTGAGCCAAAGTTTTAAATAAAATCATCAGAGAACTGGGGTCCCTTTACTGGGCTATGTCTGGGGCAGCTATATCAACCCCACCCCTGTCCCCTTCCTTTCATGTTGTGAATGGAAATATCGATTATCAAATGGAAATATTGCTTTAGAACTTCTGTTCTTACCTGTCCTAAAGTGGCTTCCTTCTCCTCATGTCAGCCTGTGACTCCTAGTAACTGCATAGTGCATACCCCCAAACAGTGGTACATCTATGAGCAGAGTTGTGAGCAAAGGGAAACCTAGTTAGCTAGCTGCTTCATCCTGCTGGGCTGTTTGCCTTTCTGCTGAAATGCCCCTAACCCCTTGTATTCATGAGGGTCTTTGGATAATTGTCGCTCCTCCTGACTCATTCTTTTCTCTTTTCACCCTGATCCGTTTCTCTAATCCATTTGTCAAGGCCCAGAGATTGATCTCTTGTGTCCACCCACCCACTCTCCCTCCTGCGTTTGTGTGAGCTTCACAATAGCATAGAGTCTTGTCTTCAATGGCTCCACACCGAGCCTCCCAGAACAGTTATTCTTTTGTACAAAGGCTGCCTTTAGAGACCTTGGTTAAAACTGTTTGTTTACAAGAAGCCACCAAACAAGTCTCGGAAAGAATGCTGCCTTTAAAAAAAAAAAGGAAAGCAAAATTTGGACTTTCCAGCCGCTGGTCCTTTTATTTCCTTTCGGGATATAATTCCAAGCTCTCTTTCTTCGAAGGTGTCAGTATGGATGGCAAGGCCAGTACTGCGATAAATGCATTCCACACCCGGGCTGTGTCCATGGAACGTGCAACGAACCGTGGCAATGCCTCTGTGAAACCAACTGGGGTGGCCAATTCTGCAATAAAGGTAGGCTGAATCTAGGAGGAGGCTGTGAGGAGGTTTGAAATGCAGATCAATATCATGGAGGTTGGGATGGGTAGGTAGAACGTGGACTTTGGCCCTGCTGGGTTTGCTTCCCTATCCTGCTTATGAGTGTGCAGCCATCTGGTTGCTTTGTCTTGGGGAATATTATGGCAAAGGACACAGAGCATCTGTTTTGAAATACCTTATTCATTCTTTGGCTCCTATTTATCCCTTGCAGATCTCAACTACTGTGGGACTCACCCGCCTTGTTTGAATGGAGGGACCTGTAGCAACACGGGCCCTGACAAATACCAGTGTTCCTGCCCTGAAGGCTATTCAGGACAAAACTGTGAAATTGGTAAGAAATTCTCCAGGAGGTTACTTTGTTTTATTCAAGCACCCTGGCTGCAACCCTAGATATTATCTGGGCAGTGCAAGAGATGGGGAGAGAATGCAAAATTATATTTCAGTGCATAGTAGGGAAACAGTGCTCCTCTAGAATTTTGGACTCCAGCTTTCATCTGGCTTACCCAGCATGGCTAATGGCAAGGATAATGGGACCTGAAGTCCAAAAGAGCTGGAGAGCTACCTTATGGCTTCCAATCTTGAGGAAGTCAACCCCAACCATTATTTTCATGCATTTATTAAAGGTTAATTCCCATTCACAAGAATTTTTTGGTCATGTTATAGACACATGCATGCACCAATTATAATATAAATATAACACTGAAGTATTAATGTAGTACTAGTATGGTGAAATACTAGCATAGTACTGGCACTTGAAGATGTTATCTAGTTGGGTAATGAAATGTCTGCAGTGTGATTACCTGAAATTTCTGGAGAAGGCCGTTGCCTCAAGTGGATCATTTGGAAATGCTCACCAGTCACCATGCAGTTAAAATCATCTGGGTTCAAAAATATGTGGTGTAATGAAAACAACTGGTAGGTTTTTCCAAACCATCTAATCCAGATAACACTCTAGACCAGATTTCTCCAACCTTCCCAGGTTTGCAGACCCGGGGGCGGGTTGGGGGATGATTCTGTCTGAGTGGCAGGCAAGTGCAATGTGCAGCTCCATTTGTGTGAATGCTGGGCATGTGTACCTGCTACTCACACAAATGAAGTGTGCATGCAAGTGTGGATGTGCGTATGTGCTCACCCACCACTTCCGCGGCCCAGTTCCGAACAGCCCCTGATTGGGGGCTGAGGACCCCCTGCCCTAGTCCTTGAGGAATGCACTGGGAGGAAAGTGTGGTCAGGAAGTGTGAAGTGGTTGTTGAAAAATGACCTGATGGTCTCTAGTTTAGCACCCTGCCATTGGTTTCAGGGTAAACCTTGGTAGTGTTCAAAGATGGGCAGAGTATCAGGTCTACTGCAAGATGGAAAGTTGGAGAAGCCCAGAGGAAGCAAGGAATGACTTTTGAGGGTCAGAGGGATGGTGATTCACCTTGGCACCTTTGGCTAATCTGAAGGAGATTCTGTTCTTGTTGCAGCGGAACACGCCTGTCTTTCGGATCCTTGCCACAACGGAGGAAGTTGCCTCGAGACCCCTACTGGATTTGAATGTCTCTGTGCACTTGGCTGGGCAGCACCAACCTGCATGCTTAGTAAGTGAACTAGAATGACAAAGCTTTAACCTCTCTTGCCTCCTTAAGTGTCACAGAAATTTCCAAGGGGTTCTTAACAGTTAACTGCTGTCAGACATCAATGCCGATTGCCAAAACACAGTGCCAGTTTCTCCCTTTTAAAGATTCTCCGTTAAGAATTCCTAAATCCTTAAAGTGTTTATTTGTTACCCGTGTATCTTGCCATGTATTATCTGCGAGTCTGGAAGAAGAAAACCAGAGCATGTTCTTCAGTCTTATATGTGTTACCCTTTCAGTTCCAGTGTCCATGGACAAGTAGAAATTGTACTTCAGGAGAGATTAGAACTGCAGTTAAGGACAGATTAGAACTGAAAAGCAGAGCTGGCCAATACTTTGGTATACAATCCAGAAAAGATGTTTTGGAATATGCAGGAATCCAAATGAAAATAGAATGGCACTGTTTCTTACTTATTATAATTATATTATAAGGAAAATTATTATAATAAAACAATGTTCAGAATGTTCCAGGTTGGTTGAGGAGATATTAAAAACCCTGGGCAGTCCCACTTAGTGTTGAGAACACAAGGCTGGAAGAGTTGAATTGATTTATAATAAGACAGCTCTCTGTGTTTTCCTGGGCCCCATTTGAACTTCTCCCAAGTAGAAATGAATTCATTGGAGTCTCTTTTCAGACTTGGGCTTCTAATCCTGGCACTTAAAAAGCAGGACAGGAGAGAGAGAGTGTGTGTGTGAGAATATCCATGAATGAATATTTTCACTGGCATTCTAGCTGGAGTAGTTGTCTCTGTGTGAAGACAATGTGAAATTGACTAGCACTTTTATTGAAGGCTATTAACGCCAGAAAACCTGACCAATGTGCGTATTCGTGGTGTTGAAATTTCTTCTTATCAAAATTCATAACGAATGTTTAAGGTTGTCTGAAGCACAGAAGAAAGTTGAGCGGGCAGGGAGGGATGAAAAGTGAAGGGCGCAATATAAAAGTTGGATATTTCCTTTGGTATATAGCAAAAGGATGCATGATTGCTAATACATTGCTCAGATGATAATTGCCCTAACCTAAGGCTAAATAAATCTTTTCTTGACAGATATTGATGACTGTTCTCCAAACCCTTGTGGGCATGGAGGAACTTGCCAGGATCTAGTTGATGGATTTAAATGTGTTTGCCCACTACAGTGGACTGGTAAAACTTGTCAAATAGGTACGTGTAATGTTGAGGGATGCTGTGTCTTGAGCTCATCAGAGAAACCTCAAGTCCTTCTTTTCCCTGGGCCAGACTGATTAAAACAGCTTCCCAGATATGATGTACAGCAGTGGTGGGATTCAATTTTTTCTTACCACCGGTTCTGTGGCTTGGTGGGCATGGTAGGGGAAGGATACTGTAAAATCCCCAGTCAGAGGTGGGATTTGCCAATTCTCTGAACTCCTCAAAATTTCCGCTACTGGTTCTCCAGATCTGGTCAGAACCTGCTGAATACCCACCTCTGATGCTCAGTCTGTTGAAATTGTTAAATTGCATAATATATCTTCCATACGTCCCGGTACATTGTGGAAGGAAACGTCAAGAGTATCTGAGCTGCTGTATTATATGAGAAATTCAGATATGGCTAATCTGGGAATCTCTCTGGAGTTGCTTGAATTCAGAGGAGGAGAACGTCCTTACCGTTTGCCCAAGGACACAACTGTACTAACCTGTACAGTTATCTTAGCCCTTCCCATCTCCCTGCATGCTGATTTGCGGGGAGGGGAGTAGCCCCCTTTGTGCAACTCTCGAGATGGCTGGCTTATCTTGGGATCGGCTGGGATACCTAATTGGTGGTTGTGAAGGGCAAATATTCCTTCTCAAGGCAGTGCACTCCCTGTTTTTCCTTCTCTTTTGGCCTTGTGGGAAAGTTGGGGCATCCCACCACAGCCTCATTAACACATTCAACCCTGGAGAATTGGCAGCAGCTGCGTCCCAACCTCTGGCTTGATCCTCGGAAGAAGGAGTCCCCTGCACTTTGAAGGCCATGTTTTAATCCCAAGGCCTGGGGAATACTCTATTCCTTCGCTAATCTCCACCTCACTCGCCTCTTCCTGCCTCCCCGTTCCCTTTTAAAAGGAATTGTTCTTAATCGTGGGGGGCCAAGGCCTCAGTACTACTGATGACATCGTGAGAAATCAGAGTATGCTTTTAGTGATTCAAAAGCAGTGTTTTAAAAGCATCCCTAAGCAGCCTGGAGCCCCTCCTGAAGTTTTGGACTGTACTTCCTCTAGTTTGTGATGAAGGGCTGTGGCTGCTGAGGGTTGTATTCCCAAATGTTTGGAGGGCATCAGGTTGCCTAGCCCTGAAGTTGTTCTCCTCGTGTTTGTGCAATCGTGTAATCTTTCAGAGTCCGCTAGCTTTTAATAAACGTGGAGGGCCTGCTGTGAAAACAAGAGAGGGGGGTGTGCTTTCCTCTTTCACTCTACCCACAGCTGAGTGTTGAGCAATTCGTTTGTCTCTTTTCAGATGCCAATGAATGCGAGAGCAAACCTTGTATCAATGCCAATTCCTGCAGGAACCTGATTGGTAGTTATTACTGCAATTGTATTGCTGGCTGGACTGGCCAGAATTGTGAGACAAGTAAGTTGTGTGTGTGTGTGTGTGTGTGTGTGTGTGTGTGTAGCTGGGGGCGGGGGTGTCAAAGGGCAAAGTGTTGCAATCGAACTTGGATTTACATTTTGTCATAATTCAGCCAGGAGGAAGGTTGGGGGGGCGAGAGAGTCACTGATGTTTTTAGAAAGGGAGTAGTCAATCTGGCAAGAATAAGAATCAATTTTATCAGACCCATTAGTCCACAATATGGCTAGGTTCTGATAAGGTGCCTTGAAACAATGATGTGAAGTTTCAGTTTAACTCTACTGGAAGAATTGCTGAAGGTTCCCACCCATTTACAATAACGTTATCTCGAGGAAAGCAAGCAGGAAACTTCACAGAGTTTATCTAGCTAGAGCTGCAGAGCCCCCTGATTTTTTTTTTCTCACTCTCTCTCTCTCTCTCTCTCTCCAATCTTGGATTTTCGGTTGCTGTGTTGCTTTCCCACTCAGCTTGTGTTTTCCTTCTTTTAATTACAGACATTGATGACTGTGTGGGACAGTGTCAGAACGGAGGGACTTGTAAGGTAAGTAATGTTTGATTTCCCCTGTGAGAATCTGCCAGTTTTCAGCAGAGGATAATGATGAAGAGTGAAGAGGCAGAACAGTCTCTCTTGAATTTGTTAGATTTCTGCTAATCTGGGAATGGGAGGGGTGAAGTCCTCATCATTCTCACTGAAAGAGTCTTTTCTCTCAAAAATACGCCTCTGAGGGTTCCATCTTTCTCCTTCTCCCTTTTACGTTAAGCTCCACAGTGGACAATTGGAGAAAGATCCCAGATAATTAAGTTTAAGTTCTAGTCTACAAGCAAATCCAGGGAACAGATTGGGAGGCTTGATCATTGAATTCACAAAAATCTGAATTCCTTAAGCAACCCTACAACAGCCAGAGTTATTTCACTTGGTTCAGGAGATCGTGGCGCTGGATGTCATATTATTTCCTGCTGTGAAACAAAATCTCCCCTTTGGAAAGGTTGCCAGTCAAATCTAAGCTCAACCATTTTACTCTTTAAATCTCAAGCAATCGAATTTCATAGTCCATCTGCGTTTGATTATTTTATTACCACATTGTTGCATAGAAAAGATCTTTTCTGGTCATTCTAAGAAATGAACGTCAACACTCAATGCTTGTCTAGTTTAGTCTCATTACTGCTAGTGTCAACTCGTTAACCTGCCCACAAAGCACATAACCATGGTTTGCTTATAATCATGGATAGTTTGCACACACCGTAAGCATAATGGGTGGATTTTCCATCAGATGAATCGACTGTGAAATGATCACGTTAAGACTTAGCATCATGCATGAACTAGGCCCTTGCATACGAAGAAAAAATCATTTTACGCTAAATAAAACAGAAAATGAGGTTAATGGTAGCCTTCCCTTGCAGGGACATTCAATTTCATAACACCTTCCAATGTCATTTTTCACAGTTTAGAAAAATACGCTATCAAGTGCTATTAATGCATGTTCAGCAATCTCAATGCGTGAATGCATAATTTGTTGCTACCAGCAGTTGTTGTCTATATTTTAATGTATTCCATCTTTAGCCTATCCTTCATTCAAACTGGCAGACTTCTCCCTCTGCTCTGTTCCTGCTGGCTTCTCATTAATTCTCTCCCCAGCTAGAAAGAGAAGGGCTTCCACGGATGAAACGGGAGTTCAGCCTGACATGGAACAGATTGTTGCTCACCCACAAATTAGGTGGTGAGCACTTTTTTTCCCCCAGGAAAAGAGGCTGGGAGAGAGGCCTGAATTTCCTCCCGCTTTTTTTCTGTCCCTTTTTTTCTCCGCTGGGCTTAGTAACGAGGATCAGGCTGTGGCAAACATTGTGGAACCAAAGCAAGGTTTTATAGTGCCATGAATCCATCCTTAGTGTTGCCCTCCTGTAAATGAGTCTCTCCCTTTAGGCTGTGGTGTCAGACTTGATTTCATTGAGGGCCACATCAGGGTGTTCTGTTTGACTTTAGGGGGCTGGGGTGAACGTGGCCAGCTCGACATCACTAGTGTTGCGGGCGCCTGTAGGCCCGAGCTCCGTTTTCAGTTGCAACGGCCTCTTGCAACCCTCTGCGAATGAAAACCGGCTCCCGAGTTCTGTTTTCGGCTGCAATGGCCTCTTGCAACCCTCTGCCAGTAAAAACGAAGCTCGAGAGAGCCGCCTGTGGCCCTCCTGAGCTCCGTTTTTGCTGGCAGAAGCACTGTGGGCCGCTCCTTTGCTGTTTCCAGGGTGGCCCAACAGGCCGGCTCCGGGTCCCGGGCCTTGAGTTTGACACCCCTCCTCTAGGCTATGAATTTCAGACTGCGTATGCAGGAATGAGCCAGCGTCGCTGCCTCATCGTGTCTGGTTAGCTCTGATGATTCCAAGTCCTTCAGGTTTGACTTAGTTTCTTTCCCATTGCCCTTCAGTGGATTTGCATTGCCCAGGTGTTCCTCGATTTACGGCCATTCATTTTTACAACCTTTTGAAGTTTCAGTGACACGGGAAAAAACGTGTTTTACAACCAGTTCGGCATCCCCATACGGTTACAAGATCAAAATTCGGGTGCTTGGTAATCAGCAGGTGCAGGATAGTCCTCGACTTACAACAGTTTGTTTAGTGACCATTCAAAGTTACCGCAGTACTGAACAAAAGTGACTTACGGCCATTTTCCACGCTTATGGTCATTGTAGCATCCCCATGGTCACGTGATGCTTGGCAATTGATTCACATTTATGACAGGTGCAGTGTCCAGGAGTCATGTGGTCCCTTTTGCGAACTTCTGACAAGCAAAGTCAATGAGGAAATCAGATTCATTTAACAACCGTGTTATTAATATAACAACTGCAGGGATTCGCTTAACAAAGGTGGCAAGAAAAGTCGTAAAATAGAGCAAAACTCACTTAACAAATTTCTCACTTAACAACATCAATTTTGGGCTCAGTTGTGGTCCTAAGTTGAGGGCTACCTGTATTTACGACAGTCGCTGCATCCTGGTGTTGTGATTGCCATTTGCCACCTTCACCACCAGCTTCTGACAGGCAAAGTCAGTGGGGGAAGCCACAACAATAGGATTCACTTAACTGTAGCGATTCAGTTAATCGAGGCAAAAAAAGGTCATAAAATTCGACTTAACCGTCTTATTTAACCGTGGAAACTCTGGTCCCAATTGTCATAATTTGAGGACTCCCTCTTAAGTCACAGTGCTCCCAGCACACATGGTCCAAAGAGAAGGGTTTGTGTAGAGTTTGTGGTTTAATGCCATCCTCGGACATCGAACGGCCTCTCTGTTTTTGTGCTGCTTGCATGTGTGAAATCCTTGTTGAGGAACCAAACTCTGTCAAGGACCTTGGAGTACTCATCTCTAGTGATCTAAGTGCTAGAGCCCACTGTAACTACATAGCCAAAAAGGCATTAAGAGTTGTTAACCTAATCCTACATAGCTTTTTCTCTGGTAATATCACACTACTAACTAGAGCATACAAAACATTTGCTAGACCAATATTTGAATACAGCTCATCAGTCTGGAACCCGCATTACACATCTGATACTAACACAGTTGAAAAAGCCCAGAAATATTTCACAAGAAGAGTTCTCCGCTCCTCTACTCATTGCAGAATACCTTATGCCACCAGACTTGAAACCCTAGACCTAGAAAACCTAGAACCAAGCCGCTATCGGTCCGATCTAAGTATAGTATATAAAATCGTACATTGCAATGTCCAACCTGTTAATGAATACTTCAGTTTCAATCATAACAACACAAGAGCGCACAATAGATACAAACTCAAGGTTAACTGCACCAAACTTGATTGCAAGAAACACAACTTCTGCAACAGAGTGGTCAATGTCTGGAATACTCCACCTGACTCTGGTTTTTTCCCCAAACCCCCAAAACTTCAACCTTGACTGACTACTATTGACCTCACCCCCTTCCTAACAGGCCTGTAGGGGGCGTGCATAAGCACACCAATCATGCCTACCGTCCCTGTCCTATTGTTTCTTTTATTTTTCTTATAAGTATCTTATCTCATGTATTCAATACTATATTTATTCTTATACCTGTATCTTGTATGTAATTGACAAAGCAAATAAATACTAAATGCTTTGTGGTTTATTGGCAAGGTGAGCTAACCTCTATTTTGTTTTGTTTTTGCACCCTTTTTTCTTTCCAGGATTTAGTGAACGGTTATCGCTGTCTCTGTCCACCTGGCTACATCGGGGATCACTGCGAGAGGGACATCAATGAATGCGCAAGCAGCCCTTGTTTGAATGGGGGCCACTGCCAAGATGAAATCAATGGCTTCCAATGTCTCTGCCTGGCTGGCTTCTCGGGAAACATCTGTCAGGTGAGGCAGGTTCCAGATAAGAGCCAATTCGGTGTGCAGTTCCTGGATCTGTAGGCTGAATGCCTGCGTTCAAGCGAGCAGCGTTAAGAGACGTTTTATTTTATTTTATTTTATTTTATTTTATTTTATTTTATTTTATTATTTTATTTTGAAAAACAACATCAAGGGTGAGGTGTGGGAATTCATAACTCAGCTGGTGTTGGTGTGCATTCACGTTGCGAGCTCTGCATGCTGTTGGATAACATTATTTTAGCGAGGCTGGTGAGAGCTGCCTTGTGTCTGGCGTACACAAGCAATAGAGGTGACAGATTAAAAAAAAAAGGGTCAGATTCCACATTTCCTTCCTGTGACCGTGGGAAGAAGATGAATAAAGCCTTTGACTTAGATCCTCTCTTCTGTCCTCCTCTTTCCTCCATCCCTGACAGTTGGACGTAGATTACTGCGAGCCCAACCCTTGCCAGAATGGGGCCCAGTGCTTCAATTACGAGAGCGATTATTTCTGCAGCAACTGTCCGGATGATTACGAGGGCAAGAACTGTTCCCACCTCAAGGATCACTGCCGCTCAACTCCTTGTGAAGGTATGCGTTTTGAACTCCTTGGGAAGCTACGCTTTTTGTGTGTGCTGTGTAGTATAGCATGCGCTCGGGGACGCCCTTCGTGCAGAATGTCCCAAATTCAGCCTCCAACATCACCTGAGCAAGGTGTCTGTCTGATGTTTCTGGTGACTTGGCATAATCAGTGCTGTGTTAGGTTAGCTGGCTTGGGTCCAGGAGGCGGCAATAGCTCCTTCAGACCAGTGAATCCTTCAGGGATTCAATTTTTTTTTTCCTATCAATTCTGTGGACGTGGCAGGGGAAGGATACTGTAAAATCTCCAGTCTGAGGTGGGATTTCCAGTTCTCCAAACTACTCAAAATTTCCGCTACCGGTTCTCCAGAACTGGTCAGAACCTACTGAATACCACCTCTGCTTCAGACCCTGTTTTCTTTAGGTATACAGAGTATTGAGTTAACCCTAACTTTTTAAATACATTAATAGTCATTGATCTCCTGCTATTTCGAGAAGGAAGGCCCAGTAACTTTACCATGCGTTTCTAAGTAACTTTTAAAACTACCAGCTCTGCCCACTTGGAGAAATCCAAATCAAAGCCAACTGATCTAGCTGATCTAGCTGGAAAAAGAATCTGGTCTGATCTAAGGCCTTCCTGGTTATGAGATGCTCTTGCTCCTAAAGAGTTTTGGGGATACTTAGAAAACACAAAGTACTTTAGAATGGTTTTTTACACTTCCAAGGGAATTTTAATAGCAATATTGGGTCACAGGATGTAGGCATACTGCTCTTTGGGACCGAAGGTCACATACCAGGTTCTGGAAAATATTGGGGCTGGGTGGAAGACATGGCAAGAGAGAAGCAGATGTGTACAAAGCAGAAAGTGATGGGGTCCAAAGTGGAAACCGTTGTTCTTCCCAAGTTGGACTGAGTTGCATTTCCTTGTCCACCCTCTGCTTCCTTATCAAGCTTTTAAAAGAGGAATGTCCAACCTTGGCAACTTTTAAGGCTTGTGGTTTTCAACTCCCAGAATTCTCCAGCCAGCCATGCCTGGGAGTTGAAGTCCACAAGTCTTAAAAAGTTGCCGAGGTTTGGGAAACCCCTACTTTAGAGCCTAGTTTAATTTGAATTTACTTTCCCCACGTCAGCAGCAACCGCGGAAACTCCATAAAGTTACTGGTAAGACAGTGAAGGTTCATTTTTGCTTGCTTGTCTCTCTTCCGCAGTGATTGACAGCTGCACTGTTGCTGTCGCTTCCAACAGCACCCCAGAAGGAGTTCGCTATATCTCTTCCAATGTTTGTGGGCCCCACGGCAAGTGCAAGAGCCAAGCAGGCGGCAAGTTTACTTGTGAATGCAACAAAGGCTTCACTGGCACCTATTGTCATGAAAGTAAGATTTGGAGATGCTTATCTCAAGATTCCTCTCATTTACATCCAAGTTTGAAGCTCCTTGGGTAAAACAGTAAGATCATTTGTCCTTGGGACATGGTATTGGCCCTCGTACATCTTTTCAACCCCGCCCGAGTTCTCTTTTTCCTCCTCCTGCGGTGAATTGGAGACTGGAGCCTTGGGAAAATTGTTTATTAAAAGGTCCCTGCCCATGAATATTTAACTTTTTAATAAATTATAACATTAACTTGGGCGTGTGTACAGAAGGCTTTCTACTAGCGTACAGCAAACTTAGCCTGCTATTTTTATTGATTGCCTTACATAATGATTAAATCATGGGGCGATATTAAGAATAAGTTGTTTTTTTTATTAGCCCGCTTTCCATTTTTTTTAACAAAGGGCCGGGCATCACGGTAGAGCCAGTTGCATGTTGAAGCAGAAACAGATTTAATCTTGACATCTCTAGGGACAGGGCTAAAATAGTTTTGTTCCACGGGGGTGGGGTGGGGGGGGCATGATATTTTGCAACTTAGATTCCCTGTTTCATTTTTTTTTTTTTAAGGGCACTGTCAGTCTACTCATCTCCTTTTCAATCCTTGTTTTTCAGACATCAATGACTGTGAGAGCAACCCATGTAAAAATGGCGGCACCTGCATTGACGGCATCAACTCCTACAAGTGCATTTGTAGCGACGGCTGGGAAGGCACCTTCTGTGAAGCCAGTAAGCGGCTCCTCCTTTTCCAACAGACGGGAAGACGGGAGGAGAAATCTCTTGAAAACACCGCCGGGTTCATTTATCAAGCAGCCCATCTAGATTTCAAGAGAATTGGGGAATCTCCATGTGAATCAGAAGGAAATAGTTTTCTGAGTTTTGTAGGCTATACAACATTAGAAGTTGCAAGTATGTGTTCTCCCCTTGGTTGTAGGAAGAGTAAGTGAGCGTTATATCCTGCCCACTCGTATCCTCTTTCGTCTTCATTTGGGCATGGGGCTAGGCAAAGAGGAATTCATTCTCTTTTCACAAAGCCAAGTAGTTGCTCTTTCTGACCTCACATCTGAGCCCATCCTACAAGCCCTTTTGTGTCGATGCTTTATTTTTACCTGCTTGTTTGTCTTGCTGTTGAGATACTCAGGATGGTTGTCTTATGTTCACCTCTCTCTAAATTGCTGAGAGCGCTTATTTATTTATTGGTTTTATTTACTGCAGCTTTTATGCAGCTCACAGCAGCTTACCGAGGATAAATAAAAGAAGAGCTATCATAAAGCATTAACAGAAACGAAACAATAATGCCCCAAGCATCGGCTTCAGCATCCAAATCTATAGCATATATAGATTTGGAACAATGCTCCAGAGAGCCAAGAAGTCTGGGAAATGTAGTTTTCCCAAAGCATTTGAGAGGGTTTGTTTGTTTTTTTGCAACGAAATCTAGTTATAAGTTCCAAGCCGTTGCACCACTGGAAGGGTAACTTTTTGCATTTCATTTCTCTTCTCACTATGTGCTCACATAAGACATAAATGTTCTTAAGCAAAAAGGATACCCTGTACAGGAGAAGCTTTCTTATAGCTGTCCTTTTGCTCCATCTAGTTATCTGTGTGCCTGAAGTGCTCTGTCTAAACTTGCTATATGGTTAAGGGAATGTTGGCTTCCCGTGATCTGAGTTTAGTATACAGTTGGTGTAGCTAAAGTACTGGAATGTTTTCCATTACAAGGCAAATAGAGGTAGTCCTTGACTTAGGATCACAATTGAGCCCAACATTTCTGCTGTTAAGTGAGACTGTTGTTAAGGGAGTTTTGCCCCATTTTACAACTTTTCTTGGCACAGTTGTTAAGTGAATCACTGCAGTTGGTAAGTCAAGTAACACAGTTAATTAAATCTAGCTTTCCCATTGCTTGGCAAAAGGTTGCAAAAGCTGTTCACACAACCCCAGGACACTGCAACCGTCATAAGTATGAACCAGTTGCCAAGCATATAGAACAGTGGTGGCTAACCTTTTCGGGCTCTTGTGTCAAAAATTGCTCGCGTGCCAGCACCCAGAATGCAATGCGTGCACCCCTTCCCCACGCTCCCTGCATATGTGTGCACAATCCCCTCCCCCCTTACCTGCACTGGGCCTCACAGCTGATTTTTCGGCTGGTTTGAGGCCTTTTTCGGCCTCCCAGAGGCTTGAAAAAACCCTATGCAAGGCTTGTCAGGACAAATTATAGGCCCGTTTCATCACTTCCGATATTATGGGAAGTGACGAAACGGGCCTGTAATTCGGCCTGAAAAGCCTTGCATAGGGTTTTTCCAAGCCTCTGGGAGGCCGAAAAAGGCCTCAAACCAGCCGGAAAAAATCAGCTGTGAGGCGCACAGAAGTGCCGTGAGGTAACTTGACCTGCGGCTCACGTGCCAGCACTGATGGCTCTGCTGGCCATTTGTGGCACGCGTGCCATAGGTTCGCCATCACAGATATAGAGTTTTTGATCATGTGATCATGGGGCTGCTACAAAGATCATAAGTGTTAGAAATGGTCGTAAGTCACTTTTTTTCAATGTCCCTGTGACTCTGAACGGTCACTAAATGAACTGTTGTAAGTCAAGGACTACCTGTACACTAGGAGCTGAGTAAATGGTTGATGTATTTTGCAGAGTTAAACTCTAGGTATTTTCTTGTCATCCAGCAGACTTAAGTTTTATGAAGCTTATACCCGAAAAGAATCTTTTTACCTTTTGAATGCCATATTACTGTTGTCCTCAGTTTTAATTTTTGTGACAATAATACTAACCTCAAGGGGAGCTTGCCACATACCTGCAATGTTTCAAAGACACACGGGGCCATTTTGGCCTGGAAAGGGTGTAATTACAAGGTCTTGTTTTTCATTCCAAGGGACTTGCCATTTTCTCAATAGTGAGAAAACCCAAAAGGGAACACAGGGACGGCATGTAGAATAGAGGGTATAGGCATAAAAAAAAAATTGCACCATTTAATCCAGGAACTACAGGCTAGAAGGAAGAACGTGAATATGCAGAGGAAGCGCATTCTATAAATATTTTTAGCTACCACACTAGCCGACATTCTCCTCTTATTATCTCCAGATATCAATGATTGCAATAAAAGCCCTTGCCACAATGGAGGGACGTGCCGAGACTTGGTCAATGACTTTTTCTGTGAATGCAAAAATGGCTGGAAAGGAAAAACTTGCCACTCACGTGAGTGTTTTTTAATACCTTTGAGAGACTTATACTGGTGGTATTCAGAATGTCATATTTTGTGCCTGAACTCAACTGAATTTACTCAGTGAGGTGATTGTCTTCCGAGTAGAAGGTGGGTTTCTGTTCCTCTGCCCTTGAAGTGTTCAAAGGATCCTGTGTCCCAAAGATGCTTTTTTTTTTTTTTTCTCAATAGGCAACTGGGCTTCCTTTGTTTTCTGCTTGAAGATCTTCGGAAGCTTCTTGGATGAGAAGCAAAACGTCTTTGAGCAAAAACAAAGGAAGTCCAGTTGCCTTTTGAAAAAGCACCTCTGGGATAGCCATGACCTGGATGAGTGAGAATCTCCATAGGCAAGGTATCCTGTAGTTCCAGGCCAGTTGGTTTATGAACGCCAGCGTTGAAGTTACATAATGCCAATCTCTGCCTTGCGTAAGTTCAGGACACATTTCTTTTCACAAAACTGCATCATTCTGAATATAGGGATCAATGGGGAAATATTCTCAGCCACAACCTGATGGTGCCCTTTTCTCTACACTTTTCCTATATGTTAGAAAATTCCAGCAACATTAAGGGACCAGGGCTTATATTCGGGGGGAGGCAAGAAGAGGGAGGGACAAGGTTAAGCTCACATAAACTATTATGACTGAATGGGGGAGAACACATTTCAATAATGTTTTTTTATGTTTGTTTTTTTAAAAAAATGGGGTGTATCAGATTCTGATGAATTTGAAACTAAGCTGAATGCAGCTCAACCATCACCCCATATTGACCACTTGGCTTTTTTTTAAAGTTAAAAAAAAAGGAACGTAAAGTTGAACATGGTTAAAATATATATGATGTTCTTTCCAGTTGCTCTTAATGGGAATTTCTTGACCAGGACTGAATGACAAGACTTTAAAAAATTGTTTATAGATAGGATTTGGGAAGAAGATATATATAGACATACGCAATATATGTGTATATGTGTTTTCAGACAAAGTAAATAAGATCTGGTGTTTAAAGTAAAAGTTGAGTTATTTGGTTAAGGTTAAAGTATAGATGTTCTTTCTGGTATATGTTAAATTTGTGAATTAGTTTATGAAACGAAAGGAAGAGAAAATGATAAGAAATTAAAGTGGGACACTATTTGAAGGGATCCAAGATCAAGTTTTTTAATACGTTGCTTCCTGTAGCTCTGGATTTTTCTTGACTAGATTGAAATGAAGAGGCTTTAAAGATTTGTTTATAGATAAGAGATGGCAAAGCGGGGCTGTATTTTTAGAGGAAATGATAAATTACTATATTAAGGAAAAGAAATATGTAACTGATTTATTTGATTGAGGTTCAAATAGCTTATCTTGTTATTTCTGGTAACTCTTAATGGGCTTTTGCTGATAAGGCCTGAATTATGAGGCTTTATAATTTGCTTATAGATAGGAGATATGAGTGGAAGAGATCTTTTATTGAAATTTTAAAGAAGGTGATAAGTTACGGAAATTGTTCTTAGGTGTCTGGATAAAAGGAGAAATCATTTCTTTATCTTTCTTCTTTTCCTCTTTACGTATTTTTTTTCTTTTTCTCTGCTATTTTTCCTATAAGGTCCTTTTCATATTTATTTTTCCTTAGTTCACGTTAGTTCTTTATCTTTGTATTTTTAAATTTTAGTAAACATTGAAGGGCAAAAAATGACACTTTGGCTTTTCCCCCCATCGGGTAGGTGACAGTCAGTGTGACGAAGCCACATGCAACAACGGAGGGACTTGTTATGATGAGGGCGACGTCTTCAAGTGCATGTGTCCTGCAGGATGGGATGGAGCCACTTGCAATATAGGTACGAATGAGCCTGTGGGTCCTCGCCTTTCCTTCCCCCGAGGCGCGTGCCGAAGAAACCGGCAGCAAAGCGTTTTATGTTTCTTGTTTACAGCACGGAACAGCAGCTGCCTGCCAAACCCTTGCCATAATGGGGGAACCTGTGTTGTAAGCGGAGAGTCTTTCACGTGTGTCTGCAAAGAAGGTTGGGAAGGACCTACGTGCACGCAGAGTAAGTTCTCTCTCTTCCTCACCCCACCCTTTGTTCCATGAATGCATCTATCTAGAGGGGCTTTGTTGAGCCAACAGTGCTCTGGGGAATTGGAGATTGAAAGCAGAAGTGGGAACGCTGTTGCATGGGGGACCTGAACCTGACCTCTTTCCCTTGGCTATAATGATGGTGTAGGATGAAGCTTTGACCTGGGCCTGAGAAAAGTGGCCAGCAAGCTAAGTGGAGGCAGATGTGGACTTGCTCCTCCACATGGCCTTGCCTCCCTCTTCCCTCGCAGCCACCATTCAAAGCTGTTCCTTTGGAGACTCTTTACAGTAATCCTCCTCTTGGATCCCTATCAAGTTCTGGGTTGCACAAGAGGCTCTCTATTTGAGCCCGGATACAAAAGTTAGCATTCTTTAACCATTCTAAATATGTATCAGTTGAGCCCCAGAGTTCTATGATGTCCATACTGAAACCATGTCTTTCTGTGGAGGAAAAAAATATATATATCCGCTCCTGACTATTCTGAGCATTTTAGCAGGATGATTTAAAACAAAAATACCTGCGTGTATGCATTAACTCTGGGACAGCCCTGCAGCTGTTGCCACTGTTAAACAACTAAGAGACTAAAAGCCTTGCCAGTCGCCTCAAAAGCTGCAGAGAGAAGGAGAGAGAGAGAGAGAGAGATTACTCTGTGTGAGTAATAGAACTTTAAAGGAGGGCTGCTTATTAACTGCAAAAAAGCAGAATGTTGTCAGTGGTTAGTTAATTGAAAAGTAGTGAACAAGCCTTTTTTTAAAAAAATAAAAAATTCTGCGTGATCCAAATTTCCGGCTTAAAGAATGAAAACCAAGATTTAGAGGCCATCCACAAGAAAGTCCACCATCGCTCATCCGTTGCCCAAGCTTCTCTTATCATATTTTCCCCTAACTTTGCCTTTCTTTGATCTCTCTGCAGATACAAATGACTGCAGTCCACATCCTTGGTAAGTCACTTTCTTGCATCTGAATAAAGCCCAGGGGGTGGGGGTGAGGGGTGGGGGAAGATGAATGGGGGAAGAAAAAGGCCTCCACCCAAGCCATTTCCTTTTTTCCCTTGGACTGGCATCTCTGTTTATGCTGTAGATACCTTTACTCGGAACAGAGTTCCCCAACCTTTCCAACTTTGCGGACCAGCAGAAAGGGGGCAGGGAGGAAGGGTCCGTGCATGTGTCAGTGGTGGGCACACATGCCCACCACTCACACAAGTGGGGATATGCATGCGCTAACCTGCACGCTACTTCTGCGCCCCAGTTCCGAAGGGCTCACAGTTCGGTAGTGAGTTAGGCTCGGGGCTTGGGGACTCATGAGGTAGAAGGCTCCATTTTTTTAGTCAGGTGTTGTATATTTGGATGAGTATTGCCCCTCCTTCCTCCAAAGCCTTTGAATTTCTCTGAAAATGTCCCGTCAAATTCTTCAAGACTTCCTTCATCTTTGCTGGATTCATCATTGTTCTATTAAATAACAAGCTGATTACTCGGCACACACACTATATATAGTTTAACTATGTCTTCTTGTACCCTTTGACTATTATTAAATGTTGTACCTTATGATTCTTGACTCTTGACAAATGCATCTTTTCTTTTATGTACACTGAGAGCATTTGTGACAAATTCCTTGTTTCACACTTGGCCAATAAAGAATTCAATTCAATTCCCTTCCCTTCCCTTCCCTTCTCTTCTCTTCTCTCCTACCCTACCCTACCCTACTCTATCGTATCCTATCCTATTCTTGTTAAGCCAGCGCAATTTGTAGTAGAATACAACTCATTTATGTAGTTCATATATAGAATGGATTATAATGGGCAAGCTGACCTTCCAGGTGGCATTGCCCTTTAAATCCCAGCAGCCACAGATAACTGAGTCAATGTTAAAAGAATTCTAAGGATTGTAATTCAAGGCAGCAGGGTTACCTGTTTTAGGAAGCTATTCCATTTTGAATGTCACCCTGCACTTTGTGGATGTAAAAAACCGAAAGATTTTGCCTTATCTTATTTTTTTTCCTCCCCGCCCCCCCGCTCTTCTCTCTCCCTTCCTTCCCCTTCATTCCTCCCAAACAGCTACAATAATGGAATCT
Organism: Pseudonaja textilis; assembly: GCF_900518735.1. The sequence continues at coordinate 1,509,085 of NW_020769355.1, forward strand.
GTGTGGATGGAGAAAATTGGTACCGCTGTGAATGTGCTCCAGGTTTTGCAGGTCCTGACTGCCGGATAAGTAAGTTTTTAGAATGGTTTGATTCAAAAACCTTGCTTTTTTTACAGCTTTGCACATTGGCTCACTTGAATAGTGGTTGCCATGGGATTGGTCTTCAATTCACTGTCTTTTCTGTGGCGGCCCTGCCCTATGGGAACACTTCAGCCCCCCTGAAGTCTGGCTCACTTCCACTCTTTCAGTCTTCCATAAGGCTTTAAGGACCTGGCTAATCTCCCAAGCATTGGGAGATTAGATGATTGCGCATTAGAACCAATTGGCACCAGTTTTTGTTGTTTTTAATGCTTTAATTGGTCGAGTTTTCTAGTTCTTAAAATACTTTATGTGACTCTTAATTTTTGATTGGAAGCCCCCCCCCCCCCGAGTTAGTTGAAAGATGGGACATTTATATAAATGTTTAAAATAAATAAATAATCGTACCTTTTCCCTTCTGAATTGAGCCCACAAGAGTCATATTCCTCCTTCCAAGGAAAAGGCATTTCAAGAGGGGCTGCAAGGAGGGGTAAACAGTTCTCTCTCCTCTGCCCTTTCATTCTGAGAACAGACTTTCGTATGGCCAAGGAACTGCTCAGAAGGAAATGTTCTCTAATTAGAGACCATTTTGCTTTGGGCTCAGACCTTCAAATAGCGAATATGGTTCCCTGTCAATAGAAACTTACCAATAAAAGCAAAGCGGTACTTCCTCAGAGACAGAAATCCAGTCAGGTGTACAGAAGACAAAATGTAATTGAGGTTGTTGTTATCAGAGGAGTCGAGACTTCGAAGCGGGCATGGTTAGCCAAAATCTAAGATCATTATTAGGGACGCAGTGGCTCAGTGGCTAAGACGCTGAGCTTGTCAATCAGAAAGGTCGGCAGTTCGGCGGTTCGAATCCCTAGCACCACATAATGGAGTGAGCTCCCGTTTCTTGTCCCAGCCTCTGCCAACCTAGCAGTTCGAAAGCATATCAAAATGCAAGTAGAAAAATAGGGACCACTTTGGTGGGAAGGTAACAGCGTTCCGTGCGCCTTCGGTGTTTAGTCATGCTGGCCACATGGCCACGGAGACGTCTTTGGACAGTACTGGCTCTTTGGCTTTGTAATGGAGATGAGCACCACCGCCTAGAGCTGTAAACTAGCTTGTAGGTGCGAGGGGAACCTTTATCTTTACCTTAAGATCATTATAAAAGCCCAATATAAGATTCCTGCATTATGGAACTTCTGAAATAAGTATTTGGCATTCCTTTTAATTATTATTGCTACTGCTGCTGCTGGTGTGTGTGTGTGTGTGTGTGTGTATGTATAAAAATAATAAATGTAATACAGGGGATTGTCAGTTTATGACCATTATTTTTATCACCGTTCAAAGTCACAGTGGCCACAAAATGGATGCTTTGCAGCCCATAAAGCAGGCCCTGGCCATAGTAAATGGTCATGTGCCTCTGCCACTCAGTCACATGACCACATGTTGGGTGGGGTCAGCTTTACAATTGGTTCCAGTATTTTGTGGTCAGGTGACTCAGATTTGAAATTATTTATTTTATTTATTAAATTTTTCTGCCATCCATCTCATTGGTACAGAACACAAGAGCCCATTCCAATGAATGGATTTGCTTAAAGACCATTGTGTTAAAAACCGTGGTGTTTGCTTAAAAACCACGGTGAAAAAGGCCATAAAATGACTTCTGATCACATTGTATGCCTCAGCTTACAACCGCAACAAATTACGACCATAATTCCGGGCTCAGTTATGGTTGTAAGTCAAGGACTGCCTGTAATAAACCTTTCATAATAAAAACGATCAAGTTTTAGAGGCTAATTAAGAGTCTCGATAGCTCGGCTAAAGTGTGTAAACCAATGAATTGCAGAGATTCCTCATCTTCCTCCATTTCCCTCCAGATATCAATGAATGTCAGTCTTCACCTTGTGCTTTTGGAGCTACATGCATAGATGAAATCAATGGATATCGCTGTATTTGTCCACCCGGCCGTGGAGGTCCCAGATGCCAAGAAGGTATGCCAGGTCTGATTTAAATTGCATAATTCTACTTAGCTGCAGCAAAATGCAGCTGAATTAGGAGCTGACGTGCCACTTGTGTTTTAAAAGCCCTCTTCCTCCTTTTGCATCAGTTATTAGGCTGAGTAATAAAAAAATTAGGCTGCCATCAGTTATAAGTCTAAGTACTTAGACTTATATACTGCTTCCTAGTGCTTTATAGCCCTCTGTAAGTGGTTTACAGAATCAGTATATTGCCTCCAACAATCTGAGTTGACATCCTCATTTTACCAACCTCAGAAGGATGGAAGGCTGAGTCTTATCTTGAGCTGGTCAGGATCAAACTGCTGGCTGCGGGTAGAGTTTGCCTGCAATACTGCATTCTAACCACTGCACCACTCATAGGCAAGTATATTTCATTTAGCAGGGAGCAAAGTTGGGTAGATGATTTTCTTGTCTTCCCTTCCACCCTCTTCCTGTGTACTTCATCCAAAGTCTCATTCTGAGGCGGGGGTTGTTCTGATCTAGGCTTCCCAAAAGCACAAAGCTGACTCTTTGTCCCGATAAAACCCCTTTTATTTAGTTTAAAATGAATTCCTCTCCAGCAAAGTCCCGGCCAACATGTGATTTCACAATTACAGACCTTTATCAGGCTTGGAGAGCTGCCAGGCCGATATCTTCCAAAAGCCACTCTGTAGTAGACAATACTTGGCAAGAAGTCAGGAACAGATCTTCACCGTAATGAATTGAACTCATTGTCTCCTGCAAGCACTGCTCCTCTTTCGTTCCTCTTTATTCCCTATGGGAGGGGCCATTCACCATCCACCTGAGCCTTTACTCCCGAGTCGACCCTTGTTCCTTAACAGTTCCCTTCTCCTGGCAGCTCTGTGCATGCGCACACTGGGAACAGGCTCCAGCTGTTCTTCTGCCCCACTGAGGTCCGACTCCGAAGGCAGCTGATAACTGTCAGGCGGTCCTGGCTCCATCTCTGCCTCTGATGCAGAGCCCTCTTCAGAGCCTTTCCCCAGGACTGGCCCATGCACCTCCCCAACCTCCTCACTGTCCGAGTCTGCTGCCGGCTCTGCTGGCTGCTGGTGGGCCATAATACGGGTCTCAAAGATGAATCCCTTAAATGCCTTTTCTCTTTTTTTTTAATCTTAGTTTCAGGAAGACCCTGCATTGCCAGTGGGCATATTATTCCAGATGGTTCAAAGTGGGATGACGAATGCAACAGCTGTCAGTGTGCGAATGGAAAAATCTCTTGTTCTAAGGTACCATCCTATAGATCTCTGAACCAACATGTTCCTTTGCTACACACACACACAGTTTCAGAGGGCCACTTAACAATTAACTGTTCGATTATCTCTAGGTGTGGTGCGGCCCAAAGCCTTGTGTGATAAACACCAAGGGCCAGAGTGAATGTCCCACGGGCCACACCTGTCATCCAGTTAAAGCTGACCACTGCTTTGTCCCACCCTGTGACAATGTGGGCGAATGCTGGCCATCAAATCAACAGCCAGTGAAAATGACCTGCAGTTCTGATTCTTACTATCAAGAACATTGCGCTAACATTACCTTCACCTTCAACAAAGAGATGATGACTCCGGTAAGTTAATCCATTCCAGGGAAAAAGGACCCAAGAAACTCCTACCAACAGTCTGTTTTGCTGCTACAGCCCTGGTCTCTCCTGCGATCGGAGAGAACCATTATTATTATTATTTTTTAAAAAAACATTCCTTCTGCACACAGAGCTTCAGGTTTCTCCCTAGCGGCCCTGAGTGTCCTCCATGGGGCTTTCTCATCATATCTTTACATCAGGTCTTAGACAAAATCTAGGCAGACATGACTCCTGCAGGGCTGAACAAGAAGCTGCGGTCAACAGTGACTTTAATTTGGTTTCCTTATTGCCAAAGTCAGCAAAGTGCCTCAAAGTCATTTCACGTATTACTTTTTCGGGGGGTGGGGGAACCCTCTAGGTTTTGGGTTTTTTTTTGCAAATGCAATAGCAAATGCACTCCTTGTGCAAGTCTTCCTCATTGGGAAGCTACAATAAGCGTCTCTCTGAATTGAGTTGACTTTTGCAAGCTCAGGTTGATTATTTTATAATGATCCTCTTTGCTAAGTAGCAAATACAGGATATACAGCTCCAGTTAAAACATGGAGACAAGGAGTCTTGTGCAACCGTAGTCGGATAAAATGAATGATTCATCCATCTTCTGCTGTCCAGGTTCTCATGCTTTCTTGCCTATGCTGTTTCCTCTCCTCCCCCCCAAAAAATAGGGTCTGACAACTGAGCATATCTGCAGCGAACTGCGGAATCTGAATATCTTGAGGAATATCTCCATTGAACACGCGCTCTACATCACCTGTGAGCCATCGCATTTGGCAAGCAATGAAATTCACGTGGCAATTGTAAGTCTATCCCTTGATTGGGCCTGGGTGCTTTAGTCTGGCTTTTGAAATGTCTGGAGGAGATTGTCCCCCAGCCCCTCTCTGGAGGGGAGAGAAAAGGACGAAGGAGGGTGCTTCCTCTCGCTGTTTTCCACTGGGTTGGATGGTATTCATTCCAACGGGGGGGAAAAAATCCGGCGCTCTGGCTTTTGTTTTTTTTCCTTCTTTCATGTTGTTTTCTTGGATCAGTTTATTTACGCAGGAGTGGGGTTGCGTTAGCCACCTTGGAAGCTTGATAATGGGGTGTTGTAATCTGAGTTAATAACAGAAACACGGTGGGCATTGTAAATTCGGCAATGCATTTGGATGTGTTGAAGGGTTTTGAAAAGTAGGCGGGTGACTTTAATTGCATGTAATTAATAAGCCTTTTTTTCCCACTGAATTAGCGGAATCCGTGCCTGTACTGAATTGATTCAAACGAAAGCTGATTTTTTTAAACTCTGCCTTCCCTAAAACACAGCTGTATTGTTCTCCCTTCAGTCTGCTGAAGATATCCATGAGGAAAATAATCCGGTAAAGGAAATAACTGATAAAATTATCGATCTGGTCAGCAAACGTGATGGGAATAGCACGCTTATTGCAGCTGTTGCAGAAGTCCGAGTCCAGAGGCGGCCAATTAAGAGCAAAACAGGTAAACCATTTCAAGAGATGGATGGATTTTTTTTTCTCCCTCTTTAGTTTTCTCCTTAAACTAAGAAAACAAACCAGTCTCTCTTAAATCTGCTTTAGAAGAGGTGCCTTTGCTGTTTGTGAGATAAAAGTGTTTCCAAATATAATAGTTGTTCTAATACACGGCTTTAAATTATTTCATTCAGTTTGTACCCAGAGGCGTCTTTAGGTGTGGAGGTCAGAAAAGGCAAGCTGCCAGCCACACAACCAGTGCTCCACTCCCTTTTACATCCATTGGTGAGGCTTTGATTGTAGGAGATGACTAGGCTGAGCCTGAGGGTGGGGTCAAACGTGTCATCAGTCATGAGTCCCTGCATGCCCACAAAAGATCCGTCCAGCCCGCCTTGAATTCCTTTCTTACCTCCCGCTAATTTCCCTTGACTGCTAGTTGGTCAGATTCTTGTAAAGAGCTTAAGCTTGCTTTATACTCATTTGAACTGCCTGAATCTCCCAATTTCCCTGCCTCTTGATATTCATTGCACAATAACAGTTGAACTTTTAAAATGTTGCTTTATTCCCCTTGTGAATGCCCCTGTTTCTAACTCACAGGAGAGGAATCCCCTGTGGCTTGATCCAATAAAAATTGTTCTTAGGTAGAACTCAAAGTTGAACTGACCTTATGAGGACCATAGATATAAAATCCTCTTGTGCTCAGATACTGACACTTACTAAACATTGTCCTGTTCTTCAGTAAATGGCCTATTATTGAATGAGTAAGATACTGGACTTGAATGGTGGAAGGGGGAATTGAATAATAGTATTAAATTTGTATGCAAAGTGAAGCAATGAAGTGACGGTTCCCCCTTTCCCTGAAAGCCTGAGTGAAGAGCCAAGTCTTCATGGCTCTTCTAAATGACAGCAATGTGGAGGCCATCTAGATCTTGGTGGGCAGGGACCTAGTTCTAGAGGACAGATGCTCCAAGATCCTAAATGAAGACATTGTTTAATCAAAGGAACCTCGAGCCTGTCAACACTACAGGATCAAGTTAGCCAGGTAGATTTTGTGGGTGATACAGTAAGGAACCAGACCCGATAGCATGTATGAATGACCTCAACCTATTGCCTCACTAGCATTACAAGAGGGAATTAGGCTATGTCGATAACCCTTAAGTAGGAAGATCAATATCCGATAGCAAGGATTTCATGCAGGCTTAGTAATACTTAAGTCACGCCTTTATAAATCTGTGAGACAGGCTAGACATAATTAGTCTGGATTCCATTGATTTTGGTAGCTTTTCTCTAAGTGAAGCAGTCTGGACCCAAATGCTGTGAGCCAATTCTAGTTCCTGTAGGTCAACGCTCCCCCATGGCACAATCCTGACTCTTAACATAAGAAAAAGGAAGCTTTCCTTGATCCCAGCGTTAGTGTTTATAAAACTTGTGTAACATCCTAGTCTGCATCTTTTACAAATACTTTTTAAAGTTAAAAAAGTTAAGGGCTTTATTAGCACGGGAATACTTTTTCCACCATGATGTTTCCCCCACTCCCCCGCCAGTATGTTGGAAGTCAATCATCCAATTCCCCAGGCACCAGGATCAAACTCGACATTATGAAGTACCAGGTTGAGGTAGGTTGGTATGAGGTCTGTTGTTCAAGGAAGGAGCCCCCCCCCTACACTCATTGAAGCACTAACGGTAAACCCTAATTGCTTTCCAGGTTTCTTGGTTCCGTTACTGAGCTCCATTTTAACTGTGGCTTGGATCTGTTGCCTGGTCACCGCCTTCTACTGGTGCATCAGGAAGCGGCGAAAGCAGAGCACTCATACACATACCGCCTCGGAAGACAACACCACCAACAACGTGCGGGAGCAATTGAACCAAATCAAGAACCCCATAGAGAAGCACGGGGCCAACGCTGTGCCGATCAAAGACTATGAGAACAAGAACTCCAAAATTGCCAAAATAAGGACACACAACTCAGAGGTGGAGGAGGACGACATGGACAAGCACCAGCAGAAAACCCGATTTGCCAAGCAGGCAACCTACACGCTAGTAGACAGAGATGAAAAGCCGCCCAACGGCACGCCTACAAAACACCCCAATTGGACAAACAAACAAGACAACCGGGACTTGGAAAGCGCACAGAGTCTAAACCGAATGGAATATATCGTATAGCAGACAGCAGGTGCTGCCGTGCAGGGCCTTTACCTATCAATCTAAGGCAACTCGGAGCTTGTAGTTCTTAAAACGGTTGTGTAATATTTTGAGTCTAAGGCTATTATTTGCTTAATATCCCTGTGTTAATTTAAAGTTTTGACAAGCTGGCTTACACTGGCAGTGATAGTTGCTGTGGTTGGCTGGATTACCAAGTGCTGCATTTCACATCTATGCAAAACTAGTCAAAAAGTGCCCCCTCTGTCAATTCAGCAACAGCCGACGCATCCCAGAAAGATTTCATAAGGAATCGCTAGGATTTTATTTTGCTTATTTTTTTTTTTTTCTTCCCTCGAGCAGGAAAGAAATATATACACATTGGTGGGTCTGAGGTTTTTTTTTCCTCCTTACTTCTCTCTTGAGACGTCGCAATCTGTAGTCTTAGAACAAAAAAAATACGTTTTTATTTATTTATTGAATTAGAGTTCTTCTGTATATTGGGTTTTATGGTGACATGCAACTAGTTCTGTATTTGAAAGTGCCTTTGCAGCTCAGAACCACAGCAACTATCAAAGAAAAGTTTATTATTTATTTTTTTATTGTAACGTTTTTGTTGTTGTTGCTTTGTTTAGGGTAAGAGAGGGACCAGGAAGATTCATGTCAGCAGTTGCTGGTAAAAATAATAATAATGAAGAATTGAGAGGAAAATGTGTCAAAAGTAGAAGTTTGTATAGTTATGTAAATAATTCTTTTTTTATTAATCACTGTGTATATTTGATTTATTAACTTAATAATCAAGAGCCTTAAATATCATTCCTTTTTTTATTTATATGTATGTGTTTAGAGCTGAAGGTTTTTCATAGCATTGTATGCTTATGGCTTCTTTACTTTTTTACCTTTTTTTTTTCGTTGTTACCTGTTGCCTACATGCCAAAATTTAAATGTTCCGAATTTTGTTTTGTCTTATTTTTAATTTTTAACAATAGGAAGGGCTTTCTAACCTTCGATGCTGACTTTTTTGTATGATGTCACATGTGTCTCTCTTATTCCTTTGGAAACATCTTCCATAGTATCACATTCATATTTTTTTGTAAAATACCAGCCAAGGCAGTTAGATCTAGGTTTTATTTCTCTCTCTCTCTCTCTCTCTCTCTTTTTTTCTGGCTGCTTTAAAGATGGGGTGGGACGGAAGGAAAGGATGACAGGCAGATCACCTGCTTCAGAGCAGCTTAAGGGAACACAAAGGAGCTATAACTTCTGTAGATGAAACGTGAGAGTTTGTGAGTGGTTGCATGTTATTAAAAAAAAAAAAATACTGAATTAGTGTGTGAAGTTGGAAGCACCAAAATCTTACTTTGTAAACTCTTGATTTCCCCCACCACCACCAAAAATAGTATAAAACTGAACCACCTATAGATTTTATTTTTGTTTGTAATCTACTGTATGTAGAAAGTATTCTAATAAGCTAGTCGTTGAATACTTGAACAGTAGAATGTCCAGTAAGATCACTGTGTAAAGTTGCATAGGTTCCACTGCCCGCCTTAAACAAGGAAATCAAAGTGCTATTACAAAAGTTGGATGATCAAATAATAATTTTTAAAAAAGGATTCAAACATTGACCACTTGGATCACAGAGATAACTTGTATGATAATATTAGTGTTAACATGGAACATGAAAATACATCTCTCGATGTGTTATTCCTGGCAATAAATCTTGAAAAATATTTATTAAATTTTGTTTTGCATAAAACTGTGAAAAATGAGCTTCATTGAGCTGCTGACTTCAGTGTCTGGCAAAGATATTTTTCATAGCATTAGTATCAACAAGATCCTTTCCCAACTCAATGCCATCTATGTGTTGGAATACAACTCAAAAATTGGCCAGGTTGATGCTACCTTCAGAGTAGAACCTTGTAGTCCATTTAAAAGGGTATCGACCCATCAGTAAACCATGATGGCATTTGGGTCTCCACAGATACACAATCCAACTATGTCTTCACTACGTACATGTAATTGCACTAGATCCCGGCTTCCTTTGTTGGAAGAAACGGGACTCAATTGGTCATGTGCCCCCATTGCCACTGTTGTGGGAATGGGGTCATTTCACTACAGTCCTATCTGGAAATTGTAATTTAGTGTAATTGGGGGTTCAACCAATTAGGAAGGATTGTCCTTCAATCTCACAGAGCTGAACAATAAAGTGTAAAGCTGCACAATGGTGTTCTCTTTGTTCATGAGTTTTATGAGGGTGCAACTCACACGTGAGATTTGGCTGGGTTCAGACAGCATATGAAGCCATAATATGGTGTGTTTGCTTTTGCGTGTTATGTGAACCTAGCAAATTATCATTTATTAAATCATGATTAAGCAAATTATAACTTAATGTGATTTGTGAATCCAGTCAAGTGTTTCCAATAAGTGGATTTATGCGGTCTGCCTTATACCAGGTTTCAGCAATTGTGTGTGTTAATCTGGTTGATTATGGAATAGTTCAACTCAAGCCAGCGGGACTAACACCCCTGAGGGCATATTAAATGTGTTTTTTCTCAACATGAACTTTCCAAGTTTCTTCTGTATGTTCCCTGACTGCTACCACCAGTCTTGGACTGAAGACCCAAGATCTGCAGAGCGGTCATATTTTCCTAATATTTGACCCTACTCCTTTCCACATGATGATTTGGAGATTTCTTTCATCATGGAGCTCATGGTGGGACAGACAGGATATTTGAACTGCGACTGGGACCTATTTGGCTTCATGAGTCTTGACACATTCCCATTGAACGATTCAATAAGAGAGTTATTTGCGTTGCTTTTACCAATGCTTTTTGTGAGTTTGCCCTGGGATTGCAACTCCAGCCTTTGTGGAATTGGGACTCCCATTTTTATCTTCCAGGACACCAGGGCAAGAAAGGGGCTGGCAGGGGAGAAACTAATAAAACACTCTTTTTAAGATGCTGGTTTCTATTGGACTACAAAGAGAAGATGGCTGGTTTCCCTGCCAGATCTATCAAACAAGACCAGCTGTGGTTACTAAAAGCTGATGTGGTTCTAAACAACTAAAAAGGTTGTTCAACCTCCAACAAAGTTAAGCCATGTTGGAAAAAAAAAACGCCCGAAGCCAAGAGGGCTGTTTGTGAGATTAACAAGAAGCCTGCCCTGTGTTGCAAAACGACTTAGGCAAGAGCAATTTTAATTTCCCCATGAGCAAACACTTTGAACTTCCTGAATATTGCTTGCTGCTATCTACCTAAATCAACCACCATTATCTTTACTTCTTAGCGTTACGGGATTAGGTTTTCGATAAAAATCAGTCAAGAGATCAGTCTTCTCCAACCTGGCACTTCCCGTTTATGCTGGGGTTACAACTCCCAGGATTCCCAGTTAACACACCTGAAGAGTACCAGCTAGTGAAAAGCTAAGAGGTTAATGGTGAAAATCTCTATGAAATCTTTTTTTTCGGTGAATATTGAAGCAATGGCTTTTGATCCCGCCAGGTCCATTCCAACCTATTTCACAAACGCAAAGTGGATTAGCTCGGTGAATGAGGTATACCTGTGGAAGGGGGTCTTCTACAAGGTGGGACAGGTCTACTAGTAGTAGCTTATCTACACTGGAGGTTTTGTGCCTTTGCATGATAGGACGTCTCTTTCTCCCCTGCCACTTCAAATGGATTCCCTGAGCCAAAACAGGAATGCTACAGGCCCCGGGCATGTTCTTTTCTCCATCAAAATAGGCATTGATGCTACGGAGGAGAAAGTGCCCTGACCATTTGGCGGACTTTTCCCAATCCATTGTCTTCTAGCCGTGCTGGGACTATATGAATTAGAATTCTTGAAGCAGAAGTTCCTGCACTTTGGAGGAGGAGGAGGAGCACATGCGGGGTCTGTGTGTGTGTGTGTGTGTGTGTGAATTTAACCTTTGGAAAGATACTGGAGACAGGATGATGGATCTCCTCTGTTGTTTATAATTTGGGGCACAAAACTTCCAGATCACTGCAATTAATCATCATGAAGATCCACTAAGAATGGGAAATTTTTCAACCACCCTGAGCCTTTGGCCGGGGGGGGGGGGGGGGTGGGTAAAAAATCCTTGGGTTAGAATCCTCCAGCAACTTTTTGCACTATATGTCTTTCTGATAAAACTTTGTGGGTTTTTTTTTAACCATGAGCTGCGATCTTTTAAAATACGGGCTCGTTGTGCAAAACAATCTGGTGATGGTGTCTTACCAAGGGACCAGGGAAGTCCTCAGTGGAGAAACGTTTGTGGACAAGGAAAGAAGAGCACGTTCTCCTTACCTGGAGATGACGCTGTGTCTCATTGATAGGATTTCCTAGTGGGGGTGGACACTCTTGCATTCTGAGTGCAAGGAAATAAGGAAGATGCAGCAGTTAAGATCAGAAACAGCAGCTTAGGTTTATATGCATCACATTTCGTTAGAATAGGTCCCTGTCGTAATACAACTCAACTGGATTGCTACTACCATCTCTCTCTTAGTTGCTGCTCCGGCTTCATGATGTTAAAGCAATGTGTCAGAGTCAAAAAAAAAGAACCATTTTTATTGCAGTTTTCTTTCGCTTTGCCCCAAGGACAGCAAGCTTCATGATGCATTAAGGATACTGATGTGTATCTTTCCTTGCTAAAAAAAAATTTTTTTCCTTGCTAAATCTGGTTCAAAGCCCTGGAATGAAATCACATGTTTAATTTCTTGAGAGGGAAATTCATTTCTCTTCTGCATTCCGTTGCATTTTTGCTTCTCTGTACAGTTTTGCAAAGATCGTTGCTTATCTTTCATCTACTATAAAGCATCCTTGGATTTTTAATTATTGGCCAAAGCCAATTTGCCACATCCAAACTTGCCATGGGACAACTCGCTATGGCTTCCTAGGAAATGGTAAAACATTGAGAGGGAATAATAGATGGATAGGTAATGGGGTCTAGGACAACTCTCTACAGCCAATTTGCCACAGTCAATTCACCATGGCCAACTCTTTGTGGGACAATTCAACAAATACAAAAGTTAAATTAATGTTGATGGAACCACGGCCAGTAATAATAAAATAAGAAAGTCAATCCAGAAATACAAGAGTTACAATAATTTCAACGAGAAAGTGGTCACCAATAATAAGCGTATCTGAATGAAACCATTAAATACAGCATTGAATTGTTCCAGGGCAAGTTGGCCTTGACGAGTTGACTGTGCCAAGTTGGCCCAGCAAGTTGTCCTAGGCCCACATCATCCATCCATCCATCTATTATTCCCTCTCATTGTTTCACCATTTCCTAGGAAACTCATTGATCCTCATGCATTATTTATTTCCACCCTATACACTTCAGATATTTTTATTACTTGTTGAATAGCCTTAGGCTTACTATAGAAGGCTAAAGGTATGGATGTGTATTCAACATTCCAGCTCCATTTAGAGCTTTGGATTCAACAAATCAAAATAACAAACAGGTTTGTAGAATGAATACAATTTGGCCCCATGCACACATGAAGCAGACTGTGGTCAAATGATCATAAAATGATTCAAATTTTGTTTTGGCTGAGCTATTCTGGGTGGGTTGGAATCTAGCCAAAACAAAATTTGGATTAGTTTCCAATATTGCTATCCTTCCCTTTCACCTTCTCTAGGTGTCTTATAGGCCATCCCACCACCCAATTTTCTGTACCTTACCTGCTACTACCCAACAGCATCTGACCCATCCATCCTGCCTCGCTCCATGTGACTGGCCTTTCTATTCCCCACTGTATTCTATCTCATAACTTCTCTGGCAGAACAAACACATTTTAGGTCCATGCGTGGAAAAAAAGCAAACTTGTTTTACTTCCGTGCACAATTAACTAACACTATCTGATCAATGGGAGTGCAATGACTCACTGACTCAAGATGTTGAGTTTGTCAGTTGGAAAGCTGACAGCCCAGGTTTGAGACCCGAGCACTGTACAACGGGGTGAGCTCCTCTTACTTGCCCCAGCTCCTGCCCGCCTAGCAGTTTGAAAGCATGCAAATGAGAGTAGATAAATAGGTACCACTTCAATGGGAAGGTAACAGCATTCCATGCATCTTGGTATATAGTCATCCTGGCCACGTGACCATGGAAATATCTTCAGACATCGCTGGCTCTCTTAGCTAAGAAACAGAGATGTGCACCAACCCTAGACTCAGATATGATTCAAATGGGGAAACCTTTAACTTTACCTCTCTGATCCACGTATGACATATTTTCCACATTCCTATCGTTCAGTTAAATCAAACAGAATGTATTCAAATTATTTGGACTGATTTAGGCCAACTTAGATATGTTCCATGCTTGACCTGGGCACTTTTATAGAGTGAATTATCCAATCAAGTCAGTTCAGATTTGGCCATTCTGTCTGAATCAGTTCAGCGAGCATTGATTTTACAAATCAGATCAGATGTTCAAATCAATATGTGAATCCATTTGAAAGTTAGGATTTAATCAGACCTGGTGTTTTTTTTAGCCCTCAAGCTCTGGTGCCTCAGCAGGTTCTTCATCAGCGTTTAAGGTAAATAGAAAAGGAAGGTAAAGGATAAAGTTCCTCACATTCTCCTCTTGGATTTCTCCTTCCTCTAGCTCTGTTCCTTGGAGGTCAGAAAAATAAATGTTTTGACGCTTGTAGAGAATAGTCCAGAGATCTATAAAGGTTCATAAGGATGAGTAAGGAAAAGAGGAACATCTATCCATTAAAAGTATCACTTGTAGAATTTGTGTCTTCTTTTGAGGTAGGCTGTTGAGATGCTGACAGAATCCAGAGTCCACTTCTGAGCACCGATTCAACAAACTTTATCAACATCTCTCTACAAAATGCTTACTGAGACAGGCCACCTGTCTTCATTTGCAGAGAAGTTTGGTTTGGTTTTATGGCAGGTATAAGAGGTCCTGAAGGAAGTGGGCCATTTAGATACTTTTTATTCAGGGTTTAGTCCTGGGCATAGGATAGAATCTTCATGAGTTTCTCTCATGGGCATCTTTTCAATGCGTTCCATGATCTTTTTTATTCATTGGCATCCCTCAGTGACTTGTGATACCAGTGACTATGGCAGTGGTCACCAACCAGTGGGCCGGGGACCACTGGTGGTCCGCGCAAAAATTGTGGTGGTCCGCAGAGAAATGTCATCCCCAAAGCACCTCCCAAAGCAATTAATCCAGGCCGCATGGAAACACAAGGCTGTGCCGCCCACATGGCCCGCGGGAACACAAGGCTTGCGTTGCTTGCATTGCGAGCAACACAAGGAAGTGAGGGGAGGGGGGAAAGGGGGGGGAACTTGCCCCATTCGCCCCACACACCTCACCTGGCCACCAGGCTGCTTCTTTCCACTTCTTACATCTTCTGCTTTTGGCTGCATGCAAGGAAAGCAGCAAAAGTATTTCTTTCTCTCCCCCAAACTCCCCCAGGAAAGAGTCTTTGGGACCCTGCAAGGCATCCTGCTCCAAGAGGCTGCACCAGCAAAGACTCATTTCTGGTGAAGTTTGGGGGAAAGAAAGACTTCTGCGGCTTCTGCTGCTTTCCTTGCATGAAGCCAAAAGTGTCTCCCTCCCTCCCTCCCTTTCTCTCTCTCTCCCACCAATGTCAGCAAGCCACCATCAGTCAAAATTCATATTAGAGGTCCATGGGATTTAAAATTATGAGTTTGGTGGTCCCTGAGGTCCAAAAGGTTGGTGACCCGTGGACTATGGTATCCTTCTGAATCACCTGCAAGGTTTGAAAGTTGGAACAAAGGGGTCCCTTTTTACAGTGATACTGCTCCTTCCTCAGGGGCAATTCTGGTGGTAATTATATGTGCAGAGGCAATCCAATACCTTGACCTTGCATCTTGTCCTTCTCTCCCATTTGTTTAACATCTACATGAAGGCACTGAGGCAAAAATCATCTGTCAGAAGAGCATCATCAGTAAATGATGAGCTTTGGTTGTCCCCAAGGTCCCTTTCAAAAGGCAGCTGGGTTTTCTTAGTTTGTTCCTTGAAAAAGTTTCACTTCTCACCAGGGGTGGGATTCTACCAGTTCACACCCATTCGCTAGAACCAGTTGTTCACATTCTAAGCAGTTCAGAGAACCGGTTGTTAGAAGAAATTACTGGCCTAATCCTGTAAGGAAGGCAGGAAGGAAACATTCTGGTGTTGCTTACAGAAACTGCCTCGCCGTTAACCTTTATTACATTCTTGGCAGGACTAGACATCCTGTCTCAGGAAAATCTCTGGAGTCTTTTTCCCCTCCTTTGCTGGTACTTTGCTTGTGTGGAATGACCATTTAAACTTACAATGGCACTGAAAAGAGTGACTTATGACCATTTTTCACACTAACGACTGTTGCAGCGTCCCCACAGTCATGAGAGGCCAGGCGAGGAGATGCGTGCCTCAATGTGAGTGATGTTGAGTTGGCCACGCCCAGCCAATAACATGACCACCAAGTCATGCCTACCACCTAAGCCACGCCCACAGAACCGGCTGTTAAAAATTTTAATCCCACCCCTGCTTCTCACCCAAGAAGCTTCTTCAGTTCTGAAGAGAACTGAAGGAACTTCTTGGATGAGAAGCGAAACGATTTCAAGGAACAAACTCAGAAAACTCAGTTGCCTTTTGAAAGGGACCTTTGGGACAGGTGATGTGACAGTGTAGAGCAGCAGTCCCCAATCTTTCTGGCTTGGCGGTCCAGCACCGGGGGAAGGGGGGGAGGCAGTGGTGGTATTCTACCAGTTCGGCCCGGTTCTGCCGAGCTGGTAGCAGTGATGAGCAGTGGAGACTGAACCGATTCTGTCTGCCTTTCTGCTGTGGGCCCACCCACCTGCGCTGGCTCCCATACTCCCCTTTACCGTCTATTTTTGAAGCCAGCTGCTTTGCATGGCACAGCAGAGTGCCAGGCAGCAGCTGCTGAAGCAACCAGGAGAGTGCAGGCTTGCAGGAGGGGAGTTGGAACACTTCTACACCCGCGCAAATGCCTCTGTGCCTGCGCAAAGTGTGCGATTAGCATGCACAAGCAGCGCAAAGTGTGTGCACGCATGCAAAGTGTGCCCACCAAGCCATGCCCACCGAACCGGTGTTAAATTTTTTTGAATCCCACCACTTGGGGGGAGGAGATGATTCTGGGAGAGTAGCAGATGCGTATGTGCACTCAGCTCCATTTGTGTGAGCAGCCGGCATGTGAGTGGAACTTCATGCATGAATACCCACCACTTGTATGAGTGGTTCCGAATCGGCCAAGGCCCGGTAGTGGACCGTCGCCTGGGGTGGGGGAGGTCAAGGACACCCAGTATAAAGAGCAAGAGAGATGAGGTTGACAGAAATATATAAGAACCTTTTCATAAGCCAAGAGGGCTGAAATACTCATTAACTCCTAAGGAGTAAGATAGTATTTGGAAGCATCTGTCTCGTCCTTGATTCTGTGGAATATGAGGAAAGGGAAGTAAAGTACAACCAGCCTTGCAAGATTCTGTTAATTTAGCCTTAATGGAGTATTTTTCTACGAAGATGGTTTTCTGGTCTGATCTACTTAATGGGGCTGATACGTAGAAGTCTTATTCCGACGTTTGGAGACTGTTAGGAGCTGGACAGAATCAAACAGACTCAAGGATCAGACACAAGTCAAACAATATAGAATGACTGAATCCATAGTGGTCCCAACTTGGTTCTTGGTGGAGCTATGCTTTCTCTGAATGAGCAGGTCCAAAGTCTAGAGGTAGTTACAATTCACTCCATAGGGCAGGGGTCTCCAACCCTGGCAACTTTAAGACTTGTGGACTTCAACTCCCAGAATTCCTGAGCTAACATGATTGGAGGAGGAATTCTAGGAGTTGAAGTCCACAAGTCTTAAAGCTGTCAAGTTTGAAGACCCTTGCCTTAGACCTTTGGCTCCCGATTGAAGAGGAGTAAAATTCTTTGCCCAGCTTTGACTGGCATGCTGGTCGTAACTTTTCTTTGTCTACTGCAATGTGTTAAACATGGAGCTACACTTGAAGACCCACTGTTGCAGAATATGGCTGCCTGTTTACTACTAGGTCAGCCAGGGGTGGGATGCGACCTGTTCTGCCCGGCTCTAGAGAACCAGTAGCTCTGAAGGGCAGCAGACACTGAACTGGTTCTGTGTTTGTTGCTGTTTGACCCACTTGCCTGCCCGGGCTTTTATCTGTCCTTTATTTCTTGCTTTTTCAACCTCAGCTGCTTTGCGTGGCACAGTTGAGGTGGAAAAAGCAGTAAAAAAATGTTTTTGGAAACGCTGTGCACCCACACGCAGCGCTTATCAGCTGTCCCAGTGGCTCAAGCTAATGGTGTAGTACAGTGGCCCCCAACCTTTTTTGTGCCGCGGCCCGGTACCGGCATCACAAAATCATCCGCGGCCCAGTACCGGCATCAGCACACATGGCAAGGTGAGCCAAGCGACCGGCCAGCCAGCCGTCCCCCGCTTCTCCCCGCCACCTTCAACTCCTCCTTTGTACCTGTGTCGATGGGCTTCGGGACAGCTTCGGGACGGTTGCTCAGCTCACCTTGCCATGCGTGCTGAAAGAATCCTCGCACCTTAGTTTTGTTCGAAGCCGCCGCCCCCCCTCGATGAAACTAAGGCGCGAGGATTCTTTCAGCACCCAAACGCCGCTTTCTACTCGGAAAAGCTCACCGGAAGCACTTTTTCATCAAAACAAGATGGCGGTGCCCAGCAAACCGGTGGCCCGGTAGAAATTGTTCCACGGACCAGTACTGGTCCAGGGACCGGTGGTTGGGGACCCCTGGTGTAGTACAAGCACGCACAGCAAAACACAAATACCGAACCGGTAGTAATGCTGGTTGAATCCCACCCCTGGGGTCACCCAGTTATTATCATGTATCATTGGTATTACAGGAGCAGCACTAGCTAGCAGTTTGTACACAATATATGCTAATAGGCAGGCCACGTTGAGAATCCCCACTTACCACAAAACCCAGCAAGTGGGATTGCAGATATGAGCAGTCTCGGTAAGGGGCCCTTACCTGTGGCCTTGGAAGTACACTGGCCTCCCAACTGTTAGTTTTTAGGAAGGCAGTGCTGGGCCAAAGTTCTTCAGAATTGCATTATATTGTTACTATAAGGTGTTTTTCTTGGGAAGTCAGGCAAAGCAAATGGATTATAACCCATTGGTGTTTCCCGACATACAACAGGTCATTATTTAGTGACTGTTTGAAGTTACAACGACATTGAAAGAAGTGACTTATGACCATTTTTCACACTTACAACATCTCCATGGCCACATGATCAGAATTCAAACGCTTGGCAACTGACTCATATTAATGATGGTTGCGGTGTCACAAGGTCATGTGATCACCTTTTTGTGACCTTCTGAAAAGCAAAGCCCATGGGGCAGCCAGATTCACTTAACAACCATGTTGCTAACTTAACAACTGCAGTGAACTGCACCTAACAACTCTGGCAAGAAAGATTGTAAAATGGGGCAACCTCATTTAACAACTGTCTCGCTTAGCAACATAAATTTGGGGCTCCATTTTGGTCATAAGTCAAGGACTACTTGTATTATTTCAAATACTTGCTGTTTCTTTTTCTATCATACTTTGCAAGCTGCTTAACTGGTTCAATTGAACAGAGATGTAAATTTCAATCAGTCAGTCAAGTGTTGCCTCTTGCCAAATTGCAGCTGATAGAAAAAAAAAAGATATATTTAGAAAGGGTTTTGTTTTTGTTTTTAAGTAAGAGGAGACCTTGGATAAAATAATACATGTTTGCACTTTGGATAATGATTCACCCCAAACCTGGGAAAAATTCTTTCTGGAGTTACTTAACCAACCAGTTTCTTTTCCATCTGAGTAGCTGTTGCAAAATTTACACCCAAAGTTTCCAAACCAAAGCTCACCTACTTTCAGTGGGCATGATTCACACATTTGAGCCAAATGTCATGCCTGCTTTACTTCCAGATTTCACTGAGGTGCTGAGCCAACCCAAGAGCACTGGATGATTGGACTGTAACGGCAAAGCAGCTAGGAACCCTCCAAGTGAAAGGAGACATATATTACCCAACACTCCACAACGCTCAAGGGGCAGCCAATGAACAAATCTCTCCAGCTGTGCTCGGTGTTCTAACTTGGAACACACATGGTGATAGTTCAAGAACAGCACAGCGCATTGGAACATTTATGAGAAACCTAAGGACAGAGAAAGCATGTGAGGCCCAGACATCTTGAATTAAATCCTAAAAATAACAGGGGCACTGTTCAAATGCTCATGTAAGACAATCCTCCTTATTAACCCACCCACCCACCCCTGTCCACAAAATGATAATCAGAAGCCATGCTTCTGTAGTGCAAGCCAAATAGAATCAAGGAATACGTTTTGGAATTTAACAAGGGAGATCGAAAACCTGTGTTTCAGCTTAGCTCTGGCCCTTGAATGAAGAACACGGAAAGCTGCATTTGAAAATAAACAGTGTGTCCTTCTCTAGCCCTACGTATCTGCGCTGCAAAACTCCAGAGGAACCAGTAGACCAGGGGTCGCCAACCTTTTGGACCTCAGGGACCACCAAACTCATCATTTTAAATCCCGTGGACCACTAAATATCAATTTTGACTGATGGTGGCTGCAGGAAAAAAAGTCTGCAGGAAAATTCCCCACCCCATTTTCCTAATGATCGATCATTCTTTATTTGGGATCTCAGGATACTGTCTCCAGCTCCGTTCTCAGGGGGAGAGAGAGAGAGACTTTTGGCTTCATACAAAGAAAGCAGCAGAAGCAGCAGAAGCAGCAGAAGTCTTACTTTCTCTCCCCCAAACTCTGCCAGAAATGAGTCTTTGCTGGCGCAGCCACTTGGAGCAGGATGCCTTGCAGGATCCCAAAGACTCTTTCCTGGGGGAGTTTGGGGGAGAGAAAGAAAGACTTTTGCTGCTTTCCTTGCGTGCAGCCAAAAGCAGAAGACGAAAGAAGTGGAAAGAAACAGCCTGGTGGCCAGGTGAGGTGTGTGGGGTGAATCGGGCAAGTTCCCCCTCCTCTCCACCCTTTCTCCGCTCCCCGTACTACCTTCTGTTCCCGCAGGCCATGTAGGCGGCACAGCCTTGTGTTCCCACACAGCTTGCATTAATTGCTTTGGGAGGTGCTTTGGGGGTGACATTTCTCTGCAGACCACCAAAATTTTCTTGCAGACCACCAGTGGTCCCCGGCCCATTGGTTGGCGACCACCATGGGTGGGATTCTACAGGTTCACACCTATTCGCTAGAACCGATTGTTTACATTCTAAGCAGTTTGGAGAACCGGTTGTTAGAAGAAATTTCTGGCCTAATCCTGTATGGAAGGCAGGAAGGAAACATTCTGGTGTTGCTTACAGAAACTGCCTCTCCGTTAACCCTTATTACATTCTTGGCAGGACTGGACTTCCTGTCTCAGGAACATCTCTGGAGGTTTTTCCCCCCTCCTTTGCTGGTACTTTGCTTGTGTGGAGTGACCATTCAAAGTTACAATGGCACTGAAAAAAGTGACTTATGACCATTTTTCACACTAACGTTGCAGCATTCCCAGAGTCATGAGAAGTCAGGCAAGGAGATGCGTGCCTTGATGTGAGTGATATTGAGTTGGCCACACCCGGCCAATAACATGACCACCAAGTCATGCCCACCACCTAAGCTACGCCCACAGAACTGGTTGTTAAAAATGTTGAATCCCACCCCTGGCAACCACTGCACTAGATGGCAGACCCAGAAACCTCTCTTGGCTGCCATCTAGTGGTCATCTGGATTTGTGCTGTTCAGGTTCATCTTCTTCCCCTGGTTAGCCACAATACATATACACAGACAGAGGATTAGGAGTAAAGAGCAAATCAAGGATGTGACTGCCAGATCAACTTGCTTACACTTGGGCATTTTAAAGAAATTCTGGCAGTTTTCCTTTGTAAACTGAAGCTAGCTATATTTCATTCTTGGTGGGTTTTGTTTAGTTTAGTTTTGTTTTTTAAAAAAAGGCTCTTTTAATACCAGTAAGCTAAAAATCCAAGACTCACCCTTATTTCATGATGTTTCTCATCCCTGGGAGGAAGTTCATATGGTTGCTTATTTCATTTAGTGGACTTTCCTTTCCACACTGAAGGGCAAACAAGGGTCAGTTGTGATCATAACAAATTTGAAGCAATCTTAGTTTTGAGACTTTCCCAAGCAGAAGCTGAAAAAAATGAACTCTCCCCAGAGCACAAATAGGACGAGCCTACTCTTGATTGAGCCATAGCATTTAGCTCCGGCTGAGGAAGCCCAGAGGAAGGAAGAAAGAAAGAGAGAGAGAGAGAGAGAGAGGGAGGGAGGATGTGGCTTGGTGGGTGCGCTTTGCGTGCATACTTCGCGCACGCGCACACACAGAGGGTTTGATACTAACCTTCTCCTGCAATCCTGCATTCTGTGTGTTCAACAGCTGATGCGCGGCAATCCGCTGTGCTGCGCGAAGCAGCTGAGCTTCAAAACCAGGAAATAAAGGTCAGTATAGAGCTGGGGCGGCTGGGCAGGCCCAGCAGCTGATCGTTGGAGCAAAGTGGTTCACTCACAGATGATCCTTGGAACTACTGGTTCAGCCAAACCGGTAGAATACCACCCCTAGTGGGAGCTGGATGAACTTAAGGGAGAATATTATTCTAGAGAGCTGGCATTGTGATGGAGAAGTCATGATTCCTAAGTTTCATCAGATGACTGTGCTAAACAGAGAAGCAGCTAGAACATGTTAACTTTGTCCAATCAGATAAACAAGCAGAAGCTATAGAGGGAAGATAGAGTAAATAACTCGGCCCTATAAGATGGCTGCCATGACTGGAAAGGGACAACTTGCCATGTCCAATTCGCCATGGCCATCTCATCGTGCAGTCAACTCACCCTGGGAGAATTGCTTGTGAGATATTGCACAGTTGGTATTCAGCAGGTTCTGACCAGTTCTGGAAAACCAGTAGCAGAAATTTCGTGTAGTTCGGAGAACTGGCAAATCCTACCTCTTATAGTCTCCTTCCCCTGCCACGCCCACCAAGCCATGCCCACAGAACTGGTAGTAAAAAAATTTGAATCCCACCACTGAGATAATGGATAATAATATTGAGATGATAAATGTGATAAAATGTTATCTGCCACAGTTTCTTCGACATTATTACCATGTTTGTGGTAATGGACAAAAATGAAAATAGTATCAAAGAAACAGCGACGGATAACATTTATTGAATTATCCTGCCTGGAATTATTACGCAGCGAGTTGTCCCATGTTGAGGAAGCCAGGGGGAGATGGCTTAGGCAAGTTGGCTGCGGCGAGTTGTCCCAGGCCTGCTGTGACAGCCAAGGAATCGCCCCATGCTGGAGGAACAGGCTCACTTCTCAGTGTTGAACCCTTCAGCTAAGGAGCACAACACAGCACAGCTCTTTCATGACAAAAATGGGCCTTCTGTGTGATACGTAGCATTCCTGTGGCTTGAAGGACTTTTATTTATAACCCACTTGTACTATTTTTTACAAATAACTCAAGGTGGCAAACATATCCAACACCCCCCGCTTCCTATTTTCCCCCATAACAACAGCCCTGTGAGGTGGGTTGGGCTGAGAAAGAGTGACCGGCCCAAAGTCATCCAATTGGCTTTCATGGCTAAGGTAGGATTTGAACTCATAGTCTCCTGGTTTCTAACCTTGTACCTTAAACACTAGACCAAACTGGCCCTCCAATTAGCTCAGCAGAAGCATTCTAACACACACACAAACACAGAATAGACAAGAGTTCAGTGTAAGCAGAGCTAAGTACCGAGAACGAGAATCTTCTGTCCAAATGAAAGTTAAATTCTCCTGACTAAAGTTTATGCATTTCCACATCTGATGCAAACAGCTTGGTTTAATTTGAGAAGAAAATAAGTGCCTCTTAAATTTATTGGGATGCTGTTTGATGACAAAGCTGGCATAGAGCAGACTATAGTGACTGGGGACTCGAATTTGCTAATCTATAACTTTCATATCTTCCTCTCCAGGAAAGCATGAGGTCCTCTGGATCAGGGGTCTCCAACCTTGGCCACTTTAAAAGACTTGTGGACTTCAACTCCCAGAATTCCTCAGTCAGATATACAAGTCTTAAAGTGGCCAAGGTTGGAGACCCCTAGCAGCTATGCTGGCTGAGGAATTCTGGGAGTTAAGTCCACAAGTCTTAGAGTGGCCAAGGTTGGAGACATCTGGATAATGTAGACAATGCCTACAGATCCTTCATTCAAAGGGTAGAATTAGCTGCTGTAACAAGTAGTACGAATGAGAAAAGATGCTATCAGAGCCCCCTCCCCAAAGCATAATAGTTTTTTTAAAAATAAGTACTGTATATAAACCAAGAGGACACAACATTTTATGTAACCCAATTTTAAGACTCGAAACTCATCCTTTGTGGTTGTAATGGGTGAGAGAGGATTTCTCCCCACCCCCATAATTTTCAGCCAATTCTCAAATTGAACTCTGCACATGCTCGGGCCTAGAATATGCAAGTTAATGAAGACTAGCGAGAAACCCACAGATTTTGGAGAGGCTACATTATCTTATAAGAGGGAGAGTTTTTGGCAACAGAAAAATGGAATTTAAATACAAAGCAGATGTGTTAAATTCATAAATTCTGCTGGCTTTTTTTTAATTTTATTTAAAAGAGGCCTGTATTGATCATATAGCTGGGTCCTCCTACTGGCATTCCTTTCGCCACTGTGGGAGCCGAGTGTTGATCTAACGGGACCTCTGACCTGGCCCAGCGGGTATCTTCTAATGTTCTTCTGTTCCAGCAAGTTTTCTTCTCCCACACTGTTGACTGATTTTTGCCAAGAGCAGCCCAGTAATATTCTGCAAAGATTTTACCCCACCCCTCATGCTCTTGAGAGATTGTTTTTCTTTCCACACTAAATTTTGAAATGGCGTCTCCATAGGCAGACGGGCTCACCAGCATAACCAGGAGCAAAGTTTTCTCTGGACTCAGAGCAAAGAAACACCCCCCCCCCTCCCCAACGACAGACTGCACAGCAAGTCGCTCAAATTGGGCCTCTGCCAAGATGGAGAAACATCTTTCCAGAGAGCATTTACAGGGAGGAAAAAAAAAAGAGATTCTAGTCCATGCTGTTGATTGAAATAAATGAGATTACGGTTTGGGCATTTTCTACAGCAATGGTGCCACCCTCAAGTTACTTCTCTAATATGAACCCTCCACAACTTTTATAATTAATAATCCTTTAGAATGTCAACACTCCGTGGAAATCAGGTAGTGTACAAATGCTTGTATTAAAATAAACAGGTTTTATCACAAGTTAAGTCAGTGTTATTGCCTAAGGAACCTCTTCCATCAGTCATGCTAAAATGAACGGGACTGTATGGCAACCCCCACTACTGGAAAATTGAGTGAAGGAATATGAAAGCTGCTGCATTTGTCAGCTGTTTATTCTTGCAGAAGGAGTCATTGAACTTGGCAATACTCTCTTTCTGGAGTATTTAATTCCAGATTCCTCAGGATGCCCTAGAAACAACAATATTATGCTATTGTTCTGATACGTATCCCTTAACAATTCTTAATGTATATAAAAGAATGGCAAACTGCTGCAGAAAATGTTCTTAGAAAGTGTTTTTCTTCATACACTGCTCTTAATTTGCCAAGATTAAGCCAGAATCAGTTTGGCATCAGAATTGCCTGCAAGCATATAGGTTATGTTTGCACTGGAACTCAAAGGTTTTTTGGCGCCAAATTTCAGAAGGCGCTGACCTGCAACAAAATGGAGCTTTAGTTTTCTGGCAGACCCTTGTCTTGTAGAAACATCTGGACCACAGCATTCCTTGATGATTACCCGTGCACACCCACTCATCTATGTTGTGGTTTCTAGGTTGGTTTTTTTTTTATTAAGAACTGTCACAGCTCTTTTTCTCCCCATCCACGGCTGATCTTATCCACTTAATTGCTCTCTATTCCAATATACTTAGCTATGCAAGCCCACCTGCCGCTTTACAACCTCTTCATACCTAGACTTGTCCTAATGCTATGGGACACCATTTATTGTATCATATGAGATCTCCAAACCTTTGACCTTCTTGGTATCATCTTGAAAAATGGTAGCTCAACAAGCCAGGATCCGGGTTTCCCAACTCAATAAGTCCTTGGAAGAATTATGATGTAATTATGATGTTTTGGGCAACGTGTGGTGTTAAAGCTTTGGAAGAAACCAAAGTATCCCCATGCTATTCCTCAATAAAGGGCCAAGATGTGATTTTGTCTAACTGCATTCACTTGCCAGAAGTAGCACCAAGTGGCTTATGGTTCCTCCTCCTCCTCCTCCTCTTTCTTCTCCTCCTCCTTTTGACATATTCAACGTCTTTATAATTTCATTAATCTCACATTGATATTTTTGAATAAAAGACTATTATTCCACTACAATGAAACATGCTATAGTTAGAAACAATATCGGATTTGGTTTCCTACAATTCTTTTTAAAACCTCCAGTAAAATTGGTGATAAGAGTCGGGACATGAATGGGTACCATGAAGGGGATAAGGAAAACCACCAGATAAAAAAAACACAAAAACCAAAGAAAAGGAATTTGGTCAATTCAGAGTTCAGTTGTAAAGGAAGGGTAGCAATAATGGCAGGAACATTGGATGAAGCATCTGCATCTGATGTATTTGATGACTAAGGTAACAAAACCAGATTCCTAAAAGTAGAAATTGGTGGGGTCTTGCAAACTATACTTTCTTTCAGAATGATCACAAATCTTGCTACATTTTAAGCAATCCATGCTCCAATTTTGGGCAGAAGAGATCCCAGAAACATATAGTTCATTCTGTATGACAAATTTGTAGAATGGCTGAACCTTTCTGACAGCTAAGAATAAAAAACTGAGTGCTATGTTTCTGAATTTCTAATTGTTTCGGCCTATTTAGCTTTCAAAGCAGCTTATCAACATGTACCAATATATTTTAAATCCAATCAATTATTTTATTGATTCATTATTTTTTTAAACTTTATAATGCACGTGTCTTTCATTCTGAACAATGAGTTGAATTGAATCTACTTTCTGCCAGAAAGTAGATTCAATTATATCCTGGATAATATATTTGGGTTAGTAACGTACATGAAAGAGAGATCAGATATTTTCCTTCTATAAGGAAGTGCTTTTCTAAGTTCAGTTCACTCTCCCTGGTATAAATGGGAAGGGTTTAAATTATTTAAGAAACGAATGCTGAAGCATTTCAGTTTTGCTTGCTCAAACATGCTAAGGCACATAAAATAAAACCAGTCAATGAATCTTGACAACTGCAGAGAATCTCTTAATGGGACAAAAGGAATTTTAAAATGGGTGGGAGGGACCTACAGTGAAGTTTATTTACTTTTTAAATAGTATCAGTACTGTTTTAATTCAAATGCAGAGTAAACAAGATTTGTAACAGTTTATACTACGGATCTTAAAAAGCATTAAATTATTGTATTGAAACAATTATATGATTATTTTTTTTAAAAAAAGTATCATTTGACATTTATAGGATGGTGGTATGTTCACAGTACCGAAGAGGACAGTGAATTTATAGATCAAAAATTCCACTACTCCTAAAATTCATTTATCTTGGGACATTTGTTTTCTTTCTTTCAGGCTTACTATACAGGGCTGTTGTGAAATTGTATCGGGAAATAACATTCTCCCACACTTAAGAAAGAGTAAAAAGAGATGTGCACAAGTAACAAACAAAGCAAGGATATTATTGCTAGGATCAATTGTCCTAGACAATGAGCTCTCTAGCTATTAAGGTGCTAAGCCTGCTTGAAGGAATCCTGGTGCAGTTTAATTTCCTCATCAACATTTATTGCAACAGGAAAAATGAGTCAATGGAACAGCAAAGTTGCTAGCCTCAAATGGACTATAGTTAGAAAAAAGGCTGTTTAGATGGATTTGAGGCACAAATGGTTTCATTCTTTAATCTTTGATTCACATGCTCTCCTTCCAATCCGTACCTTGTGAAAATCTACTCATTTACGCATAGACCATTTCTTCAAAATAACCTTTGAATAGGAAAAGTGATTTATCAGACAAGACACAGGAAAAAATGATGTGCAAAAACACATTTTGCAGAAGGAAAGTCTTTATTTCCCACTGTACTGTTAAATAAAAACAGGACTATGAAAAGAGCTAAGCAGACAAAGGACCATAAAACAGATTTCTGCCATTGTGATGAAGAAACTTCAAGTCAGTCAATTATATGCCAAGGAAAGAGAACTAAGAAGGATTCCTTACGATTCAAGTTATGGAGCTATCCTTGACTCCCATGCAACCGGAATCCTGCTTATTTCAGTGCCCCTAAAAATCTCAGACTTCTTAATTAGTTCAGGAATTGTTTTCAAATGTTCAGCAAAGTCCAGTTGTTCGTTACATGTGACACATGTAAAAGGGATAAGGGAGCACCAGAAGAAGGCACAGATTTTCTTGTAGGTTTTACCTTTTTCCTTTCCCTCTGTTTTTGGATCTCTGCCTTTCTCTCAAACCCTTTCTCTCTTGGCTTGGCATATTTCAGGAGTGAAACATTAAGGACTACTTGGTGACCCAACGTTGTAGCACTTCTCATAAAACCAGTCTCAGGGGAAGTTTTTTGATTTAAGTCAGCAATTCTCCATCAGACGTGAATCCTGCCAAGTCTTATTTGGATCACGATGTGGGATTTGGTGGGGACTTCTCCAGAAGAGGGCTTTGAACCCCGAGTAGGACGCTTGCCTCTGGGAACTGGGTGATCCTGGCCTTGGAGACATCTTTCTTCCTCTTGCTCCTGCCTACTCGGCGCACTATTTCAGTTCTTTCAGTCACCCTTTGACTTTGGTTTGGCTGTGGCAGTGCTGACTCATAGCACCACTGAGGGTTCCTGCAGAGAAGTCATGTCTAACCACTCCACAAATGAAGTTTTTGCTGGCTGTTAGCGTTGCTTGGCTGTCTCCAGTCTGCATCATTGCCCATTCTGAAACAGGAAGTCCCAAGCTGCTCTCAGCTGTATTTATGAAATCTTTTGATTGTGCTTTAAGCCTACATTTTCAGTTCAGGCTGAGGCATCGAACTGGTTGAAATGCATTCTTCCTACTCCGTGTCTGAATCTGGTGAGCCAAGATATACTTTCGTGGTGGCCATCCTGGGCTGAGGTTTCTTCTTGTTAGCATGTGTTGCCCTCTTCATTCTAAATAATAATTAAAAAAAATAAAATTAAAACCATTTTATTTTCATAATGCAGATGTCTTAACACTTCACTTCATTGTTTTTAGACATTTGGAGAACTTCCACTACTGGAAATGTTAAAATGATCTTGATGACTTTTCCCCATTATTCATCAGATTAAGAGATATGCATCTGCCCCGGGGGAAGTGATATTTAGTAAAACAATGAGCTCTGTAGGAATTAAAATTTAAATCCACAGCACAGATTGATATTCCATGCAGATGTTATAACCCACAATGTAGGTCATCTTGAAATGCTTCCCTTAGGTGATGGCTTCCAACACAGCAAGATGTGCAAACGTTCAGAAAGGAAACTTGGCTTCCATTTAGTGGGGTGGATTCTTTTTTTCAACACCTTGATACTCTACGGTATTTAGCATTCCATTCTCACGAACACAGCATATATTGAATTACAAAAGATATGTGCCTTATGATGCCTTGATTTTATATTAGAGATGTATGTATGTATTTACACATTCAACATGTATCTTCCAGCTACTAGGCTAACAGAAGATGAAAACTTAATAACACCGTTGTCATAACACGGGACATCTGCAATAGCTCCTTGGAGCTTGCTTGCCTAGCCAGTAAGCCACCTCCTGATTTGGGGCTGTCCTGGTACCCTATATAAATCTCATAAAGCCTGGTTGCCTTTGTTCCTGTGAGATGTTCAACACAGAGAGTCTATAGGCACATCAAGCCTTGTTCAAAAGACATTTCTGAAGACTTCTATAAAAAGGTAAAGGTGCCTAAGAATTTAGAAAAAAACAGAAAAGCTATTTTCTAAAAGTCTGGGTCTCTGTTGTTCTATATTATATTTGGAATCGAAGTCTTGAGTTGGAGAAGATTAGATACAATAGCTAATCTTTCCAAGAGTGATCACTGGGTCAAAACCTCTGCAAGGATACAGGGTTAACTTGTCTACAGTATCACAACAAATCCCAGAAGAACACTGACAGATCTATTGATCTCCCTGGCCTTAGGTAACTTCAGTCATCATGACTCTATCATCAGAAAAACAGTGGTGAAGTTCAAGGAAGTTCAGATGGAGTTCAAGGAAGAACAATAGAAAGGAAGCCATTGATTGCTCCTAAAAAGAACACTGATGCTCATTTCAAGTTTATTAAAAAAAAAACACCTGGATAATCGTTTGTAGGAATATTCTGTAGACAGATGAGTCAAAAATGGAATTTGGTTGTTAACGTTATACATTTTCTAAATGCTACTAAGCAGAAGCCTTTGGCCATGGTGGAATAGGCCAAATTTCTTACACAGCAATATAAGAGTGTGACTGTAGGTTCTGTGATCAGTTACTGAATCTAAAGGCTGTACCTTTTCCCAATGGCTCATTGCTTATTGGTTAACTTGAGTGAATGAAACAAGCATCCGGTTTGCTGTGATTTGTTCAACTCCATCAGAAACACTCGTAAGAAACAACCAGTGATGCAAACTTTAAAAAAAAATCAGAAAACTGAGGTGCTGGGTGTTTATTTGGGGAGCAGAAGTAGAAAAAGAAAAATCTTAAGCAATATGAAGTTAAATAGCACCATCTGTTACACACAACTGAACTTTAAGCAGCCTAAGTGTTAACCGCGGGCACAGTCAAATAGCACTCTGGATCTTGAATTGTGAGATTAGCTTTCCCAGAAATGAAAAAGTCAATAACTGAAACTGAAGTTTAAATCATTTTAATGTTTTTTTGCTACAAAGATCAACAAAGAAGTCTTGAAGTTCCTCAAAGATTAAAGAATTTATCATGGAACGTTTCTAATTAATGAAAGCTGATGTCATAATAAATTAGTTATTTCTAAGCTGCAGCAAGACGAACGTGGCTCCAGCTTCAGGCATTTTTATTTTGAACCAAGATATATTGAAATAGAAGGACTATGCATTGTCTTTTCTTCAGCCTAAAGGACCCTCAACTATTTCCAAACTATCAAGGGACCCCATTATATTTTATATAATTATTTCTACAGCTCTTATCATTCAAGTTACACCACATCTTTCCATCTATGCAGGATAATCAAGACAACTTACAACATTAAAACTAGAAAATAAGGAAAAATAAATTAAGAGTTACTCAAAAACAGAGCTGCTGTAACACCTCAAATCATTTTTTTTTAAAGTTCAAAAGCTCTTCATTCCTTATCCCTAGTTCTAACAATAGAGGGGCTAAGCATAACCCATGGAGGAATACATTCCTTGGTTTACAAGTAATATTGGAGAAAGATCCTTTCTGCCTATGTAACAGATGGGCCTTGAACAGTAGAGACAATTTAAACAAGTTTCTCCTCAGTGTTTTAAATGTCCAAGTAAGTCCATAATGTGGAATTAGATAATTGAAGGGCACGTTCAGAGTGGATATAGACCCCTGTGTCACCAGAGGACCTGTAGTATCAGCATGGCTAATGGAATCCACAGCAGATGAAGATTTGGATAAGAAAGACCATCCCAATAGCCTAAATATTGGAAAGGTGTGGTAGGATGAAGACAATGAGACTACCAACAGTAAAAAATATTTCCATAGGAGGAGCAGGGTTCTACTTCCCTCCTCACCAAATTCGAGTCTGTGTGTTTGGACATGTTGCCTTTTTTTTTTTCAACAGTTAGTGGTTTTTCTACTTTGATGTCTAAAAATAATAGATATTGTTATAGCACGACAATTACTTTAAGTTTCTCATATTAATCATATTAAATGCCTTGGCATTTCCCGATGGTCTCCCATCCAAATACTAACCAGGTTTGAGACTAAGTTTTTGAGATCAGACAAGATTGGATAAGTGCTACCATCTAGCTGGACCAAAGAGTAAATCTTCCATTATAAAAGAAGAGTGCTAATTTTCTTATATCTTGAAAAACATCGATTTTTGTGATGAAGTCAACATTTAATCAAATCAGTTCTTTAGAAACAAGCACAATATATTGGAATCTATAAAAATAAAGTAGTAAGATTTTAAAAAATAGATATCCTACTACTACTACTTCTACCATCTGTCTACTTACTTTTTAAAAAATAGACATCCTACTACTACTACTACTACCATCTATGTACAATTAAGTGACATGTGGAAAGAGAAATTTGGGCATGGGGTAGTGGTGGAATTAACCCTTTCTATGAATATGAGTTGCCCTTAGTACTTAGAACAGTTGTTTCAGACAAGATTACAAACTGTCTCCCTCTATCCCTCCAACAGCTATTGAAAGAAAAGGGTAAGTTGGACTCATTGGATCTCAGCTCCCTTTTTTCTTAAAATAATTGTTTTAATTAGATCTATCTTTTACCCAACAAAATTAAATTCTTTTTTTTTAAAGTCAATTTAGCACAATTGGGAGCACCAAAGCACAGGCTACTATTTTTTCCTGAGATCAATTCTCTCCCTCAACTTCCATTATAATTTAATTTTGCTGCTGGTTCCAGCCAATCGTTATTTTTACAAAGTTGATTTTATTCAATGTTAACTTTACCCCCACATACTTATGGAGCACAGGAGACAGCTGCTTTGACATTATTAAATTTTGTATTTCACATCTTGGTTATATAAAAAGTGCATGCTGTGGGGCATGTGGGAAGAGCACTTACAACTTTTTTAGAGTGTCTTGTTTTTCCTGTTGAGTCAGGGAAATCTGGCATTTTCTATCTTCAGCTGAACCTTGAAAATATTCAGACACCTTGGTGAATAGATTCTCCTCCTATCGAAAAAGACAAAAAAAAAACCAATACCAGTGTTTGAAATATAAGTCCATTATTTTATTTTACTTAATCCAAATGTTGCACAATACTCTTCATTATAGTTTCAAATGCCAACAAGCCAAATCTGAAGAGAAACATGCTTGATTCTGTGAAACGCTTTCTGCACTGCTAGCAATACTCTTTGGCTGTACATTTTTTCAGCCATTAAACTGAACCACAAATAAATATGGTCCATAAATCTGACTCCAGTCATACTAAGAAATCGTTCAGAAATACTTGGGGCCTGCATGGCTCAAATTATGACATTTATCAAAAGTCTGTAAAACAGTCAGCAGCATACTCCACCAATTACTATGAAAGAAATTGGATGGCGTGGTAAATGTCTCTCTTTAATATACCCATTATCACCTATGGGATGTTGTAAGACAATGTTACTTCTAGATTGATATTTCATCCTAAGACTGATTGAACAGTGGAAAAATTCTTCCAGAGGTATTGCATCCATAATCTTATGCCAGCAGAAGTTTTCCATTTGCATTTCTGTCTTTAAATATCATCGTTAACCACTATACACACTCTCTACACACACATTGGTACACACACATCAGGGGAACAAAAAATGGCCAACGCCAAGGGGCCCATATTCACTCCTCACTTGTGGGTGGTAATTGCCCAACGTGAGATTTCAATGGCATTCAATATCATGATTAAGGCATGTAAACTAAAACCAGTTCATGAGTATAATCCATGTGTGTTAAGGGATTCCATTGTAACTACAATTTAATCTATGGTTTGGGGTTTTAAACCTCATCCTAAGTCCTAATCATACCACGCCTAAGAATATGTGTCAGCCAGGTAAATCTACCTCTGGATCTAAAGTACCCATAAATATCAATGTTTATAAATATCAGTACATAAAGATCGATGTTTGTTATATTTCACTGAGGAGAAGCAAGATAGGTTGCCATTAATGCATTTTCTGACCTTCTGGTTTCTATTGATATGCTCTGCTATTCTATTAGTTGCAACCTGACGCTACACCAGCCTAGCTATCCGCCATCTCTGAGCACTTCAAGATCATTCTCTCAGCCCCATATTCTCATGCTTGAACTAAGGGGGAAGCAGGGGGCAAATCATCAATACGTAATATAATCAACTGAAGGCATTTTTTAGAACTTCAACACCAAAGCAAACATGGCATCTGTGGCGACAGGTGGTACAAATGCAACAAGCACATTTGAAGGTATCACACCAAGAGCACATTCAGCAGTTCTTACGTGGATCATGGTTCCTCAGATCGGAATAACTACCCAACTAATTCTGTACAACTGGAAGTAGAAGCCTGAGAATGGCCTTAATGCTTTTCACCAAACTTTCATTGTGATATATGGCAAACCAACTTTTGAAACTTAGGGCCAACTGCTGTGGCTTTCACCAAGACAATTAACCCATAACTTAAAATTTAATGTATTACTTAAAATTTAATAAGTCGTAACATGGAGGAAACACCTGAATGCCACATGGGTGGGTGTTTTTTTTTTTGTATTATGAATTTAATGCAATTTTGGAGACTGCTCTGAATTTGACTGCAATAATTGTGGAGGCGGGAGACAATGTTTTAATATTTTTCATGTGATCCATTTTCACAAACAAAACTGTTCCTTCTCTCAGTATGTTTTTTTTTTCCATTCAAGAAAGCAAGCATGATTTCTTTTTGCATCTGAAGAAAAAAAAAAAAGCCTCAGGATTTATTTTGACCATAAACTAAGCCTATAGGAATGGGATGACATATATATCTTCCTCTGGTGTTCCATTCAAAGTTTAGAGAAGGCTTCTTTCACAAGGAAAACTCTGTTGGGATATTTCCTGTGTCTCTCCCACGGTCCTAGTAACATGACTAAGACTCTTCAAGGACACTTGATAAAGCTTATAATTTCACCTGCTGCCTCCATCTGCTTTGAAATTAGTTGTTTGTGGCTGAAACTGGCTGTGTTAAGAAAAATAACTGCCCCGTTTTCAAAAAGTGGCAAAAAGGAGTTAATGTTTTGCAAAATAACAGAAAAACAAATTTCTGTGTGAAACACTTCCCAACATGTCCTGCAAGTACAGTAGATTTTCCCCTTGGAGACACACCCTGCATGTGTTATATTTTGAGAACTGAACAATTAATGTAAGGAATGTGAGTCATTCTCTGAATGACACTGTGAGAATTAAAGAGTCTCCTTTTTAAAAAGAGGGATATACATTGCCTGAAAAATAGAACGACTCCATAATAAAGACAACAATTAAGCAGAATAGACATTTCATATAATACCCATTATGGTATTAACAACAATATTTTCATAATTAATGAACTGGGAGTTCAGGGAGGCAGAGAGGAATGGATACAGAGTTAAGAGGATTTGTTTTGAGAATACAGTTGCTTATTTCCTGTGGGAATGACATGGCTTGCAAAAAAAGAAAGAAAATATAATGAGTTCTTATCCTGCTGAGTAAACCCAAAGTTTTTTTACTTATCTAAATTCTCTCATCTAAATTATCTCTCTCTCTCTCATGCACACACACATACACGCATACACCATACAAATATAAAAAAGGCTTATCACTGTTATGTGAACTGTTAATATGGTATTAAAAAAACTAGAAAAGTGGAATATTAATGATTGAGAAGACTAAGGTTGTAAAGGAGGTGATTGTTTTGGTACCATGTCTACTTTATCCTCTTAGTAGATGATCTATGCAGAAAGGTTGATCAAAAACATATGATCCTAACAGTTCTGGATTTCTCAGTGACCAAGATAGCATTCTAGATCATTTGGCTGACTTGGGCTTGAGAGGTACTGAGTATTGAACAGAAAAGCAAGGGAAATATCCCATGAATAGAATAATACAAATAGAATAGAATAATAACTTTGTCACTTTGAATGTGCACTAATCAGCATACATTAAAGTGAAATTTTGTTGCATACAGCTCTCAAAGGGTCACCACCTCCTTTATACTCTATATAAAATAACAGAATAAATAAATAAATATAGACAAATACAGAGTCTAGTTCAGATGTATACCTGTACATGGAGAGTTTACCAGACAGATGGCTAGGAAACAAAGCTGTTACAGAATCTGGTAGTCCTGCTATAAATTCTTCGAAACCTCCTCCCAGAGGGGAGCAACAGAAACAGGCCATAAAGTGAGAGTGTGGGGTGGTCTCTAAAAATGCTTTGAGCTCTAAGCACATAGCGCTTATAAGCGGTATCCTGAATACCAGAAAGAGAGCTTCCTATGATCTTCTTGGTTCATGTCCATCTCATAATTATAGTCTTAAGTATTTCCCTGATCAGCTCTTTCATCTTACCATACAATCAGAGATACTATGGTCAATCAATAAAAGAAGGGTGTTTCCAGAAAATTAGTTTATAATTCAAGGAATATATTTGTTTCTCAAATAAATGAAACTTAAAATGCGCCACCTCCCCAAAGCAGGACAAAGATATTCAACTTCTTCCATTCTTTTTTCATTGTTTCCCTCAATTCGGAGAATTCCATTGAAAGCAGTAGCACAAATGTCACAAATGCTGATCGGAAAGAGCCAATCACTTTACTGATGACAAAGGACATTTCCCCCCTGTTTGCATTACACTGTGTTTCCAACATAACCATGTCATCTAGTGCCAAAATCTCT
This sequence comes from Pseudonaja textilis, assembly GCF_900518735.1. The sequence continues at coordinate 1,544,897 of NW_020769355.1, forward strand.
TCTTGTTCTCAGAATCTTGCATTCACCTCTTGACGGTTGGAAATTTTTGCTGAAATGCTACAGCTATGCTGCAAAATATAAGATGTATTCCAAACTCACCCCACTCCTTTTCCATCAGACTGAGCTTTGTTTTCCATTCACTGGGATAGATTCATTGGCAGGCAGAAAGAGGGCCATGTGCTGGTGAATACTTATTTTGAAATAGTTTGAAAATCTAAGAAGGATTTCCATGGTTGGGCTTGCACTTCTTAAGCAGGGAGCATCTTGAGAATTCAGTAACTGGACAATAGATTCAGTCCTTTTGTATCCATTTGAACATATCTGTGTTTGTCCCCAGCACACATGTTGGGTTCGAAGTTAGCATGACATTTTGGGGAGCAGAACAAAAGAGAGGGTTGTGTTTGTTTGCTTTTTTGCACAAGCATGCATCTGCTTTCATAACGGTTGATGGAGTTTTATTGCTCTTTTTGCATATTCTGTAAAAATCTTTCACTGGAACAAGGCGCACACAAAGCACCTCTGAGCTTAAAAAATACAGAACAGTTACCACGGAGGTTAAAAGGTAAAAAAAGAACTGGATCTTGGTAATGAAATAGTAAGCATAAGAAAAATCTTATCTGGAAACCTACGGAGGTGGTCTACTCTAAACCATAAGTGCGTCAGGTATCAGAATATAATGAAATTTCATAATCACAATATTTACATCAGCGTGTTGGCTGAGGGATTCTGGGAGTTGAGGTACACGCAATCTTCAAGTTGGCAAGGTTGAGAAATGCTGATTTACACAATGTGATTATGCAGTCAAAATGACGCATATGCCATCATCATTTGGTTGACCATTCACCCATTTTAAAGAGATCCTTCTGCAGCTTTTCACAAGTCAAGTCAATAAAATTGGGAGGCAGGCACTTGTTAAAGGAATCATGAAACATTCTTCCTACTGCTTTCCGTCTCAGATATTTTGTTTGGCAATATAACCAGCAAATATGCATACACTGAAATGTAGGAAGTCGGTTTTTTAAAAACGATGGTTTGTCACACAAGTCGAATTGGGTGGGTTCCTAGACAAAATGTTCTTCCTCCTGCTGCCTCTTTGCCTGTATGCCACCCAATCCTTGTGTTCGTTCCTATTTGGCATAGATAGTCCCATGTTATAGCAAGACCAGGACCATTTGTTTTAGAACCACCTAGATCTTAATTTTGTTCCGATCGAGTCAGATCTGAGCTATCTGATTTTAAGAGGTCTCAGAATGTTGCACATGCTATCCTACAGTCCTTCATTATAAGGACTTGTCATAAACATTGTTATTTTAAAACTATAATTTGAAATAGAAAAACCTATTTGTTAATCTAATTATGGTAGCAATAATAACCGTGGTTGACTTCAAAGGTCAAGAATACTTATTCTTGTTGAACTTTTGCCTTTTAACAAGACATCTGTATAGTTCCAATAAATTATTACCATAGAATGTTAAAGTTGGATAATACGTATATAGTTGAAAATTGTTTCTCTTGTCAGCAGTGTTTTGTTTCTCAGTTGTTTATTTATGTGTTGATATTGAGCCTTTGGGCAGGGGTGGAATTTAACCAGTGTTACTACTGGTTCGGTGACGACATTTGGCCAGATGCGCGCACAGTGCACGTGTAATAAAACCTTAAGCTGTGCCGCCTGGACAGCTGAAAAGTGCAGCACGCAGCATTTGAAAAGTCTCTTTTTTCTTGCTTTTTCAACCTCAACTGTGCCGCACAAAGCAGCTGAGGTTGAAAAAATCAGGAAATAAAGGACAGGCAAGAGCCTGGGGAGGTGGGTGGCCCAAACAGCAGCAAACACAGAACCGGTTCTGTGTCTGCTACTCTTCAGAGCTACCGGTTCTATAGAGCTGGGCAGAACCGGTAGCATCCCAACCCTGATTTGGGGGAATTGTTCTTTGTCTATGGTTTGAGAGATTGTTTTTTTGATATTTTTATTATTTAAGAAACAAGAGATTCTCTCCCCCCCACTCCCAATTCCTTATTTGTGTTTCATAGGGTTTAATTATTTCAAGAACACACTGGAATATGAAAACAATATAAATGTCTCCAGTTTTGTTGATACCTTGTTCCCATATTTATTTATTTATTTTTGCGTTTGCAGCACTTCTGAGGATTACTACTGCTTGAAATATATTGGGTTTTGAATTATTTTTCTCTCTTGACTATTAGAGATCCCATTAATTGTGTGTTATCCATCAATTTAATAAATACAATATTCTCTTTATCTTTCATCCCAACTTATTAATAAGATATTGAAGGGAAGAGTACCTAGAAACCTGTATCGCCTTTCTTCAATTCAACACAGAATAATTGGTATTCAATTCCCATGCTTCTTTATGCCATCAAGCCCATGCTCAATTAACTTGTTAATCAGCACATCATGGCATATTTTGTGAAAAGATTTGCTTGACTTTATTCCTATAGCATTTCCATAATCTATTTAATTTCCTAATTTAAAAAAATGAGACAAGGTTAGCCTGGCAAGAATCATTCTTGATAGATCTAAGCTAACATCTGGTAACTGACACATTATTAACCAAGTCCCTACAAATTGATTTCTTTAGCATCTGCTGTCAAATCTTTCCAGGTGCTGTATCTCTCTGAGACTAACTCTGTAGCTTGCCGAATTCTCCTATTTTTTTCCCTATCTGGGAAAACAGGAAAAGAATTGATATCCTCCAATCACTTGGCATGCCAATTAGTTCTCCAATATTTCTTAAAGATAATTTCTAAAACTTCCTTTTATACTGAACAAGCTGAAAAAGCTTCAGCTTTTTTCTAAAATGTCCAAAATATGTGGGATATGGTTGTAGCTATTCCTTGAAGTATCATTTGTCCCCACATATATAAGGAAAGCATAATTCTCAATGGATTGGTTGAATCCTTTATATTTACTATATATTTTGGAGAACACAGTATCTTCTGTACTTGTTAGATTACCAGTTTGTCTTCTACTCTACAATATCTCTTTTATCTTTTCTGAATGCTAATCTGTTTCAATGGTAAGAGCCTAAAAATGTTTGAATAGAATAGAATAGAATAGAATAGAATAGAATAGAATAGAATAGAATAGAATAGAATAGAATAGAATAGAATACTTAGTGTGATTGTGTGTGATTGGACACACAAGGAATTTATCTTTGGTGCATATGCTCTCAGTGTACATAAGAAAAAATAAACTACATTCATCAAGAATCATAAGATATAACACTTAGTGATAGTCATATGTTACTAGCAGGGTAGAATATTCCTCATGTGTCTTGTTTTCAGTTATTAGTCTCATCTACTGAGCTTTATTCTATCTGATTGTCTTTCTTATAGTTACTTTGGCTAGTTTCTGCTTTAAAAAAACTTCCTTTCTTTGAACTGAGTAATTGTTGCTCTTTCCATCAGTTTATTTATGGGCATTCACTGCTTTACCTTTTGTTTTGTTTTTCAAGCTTTCATACTACAAATTACAAATACAGCCCAAGATCTTTTCCAATCAACAAGCCACAAGCACTGTATATTATGTTCTAAACTTCCTGTCCAATCATGTTTGCTCTTGTTTCTTACCACCAGTAGAAAGTCTTTTGTTTCTGTTCTTGAATTTTGAGGTTAGCCAAGTACAAACACTTGAATTAGAGTGAAAATTTGACAGGAAATTCCTCTTAAACATCCTTACATAACTCCAGTTAGCACTCCATGTTCACTTGCTTAATGATATATTCCACTACCTCTTTTGGAGAACTCTAAATGCTTATATATTTCTATATGTTATTAAAAAAAGAACTTAGAACACAGTATCTTCAGGGTTATGGGTGATCCTATCAACTTTCAACAATAAATCCTGAAAAGTTTTTTGAAAAGAAATCCAAATAACTTCACTGTAATTGTGTGCTGTCGGTGAATTTTTTAAGCTGTCAATTTAAGGGCAAGGAGATAAGCAAATATCTTTCAAATATACAGAATGCATAAGCTATGTTCTACAAAGGAAATATTGTGGCTTGTAACCATGCACAATTACTAGTTGACAAGTAACTGGAAACAGTGGTAGCTGATAGCCAAAAAAATTTGTTGGCTCAAAGATTCCACTGACTGATCTTTTAATTCAGGAGGTCTTGTGACCCCATCAAGACGTCAGGATGATGTGCTATTTTTAAATTAATATAGTCATTCAAAAGAAATGTCATGTTTTCAGATTCTACTAGAACATCCTATGCTCAGCAGTTACTAACCCCAAATTGCAAAAAAGGATGCCATGAATAGTAGAAGCACCGAAGAAACAGATTCTAAAATGTAAAACAAACTACTTTTAAACTTCTAAGCATACCAGGAGTGGGATTCTACCAGTTCACACCTATTTGTTAAAACCGGTTGTTAACATTCTAAGCAGTTCAGAGAACCGGTTGTTAGAAGAAATTTCTGGCCTAATCCTGTAAGGAAGGCAGGAAGGAAACATTCTGGTGTTGCTTACAGAAACTGCCTCTCCATTAACCCTTATTATATTCTTGGCAGGACTAGGCTTCCTGTCTCAGGAACTTCTCTGGAGTTTTTTTCCCCTCCTTTGCTGGTACTTTGCTTGTGTGGAGTGACCATTCAAAGTTACAATGGCACTGAAAAAAGTGACTTATGACCCTTTTTCACACTTACGACTGTTGCAGTATCCCCACAGTCATGAGAGGCCAGGTGAGGAGCTGCGTGCCTCGATGTGAGTGATATTGAGTTGGCCACACCCAGCCAATGCCATGACCACCAAGCCATGTCCACCCAGTCACATGACCACCAACCCATGCCCACCACCTAAGCCATGCCCACAGAACCGGTTGTTGAAACTTCCGGGTTGAGCCTCCTCGCTGACGGACCGTAGATCGCAACTCTCTGCGGCTATGGTCCGTGCTCTTTTGTTTGAGAGCCCCGATCATCACGATTAGGGGCTGAAGCTGCCTTGGAGGGGTGGCAGAGTAAGGGGAAGCCGCAAGCCAGGTTGAGGGGAGCCGCATCTCCCCTCCTGGGCTTGGTCTTTTTCCCCCCGAAGATGACTGCAGCGGTGCTTTAAAATGGCCACCCCGAAGAGGAGGACTCAGCTGGACTAAGATTTGTGCAGGAGGGATGAAAGAGGTGGATAACATCTGAACCGGGACAACTGGGCGATAGTACCAAAAGTACCCTGGGATTAAGGTAACATGGAATTTTTAAGAAAACAAAAGTGAGTGGCGAAATTACAAAGGGACAGGAAAAAAAAATAAGAAAATATTTTTGATAGCTAAGCGCGGCTTCGAATCAGGAAAGGAAGAAGCCGGAACTAAAGATTTAACAAAATTGGACTAAAATATTTTGGCAATGAACAGGCATAAAACAAAGCTGGACTTAAGATTGTCAAAATAATAATAATAATAAAGTTTACAAATTGGAGACTGGACTGTGCTGGAATATTGAGGTTCGAAAAACCCTAAATAAAAAAATAGGGGGAAAAGGTGAAGACTTTGTATAATGGAGAGTGCCACCTTTTGACAAAAACTTGAGCTCAAACAAAAGGGAAAGCATCCTGTTTCTGCATGAACTTGTGTGGATATAACATTAAAGAAATATTGAAACAAAGTAAGAATCTTAGAAAGTGAAAGCAGAACCAGAATAAAGAAAAAAGCAAGGAAAGACTGATTGTGGGATTGATTGATGTTTTTGGTATAGACCCTGGGCTGGAATAATTGAGAACTTTAAAAAACTGAAAGAAGAAAGACGGAAAGTAAAAGTTTTTTTTGTGGACTTTAACGATCATAAAATACAAGAGTGTGTAATGATGATATCACTTCGGAAATTAAAAATGGAACTTAAAAACATGAGAGAATTACTACAGGAAAGAGGCGAATCACTTTGTTCTGTGTTAGAAAAAATGGAAATGGCGATTGAAGAAGAAGAAAGAGCTTCAGAGGAAGAGGAGTCGACTCAAGGAGAAGACATTTTAAATAGACAATTAACACAGAGAACATTACAAAGAAGTGGGGAAAGAAGGAAGGTTAAAAAGTTGGGATTTAAGAAGGCAATCAAAAGTGGGGAATACCTGTGAAATCAGAAAAGGCAGAAAGACCCAGCAGAAAAGGGGAAAGGAAGATATTAAGAAAGAAAAGGATATAAACTGGAATGAGAAAAGATATGGGGAAAAGAGGGGGAGGAGAAGCAGTAAGAAACAGGTGCATGAAATAAAGAAATACGGAAATAGTAAAATGTTGAAAAGAAATTGTTTTTTCAGAGATAATGGTTGATGAATTAAAAAGGCAGACTAGAGAACCAACTAAATTAATAAGTTAATATAGACTATTAAAAGCAAGGAGAGACATTGGTAACCTTTATTATTATTATTAGGCAAACGCATATTGTTTATGTTTATTTTTAAATTAAATATTAAAGGATTATATTTGAAATAATTGAAATGAAACAAAAAGATGTTTCGATTGAGATTAATGAAAGAGGCTAGAATTAATGTGTTTGGTTCTCTCCTTACTGAAAATTTGGAATGGAAAAGGTAATCATAGAATTAAGTATGCATATATGAATGTATAATTGCTGTCCTATTTGTATGTAAAAGTGATGACCCTGAATATGTTGTCCACTAAAAAGAGATTTTTGTTTTTAATGTGAAAAACTGAATAAAATTTGGTTTTTTTGTTAAAAAAAGAACCGGTTGTTAAAAATTTTGACTCCCCCGCCTGAAGCATACATATGGGGTTGTTCATTGATCAGTCTTTCAATTGTTTCAATTCTTTGGGAATCAACGTTTTGTCAAGGATTTCTGCCAGTAACTAATTCTTTGGTAGCTTCTAATAGTTTGTGTCTTCTGTGATGTTATCTAACCACCTTGTCTTCAGTTGGGCTCTTCTTTATGCTTTCATTTTTCCCAGCATCACGGTCTCCTCCAGTGGCTGTTTCTTTCAAATTATATGTCCAACATAGATAAGTTTTAGCTTCATAATTAGTGCTTCCCGTGAAAAGTTTGGTTTACTTTCATCTGCTATTTAACGATTTGTGGCTGTTGTCCATGATGTTCTCAACGACATTCTTCAGCATCACAATTCAAAGACAATCATTTTTCTTTGTTCAGCCTTTCTGATGACTCAGCTCTCACAGCCATAAATGAGAAAACCACAACCCTGACAACACCTTTGCTGTCACTGTGATGTTCCTCTATTCAATATTTTGATTCAAATTGTCCCATTTTAATCCCAAGCAACAAACAGGTGTGCACTTCATATCCAAGGTGAATATTAAGCCTTTTGCATCCTCAGAAACAAGACAAAAATGAATGCCATAGTGCCCATCGGGGGCAGAAAATCAGGCACAAAGAAGCGAAGAGAGAGAAATGAGGTGTGTGTTCTTTCTTCAGTCAGGGCCTTCAAAAGATAAACAGAAGAACTTCCTCATCCTCTCCAACAAACCTAAGCTTTTATTTCCTTGGTCAGCATAAAGCTCACACAGACTGAGAAGACATATGAATGTAACTGAACTTTCTTGGTTTTCTTTGAAGCCGTTTTGCTTCTCATCTAAGAAGCTTCTTCAGCTCTTAATGGGTGGTGGGGAATGGAAGGATTTATACTGAGAACTACCTGTATTAAAAAAAAAAAAACTGGCAGTCTATTGTGTTTCTAATTTCACGAGTTTCTCTATTAATCCCCGTGGATATGGCAGCACAGTCCAGTCTTCTGATCCCAACGGGGAAAAGCATCAATGCAAAGCTGTTTTCTGAAGTTAATTATTCCTATGATGTCTATTTTAAATGACCTTGGATGAACTTTAAAAAGAAAACTAAATTGGCTTGGCTACTGCTTGGAGGAGAGATAACCAGGAAATTCCAGGAGTACAAATTGGATTGAAACACTTGAAACCACACCTTGGTAGAAGATAATGGCAAATCAGGACTGCATTGTTCCCAAGAAAATTAAAAGGAATCATTTTTCATGATTCATGACAGTTTGATTTATGTAAAAGAAATGTCAGCTCAGATGTAGGATAATTATTTTGCTTTCATATCTTGGAACAGTTGCAAGCTAACTCATGTGTCCAACCCTATCAATCTCTAATGATCTAAGTGCTAGAGCCCACTGTAACTACATAGCCAAAAAGGCATTAAGAGTTGTTAACCTAATCCGCTAAAAAGCTACGAAAAATCATAGCTTTTTCTCCAGTAATATCACACTACTAACTAGAGCATACAAAACATTTGCTAGACCAATACTTGAATACAGCTCATCAGTCTGGAACCCATATTACGTATCTGATATTAACACAGTTGAGAAAGTCCAGAAATATTTCACAAGAAGTGTTCTCGACTCCTCTACTCGCAGAATAGCTTATGCCACCAGACTTGAAATTCTAGACCTAGAAAACCTAGAACTACGCTGTCTTCGGTCCGAGCTAAGTATAGTATATAAAATCATACATTGCAATGTCCTACCTGTCAATGAATACTTCAGCTTCAACCATAACAATACAAGAGCACACAATAGATACAAATAGATACAAACTCAAGGTAAACCGCACCAAACTTGATTGCAGGAAATACGACTTCAGCAACAGAGTGGTCAATGTCTGGAATACTCTACCTGACTCTGTGGTTTCTTCCCCAAACCCCAAAAACTTTAACCTTAGACTTTCTACTATTGACCTCACTCCTTTCCTAAGAGGTCTGTAGGGGCCTTGCATAAGTGAACCAACATGCCTACCGTCCCTGTCCTATTGTTTCTTTTTTTTCTTATTCGTATCTATTTCATGTATTCATAACTACGTTTATACTTATACCTGTTATCTTATAATCGCTTGATAAATAAACAAATAAACAAATAAACAAACAAACAAACAAATCAATAAATAAAGCAGCAGCGACAACGACAACAATAACAATAATAATACATTGAAAGATTTGCAAGAATTACGATTTGCCTGCAAGCAAGAACTGGTAGAAATATAAAATAGAGAAAATCAAAGAAAATGAAGAAACTATAGTGCTCTGGGATTTTACAACTCAAACAGATGGGTATAACATGCCAGACTTAACCACTGTTGATAAGAAAGACAAGATAGTCTTGATAATAGATATGGCAATGCCTGGAAACAGCACAATAGAAGAGAAAGAACTGGAGAAGATAACAAAATACAAAGAACTGCAAATAGAAATAGAACAACTGTGGCAAAAGAAAGCAAAGGTAGTGCCAATAGTAATAGGTGTGTGGGGTACAATTCCAAAACTCGACTACTACTTGAATACCATTGGCATTGACAAATTCACCATCAGTCAATTGGAATAGGCAGCTTTATTCAGAACAGCTTACATTCTACTCCAGTACCTCTAAATACCATAAAACATCAACAATTGCCTATCCCAGGTCCTTGAGAAGGACTCAATAGGTAGATAAAAATGTTAAATCCGGTCTGAACATCTGTCTGTCTGATGAATAATATTAATAATGTAATACAGCAGAACAAATGAATGCTCCAAAATAATGCTCCCATAAGTAAAAAAAAGAGGGAAAGTATCTGGTTTTGTATGGATGACAACAATATATTAATTTATATCATTCACATGTGAAATACTTCTTTATGGTGTTCTTTATTCTGCACTTTAAAGGATAATTTGCATTCATTAACAATACTTACCAGAAGCTCAATATCTTTCTTTTCTGGGTGTGAAGCTTAAGAATTCAGAGAACAATTTTTCTATCCAACTTTTAAATCACTTGGCCTAAGAATTTATGTAAAATTTTCCATCTCAAACCACATGCCAAGAATCCATGAATGGCAAAGGCTTAACATGAAGCCACCCACGTTTCTAACCAGAATGCTGTAAAATATGTTATTTGTTAATATTTTTCATACATACCAATGCCACACTTTCTCTGACCCAAGAAGATGGATTGGGTTCAAATCTTGAGACATAAATCACAAAACGATCCGGAAATACACGCAATTCTGCATAAGTATAAGAACATATACATTTTGGAAGCTTTTTAACGTAATGAAACTTCAGAAGCACTTTTTAGATTATCCAATCCTTTAGTTTTTAAATACTGTAACCCTGTTTTTGGCCAATTGAGTTCCATAATCCATTTTTTGTTGACAGGCAAAAATTATTAAAGTAAAGAACTAAATTTGGAAAAAAAAAATGCCAAGATTTTTCCATTGGAATATGCAAAATTTCTTGACTCTTTTTTCTCCTATTCCAGTTCTATCTTACAACATGTTTTTCCAGATATTTTAAAAACACTCTTTTATGTCAATCTTTCTGCAATTTTGATGGCAGATAACACCATCTCACCTATGATGACAGACACAAAACAAGAAACCAAATGATTGATGTCACATTCTCATGAATTCCTAAAACCATTTATTTTAAGGCAAATACAAAGTTATTTGCCTAGTTTTAATTGTATTTATTTTTATTTCTTTGTGGTATCTATTGATTTTCACTGTTAGCAGCCCTAAAACAATACTGAGTCTTTCAATTAGCAAAGATTGGGGCAGATGGGAATTGTAAACTCAACATTAATATGGTGCAGTATTAGAACTAGACTCTAACAAGCAAACAGAATGATATGTGATGTTGTGCCCACTCTTAATAATAATATTAACAGCAACACAAAAACTGTTTAGCTCCAAGGCTTCCCCTGTCAGAATCCCTGCGGATTTTACTCCGTTAGTCATTGCCGACTTTAGGGGGTGGCACTCATCTCTATTTCAAGGCTATGAGCCAGCGTTCTATGAAAACATTTCCATGACCAGCAAGATATTGAAGAGCGGGGGTGTCCAACCTTGGCAACTTTAAGGCTTGTGGACTTCAACTCCCAGAATTCCTCAGCCAGCCATGTCTGGTTTTTTTTTTCTCTTAGCCCCTAGAGCTAAGAGATTCTAGAGGAAGGGATTGTAAGAGAGTAAACAGGCTACAGCAGACAGATTGCGGAGGAAAGGATCACAAGAGAATAAACAGGCTACAATGGATAGTCATATAAAAAAAAATGCATTAGTTCCAGGGAATTCTGGGAGTTGAAGTCCACAAGTATCAAAGTTGCCAAGGTTGGAGCCCCTGCTGTAGAGCACTAGTTCCTCCCTACCAAAGTGCCACCTATTTATCTTCTTACATTTGCATGCTTTCAAATGCTAGGTGGGCAGGAGCTCAGTGAAGACGGGCACTCAGCCCATTGCGCTGCACTTGGGTTTGAGCCAGGTAAGGTGCTAAGCCCAACAACTTAACCACTGAGACATTGTGCTGCTGTGCCACAATCATGATGAAAACAAAAAGAAAACAAGTCCCCTCCATAAAAAAAAGATATATTTCAGAGAAATTCTATGCTGAAGCCTGTAGAGGTTTTGTTATATTTTAAACAAAATGATAGTAGGCCAACTCACGAAATCATTTTAGTGTTCTGAAGTTTCAAAAAAGTAGTTTCGTACGTTGCTATAATGATAAAATGTTGGAAAACCATAACAGATTATAAGATTTAAAAGAGCACTAGAATTCAAATGCAATTTAAGGAAAAGTCATATAAGTAAATATGGTCTTCGCTACTTGGGTAAGCCCTAAAGGGACCAGTTAAGACAGATGAGGGCAAGATGCATAGAATGTCAAATGAAAAAAAATATATATGGGGTACATGATTCTTAAAACATTCTCATCCCAAAGCACTGAGCTTAAAGGCAATGGGGCAGAATGGGCTTGATTTAAGGTGTTATCAAAGTAGAGATTACATGTCCAATAGACTGAACAAACGTTCACAATACTGTAACACTGCCATATTTAATGGGATTCAAGCAAGTTTTCAGCCAAACAATTAACTGCTGAAAACATTTTATTTTTGGCAGCCTAAGATTTGATATGATACCCTTTTAGAGTTCCTTGGGTGCAAAAGTATGAAAAGCGATCAGGGCCAATGACATCACTTAAAAAGATAAACCAAAGCTGTCTCTGGCAGATATTTGAACTACCCTATGACAATACGGCTGACTGATAGAGCAACCTCTACTGATTCAGAATTCAAAAGACACCATAAAATGCTGAGTAAAGCCATTGTTGCAGGGAGTCCAGGCTAATTACTCTTTTAAGAACTAATTAGTAAGTAGCATGGAACAAAACAGCAGCAGGAAATTCATAACACAAACATTTGCCCCAGTCAAAGAAATAAGCTTCTTAAGAAAAGAGAAGCAAATATGTGTAGACCATCTCTTGAGATGAAGTCCTGGGCACACATCAAAGAGTTGCATAGACTTTTTTCTAGAAACCAGAATCTATCACTTGTGATATAGAGCATAAAAGTATAACCAAATAGCCGATCGTGACCAGCACACACACACAAACACACACACACACACACAGAGAGAGAGAGAGGAGAGAGAGAGAGACCGAGGAAAATTTTATTTATTTAGAGTATTATACCTGTGATTAGAATGAATGTCAAGTCAGTTGATATGACCTAAAATGCCTGCTTGAGATATTGTGTTTCAATTGGAAGGTGGTGACCGATTAGCTGAACCTCATTTTTCTTTCTGATATAAAAAGAGAAACCACGCTCTTTCATAATTCTGTTCCTGAACTATGGATAGGTCAGGATGCGCCCCCCCCCCCGCCTCCATGTATCATCTGTAAAGGATGTACCTTCTTAGCGGCCCTAAGTAAAAAAAAAAAGGTACTAAAAGCTAGAGGATGTTTCCTTTCAATTCTGTTGCCAAGACAAACTGTAAATACTCTTACGTCGTGGTTTCCATCCAGGAAGCCATCAGCAAGTTATGGTCAAGCAATAGAAAGAGAAGAACAGACAACTTTCTGCCAAAAAAGGAGAATATTTGTAGCTCAAGATTTCCACGAAGGGCCCTTGGTGCTCTCTGAGCTTGTTTTCTTGCAGATGCTTCATTACCCAAACTAGGGAATATCATCAGTGCAAGAACTGATGATGTTAGCTAGTTTGGGTAATGAAACACCTGCAAGAAAGCAAGCTCAGAGAGCATCAAGGACCTCTCAAATCTTTCACATAGTTTGTTGAAGAATACCATGGATCCAAGCGTAGCCTTTTCACCTTGTTTCTCCGAAGTACTCAGAGAGGGAGACATAGATAGCTTACCACCGTGCTGTTGCCCAATACATCGCAGATTAGCCCATCTTTTGACAAAGTAAGCTGAAATTTGAAACTCGTCCGCTGCAACATAAAAAAAAGCAAGTCAGGTTTTTACAGGCAACACAGGTTTGTCAAGAATGTGTCTGGATTAAAATTCATACACAAAAACACAATTAAAATTCACTAAGTACATTTTTAAAGGTATGCCAGCTATGTGCATTGTTACCTTAACTAGCCACAAACTCCAAAATTGCACGTTTAAATGTTCCAGCACAGGCTTGAGAGCCAGTTATAAGCTACAACCATTTATCCTTTAATTATATCACCCAGCTCCAGCCCTCACATTTCACAATTCTTGGTGCAATCTATCTTTAAGCAATGTAGCAAACCTTTTTGGGTTTTCTTTTAAAATAATAAATTCTATAAAGGAATCCTCCTTTAGATTAACTCAAAATAGATGGACACATACTCTTAACACACTGTGTATGGAAAAAAGGAGATGTCATAAAAATGTTGGAGGCCATTTCCACAAAAATAAAGTATCATAAAATTGTGTTAAAGTATTTCCTAAAACACTCATTGTTGTTATTTTTTTAAAAAAAAGCCATTTTGAGAATTCGGTTCAGACTGGTACAGTATTGTAAATAAAATATTGTAGAATATTTTGAATACAGTTATTGATTTGCTTCTTTTTAAGCCCATGCCAAAGCATTGGAGCCATTTCTTTAAAAAAGTCACTGAATTTTTAAAACACTTGATCATATTACACTATTGAAAGTGACTCTGCAGATTATTCTATATTTCACTGGAATAACAGAAACGCAATGATCAACCTTTTATTTTAGACTTCCGGTGTTTCGCACAGAGGAACCTTAAGATCCGATGAACATCAGTGCCATGAATAATTCAATTGAAGATATGCTCTGCTCTTTAGCATTTAATCCTGTTGTTTTACTATGAAAAATACTCCTTTGCCACTTTTTTTGCATTAGTTTGGTTCAAAAATGCTACATTTTCTTTGGACAAGTTCAACTAGTCTGGAAAGAATCAAGCTAGGATGACAATGCACTTTAAGATTTCGTAATGGAACCCTGAAATGATCAAAATAATGTTCATAGACTTCATACAGGGCTGTGGAATTTCTGTATCCTTTATTCTAAAAGAAACCTTAATTCCACGGCCTTGCTGTGGCAATCAAACACAGCCTGACTTGGAACTGTAGCTTTACTCTGTCTTACAAAACCCAGTCTCAATAGGCTAAATCGGGTAAAGTTTTACTGGAGCCAAAAATGACTCTTAAATATCACTGTATCAATGCCCTGGTTTGGACAAAGATGAAAGGTGAAAGGAGTATCCTCACAACTTTTCTCTCCAACCCAGATTTCCAATTCTCATGGCAATTCTTTTCTTTAAGAGTCAATACCAAACAGTAATTTCTCTCCTTTTCTGACTCAGATAATTGCCCTCACTGTACATTACTTTACAAGTAAGTTGCCTAACAAAAACTCTGGAAAACCTTTGATTTCATGTCTGTTGTTTGCCTGACTATCAACCCTGCTATGCTGTACTCCTGCATATTTGGAATTATGGCACAGCACAACTGAACAACGAAGACTGGCAGAATAAAACCAAGATAATAAAAGTCACAATTACAAACCAGGTTCATGCAATTAATATTTTCATGAGGCCAAGAGAACGTTTTTTATTATTTATTTTCAAAGTGCATATTCATTTACATTTTAAAAGTACTGTGTCAAGCATTTACATATATTTACAATTTTTCCATATCAAACCTTATTTCTCTTCCTTAACCATACATACAACATTTCCCATATCTCATAGAACTCAGACTCTTCTTTACCTTTCAATTTCCTCATAAGCCTATCCATTTCGGCACAATCAAATATTTTATTTATTACCATATTTTCAGAAGGTACATCCTCAGCTTTCTACATCTGGGCATAAACTATCCTTGCGCTGTTATTATGCGTTGTACAACGTATTGAATATGTTTCTTTAAATTTCCTTTGATCATCCCCAATAAAAATGTTTCTGGTTTCAATTCAATGCCATGTCCTGTGATTTCTAATATCCATTTCCTCAATTTTTCCCAATATTTTTTGGTTTTGGAGCATTGCCACCACATATGATAATATGTTCTGTCTGTAAGCTTACATATTTTTAATATTTATTTGATTTGTCAATCGCTTACAAGATACAGGCATAAGAATAAATATAGTTTTGAATACATGAGATAGATATTTATAAGAAAAATAAAAAATAGGACAGGGACGGTAGGCACGATTGGTGCGCTTATGCATGCCCCCTACAGGCCTCTTAGGAAGTGGGTGAGGTCAATACTAGACAGTCTAAGGTTAAAGTTTTGGGGGTTTGGGGAAGAAACCACAGAGTCAGGTAGAGTATTCCAGACATTGACCGCTCTGTTGTTGAAGTCGTATTTCCTGCGATCAAGTTTGGTGCATTTTACCTTGAGTTTGTATCTATTTGTATCTATTGTGTGCTCTTGTATTGTTATGGTTGAAGCTGAAGTATTCATTGACAGGTAGGACACTGCAATGTATGATTTTATACACTATATTTAGATCGGACCGGAGATGATGTAGTTCTAGATTTTCTAGGTCTACAGTTTCAAGTCTGGTGGCATAAGGTATTCTGCAATGAGTAGTGGAGCCGAGAATTCTTCTTGTGAAATATTTCTGGACTTTTTCAATTGTGTTAATATCAGATACATGATATTGGTTCCAGACTGATGAACTGTATTCAAGTATAGGTCTAGCAAATGTTTTGTATGCTCTAGTTAATAGTGTGATATTTCCAGAGAAGAAGCTACGTAGGATTAGATTAACAACACTTAATGCCTTTTTGGCTATGTAGTTACAGTGGGCTCTAGCACTTAGATCATTTGAGATGAGTACTCAGTCCTTGACAAAGTTTGGATCCTTAACAAGGTCTTGACTATTTAGCTTGTATTTTATTTTCTGATTTTTTTCCGCCAATATGTAAGACAGAGGATTTATTTGTTGAGATTTGAAGTTGCCATTTGATTGATACATAGTCAAGGTCTTTTTGAAGGGTAGCAGTATTGTCTGTGGTATTGAACAGCTTTACATCATCAGTGAAGAGAATGCAGTTGCTCTTAATATGATCACAGAGGTCATTTATGTAGAGTATGAAAAGAGTTGGTCCTAAAACTCTTCCTTGGGGGACACTACTGTTGACAGGTACAGAATTTGATAGGACACTCCCAATTTTGACCATTTGTTGTCTGTTTGACAGGAATGCTTCTATCCAGTTATGTAGGTGTCAAGAGATACCATAAGATTTTAGTTTTAGTAGTAGTTTGTCGTGTACCACTGAATCAAAGGCTTTATAGAAGTCTATGTAGATTGTGTCTATTGCTTTGCCCTGATCGAGTTGTGTAGTCCATATGTTTCATATTCAGATATATTTTAGCCAATCTTGCTGGTGTCAAATGCCACCTATAAAACATCTTAATTAAATTTTCTTTATATGCCGTTGACAATGTTAATTTGCAGGTTTTGATCCAAATTCTTTCTCAATCCTATAGCTGTATACTATGCGCTATATTTTGTGCCCAGGCAATCATGGGGCCTTTTACTATTTCTTCTTCCATTTCCACTTTTAATAAATAATTATATGTTCAAGTTATGAATTTTTCTTCTTTACCCATTAAGATTTGATCTACTTGGGGTTCCCTTTCTATTCCATATTCTTCTACATCTTTTTTATATCCCATTCGTATCTGCAAATACAGCCATCAATCCACCATTATATCCTGTTCTTTGAGTTCTTCATTTGATTTTAAATTTTCCTGATTATCTAATAATTCCTTATATCTGATCCTCTTTTTTTATTCCATTGTATTTGGGTAAATCACTGCTTCCAGCAGTGACACCCAATTGGGTAGTTTCATGTAATGTTTCCTCCTTAATTTCTCCCATATAGTTATTAATGAATCCCTAACTTGATGGTGATAAAATATGAATGTGTCCTTTCTTGCTTATCCCACAGGAAGGCATCCCATCCTGTATGTAGATCATGTCCTTCGATTGCTAATACTCTCATATTGCCTAAGTTTATTCAAAGGAAGACCGCTGCCTGATAAATATAGCTCCCATTTTGGAAATCCTAGGCCACCTCTATTTCTACTGTCTAATAACATTTTTGCATTTATTTGTGCTTTCTTTCCCATCCATATAAATTTGAGCACCATTCTATTTAATTCTTCAAAAAAAATTCCGGTCTAATTTTATGGGGACTGTCTGGAAAAAAATGTAACAATTTCGGTAATATATTCATTTTTATCGTAGCAATTCTGCCCATCAATGATAATTACAACTTTTTCCAATTCTCTAAATCTTTTTTAATTTATAACATCAATTTCTTATAGTTATCTTCCTTTATGGTCGAACATCTTCCTGTAAGCCAAATCCCCAAATATTTAATCTTTTTTTTCCACTTGTAATCCCAATTCCTTTTCTAATCCCTTCTTTTGTTTTTTGGTTATGTTCTTCACTAACATTTTTGTTTTTTCTTTATTAACTTTTAATCCTGCCACCAATCCATATCTTTCAATTTCCCTTATTAAATTTGTCCCTGCCTCCACTGGTTCCTCGATGAAGAACACTAAATCTTCCGCAAACGCTTGCATTTTATATTCCTGATTTTTAATATTTAATCCTTTTATTTCCCCATTTTGCTTTATTTGGGTTAAAAGCACTTCTATCATTAATATAAAAAGTAGAGGTAACACAGAACAACCTTGTCTTACTCTTTTTTTAATTCCAAATATTTTGGTGCAGTCTCCATTAACTATCACTCTAGCTTTTTGGGTGGCATATATTGTGCTAATCATTTTCTCAAACCTTACACCAAATCTCATACTTTTAAGTTGTTGGATCAAAAACTGCCAATTAAGGTTGTCAAATGCTTTCTGGGCATCCAGAAGGATGAGTGCTGCCTGTTTCCCAGGATGTGCCTCATAATATTCTAAAATGTCCAAGACCATTCTTGTGTTGTTTCTAATTTGCCTCACCAGCAAGAATCCATTCTAGCCTGGATATATTATCTCATTTAGCACTATCTTCAATCTTTCAGCCATTATTGTGGCACAGTTTTTATAGTCAGCATTCAACAGTGAGTGTGGTCTATAATTTTTAATATATTTGTGATCTATGTTCTCTTTTGGAATGAGGGAAATGTAAGCTTCAGTCCATGATTCTGGTATTCTTGATAGTTCCAATACGTCGTTGTACACTTCCAACAATATATTTCCAAAGCTTTCATACAAACATTTATATACCTTTGCCGGAATTCCATCTGGCCCTGGTGTTTTATTACTTCTCTGTTTTTATACCACCCTTTTTATTTCCATGGCTGTTATCTCACTATTTAATATCTCCCTTTGGTTTTCCCTTAATTCTACCAAACTATTTTTTGTAAATATTGTTCTATACTTTCTACATCTATATTGTCTTCCTCATATAATCTTTCAAAATAATTCTGAATTAATCTTTTCTTTCCTGCCATTTTATATTGTATTTCTCCATTTTCGTCCTCCAGTTCCTATATCAACTTCTTTCCTTTTTTTTTTAATTTGTGGGCCAGCTATCTCCCCGATTTATTGGCGTGCTCAAAATTTTTTTGTTTTGCCATCTCACACCCTCTCCTCTTGGTTCACCATATTTAATTTATGTTTAGCTAAGACCATATCATTTTTTCACTTTGTAGCTTATGTTCTAATTCTCTAATCTCTGCCAGTAATTTTTCCTGCTGTTGCCTTCTTTCTGTTTCTTTTTGCCATACACGCTATGGTAATACCTCTTAAATATGCTTTTGCCGTGTCCCATACTATCTGAAGTGAAGTGCATTGATTTAGATTTTCCTTAAAGAACATTTCCATTTTCTTTTTTATCCTCCAAATATATGCTTCTTCTTTCAAAATTTGGGGGTTTAATGTCTATCACCTCCTTTTTTTTTCATATTTTTCCAAATTATTTTTATGGGGTTGTGGTTGGCCCACCTATTCATCATAATTTCTATCCTATCCACCTCATTTCCTAATTCACCATTCATCCATGCTATATCCAGGTGGGACCAAGATTTATGCGGGTTTGAATAAAAAGTATATTCCTGTCCTTTAGGATATATCCTCCTCCATTGATCAGCCAAACTCAATTCTTGTGTCATTTCAAAAAAAGAGGTTGGTAATATTTTCCTTTTCTTTTTTGACAAATTACCTACATAATCTTTCTCTGGGTCTACCACGGCATTATAATCTGCTACAATACATATATTTCCAATATCATTGTTACCAGTATCATTGATTTTGTCCTATCTATAATTCAATTATCAAAATCCTTCCATTTTCATCTACATATTTTAGCTTAGTTTCTAACCTCTCATTTATATAAACTGCTATCCTTCTTTGTTTATGTTTTGCTAGGACGGTATATAATTTCTCTAATCTGGGGTATTCTAAACAATCTCTATGCTGGTCTTTTATGTGTACTTCCTGTAGGCAAATAATATCCATTTTTTCTTTAACCAATTTTTAAAGTGTTTGTTTTCTTTTGGCTGGGGAGTTTAACCCATTAATATTTATTTTTATTAGCTGAATTTCTTTATCCATTGTCTTATTGGAAGTTTGGCTTCTGTCTTCTATTTATTCTAGTCTCTCTTTGTGGTCGTGTCTTTAACTCTCTTCCTTCTCCTCCCTTTTGTTCCTGTCCTTCCTTATTTCCTCCTTCTTTCTCTACCTCCCTTATCTCCTGTGGCTGATCTTCCTGGCTCCTTGATTCCAGTTCCTCCTTGCTGCTATTCTCTTCTTCCTCCCCTACTATTTGATCAAAAAATTCCCTTGCTTTATCTAAGGTATCCACTCTGATCTTCTCCTGCCAGAATATCAGCATCCCTTTCGGTATCAGCCATCTGAAAAATATGTTCCACTTAGTCAACTGTAGTGCTAAGAAGTGGTAGTCTCTCCTTATTTCTCTTATTTGTTTTGGGATTTGTTTTAATGTTTGAATTTCCTTATCTTTGTATATGAATGGTTCTTCCCTCGTAATTTTATATGTAATATCCCTCACTCTTTTCCTAGCAAACCTTACACGTACCTCATGCGGCAATTTATGTTGTCTGGCATAGTTAGTATGTATCCGGGAGACTTCATCGATTTCATAAATAATTTCCTGCCTGTCTCTCTGCAGGGCTCCTGTGATTAGATCTGCCATAATTGCACCCAAGTCTTCTTCCCTTTCCTCTATATTTTGAAAGTGCATGTAGATTGATGTCCTATCCATTTCTAAATGTGCAATTTGCTCTTCCAATTCCGTATTTGCAGCCACAAATTTTTTGTCTATCAATTCCAGCTTTTTCTCTGTCTGCTCTGACCTAATTTCTACCGTTTTTATTCTTTGGGCATTTTTCTCCATTGTTTGTTGTATTGTTTCTACCTTATTGTCCAACTTATTTATATCTCCTTTCAAATCTGCATGTTTTTTAGACATCGTCTCTTGCATTTTTAACATAGTCTCCTGCATAGATAGTAATGTAGTTTGCGTCGTCTGTGCATTTATTGTTACAGTTTGTTTCTCCATGTTCAGCATTCCCTCTATCGATCTTTGATCTGATGGTGATGGCACTACTAATGCTGGATTTGATGCCGTTTCCTTTCCAGCTTTCAAAGTTGTCATTGTAATACTTGTCATAATTCTGAGACCTCTAATTCAATCTGCCCACACTACCATCCACTTCCTACTTCACTAAGACAGCTAATAGATGGCTTTTATATAATAATATACTTTTCCAAGTTCCTCCAATAAATATCAATACAAATTAATAGTATCTTTCACCTAAATATAATTTCTTACTAAATATTCCTCTCTATCTATGGCTATCTTGTCAAGTATCCAAATATATTGTATATTATCCGGAACCAACTATACCTGCAGGTAAGCAAATCTACCAAAATACAATATTTACTGATATATAACACAGTTTGAATTCATGCTATTATCTATATAAGTCTAAATATTAATATTACCTCAGTCTACATATCTAAATAAAAACAGGTGGATAGGTAAGTTTAAATACAATATATTATTTGTTACATGCTCAATACGTTAACTTAAATCTTGAACTATCTTTAAATTAGTTTACTTTATTTATTTATCTATATTAAATCCTTTTACCATCTTCCAGCCTCTCTACTCGTTCTCCATTCTGTAGGTACACTTCCGTTTCCACTCTCCCATTTCCCCATCTCCTCCAACTTCTGCTTCAAGATATCACCTCTTTCTTCTGGCTTCTCCTGCCTGTTACTCCTTTTCTGTCCCAACTCATAGTCAACTCACAGTCCACCATCCACCATCCACTTTCCCTTCCCTTTTCTTGCCATTTGCCTGATGCACCGATCTCCCTTCCTTTAATTCTGATCTTTCCTTCCTACAGCAGCACCAACTCCTTCTTTGACTTCCTCTATTAACCAATTCACAGTCCACTTTCCAGTCTCTCTACTCCTTCTTCATGTTGTTATTCTTGTTCAAATTTCTCTCTCCCACTTTCCCATCTGTTCCAGCTTGTGCTTCGAAGTGTCGCTTCTTTCCTTTAGCCTCTCCTGCCTGTTGCTTCCTTTCCATCTTTGTTCATGACAAAATCCCCCCCTCCAATGCTCTCCAGACTTCAGCTTATAACTCGAGACGTCACTTTCTTTCCTCCTGTCTCTCTCACCTGTTTACTCCTTTTCTGACCTAGCTCGCAGCCAATTCACCTTCTACCGTCCATCGTCAACTTTCCTTTCCTTTCCCCTCTCACACTGCCCGTCTGCTCCACCGATCTTCTTCTCCGACATTCTCCAGACTTTTTCCTTCTCTCACAGCCTGTCTGATATGCCAATCTCTCTCTCTCCACACCAGCTCTGATCGCCTTCACCGTTTGTTCTCATCATTCTTCCTCCAACAGCATCCACTTTTCAGCTCTTCTCAGCTCTCCTTCTGTCTTCTGTCAGGCAATTCTCCGCTCTCACACCACCATTTCACGTCCTCTCATTGGCTTTTCCTACTTTCTCTTTCCTTCGTCTTTATTCACCATATTCCATCACTTTAAATTCCAGGCTTTTCCCTCCAATTTCCTTCCTTTCAATTCTTCTTTTCGTGTTTTGCCATTTTTCTTGATTCTTTTTAGAGCTTTCTGTCCACCTCTTTACGAACCCTTCCCTTGCACGATATTGCTGACTCACTGCTCCTCTAGCCAAGTCGCCGCTTGCCTCCTCAGGGATTCCCCCACTACCGGAGCCTCCTTCTCTTGCCAATTCATAGTTCAGGACTTATTGTCTCAGGTACTTCACTTTTATTTCAATATTGGGAACTAATTGTTCACTTGACATAATCTGTTAACTAATTTTTTGCTTCCTCATCAGTGATTCGTCATGGCCTCAGGTCTGCCATCTTGCAATGACAGGCGTTTTCATGCAGGGTTGTGGGGGTTTCCTTTCATTGCAGCGGGAGATTGCCTTTCCCCTCGTTGCCACCCGGGGTTTCCCCTCTAATCCACATAGCTCTCCAGGCTTACCATGTCCCCAAAAGATCCCAAACGTGAAACGATTGAGCTTGAAGAATAGAGACCGTTCTTTTTTTCCGCCCACTCCGCTTTGTCTCCCCCACCGGAAGTTCAAGAGAACAATTTTTTAAAAAGAGCTGAAATCCAGTAGTTCTTCATCAGGTTATATGATTAAATGCCAAGGGAGGAAAAACATGGAGAGGAAGACAATTTGGGTCTGTTTCAGTTTAGTTTGTTAACTGAAGTGAAAGAAGGTTTATACAGACTTGTAAGTCTTATTCCAGAGGAGCAATATAATATTTGCAGGAAGAAGGAACAAGCAAAGGTTTGTATGTTCTAAAATTTTGAAATATAATTGCAATGGTTTTTCCCAAGCACATTTAAATTGAAGTGTTCCTGGTCATTCTTATTATGGAAGGAATGGCTCCATTAATGTGAAAATGTAGTTTTTGATGTACACAGTTATGTGCCCAAAAGAAGCATGGTAATAATTTCACACCTTTGGATCAGAAATAAATATTTATTTCGCTGACTCTAACCCTATGTGATATTATTTTTATATATCTTCTCTTGTGATTGGCACAACTCAGAGCATCATGTAAATTTCTGTCACTGAAAACACTTTTACTGAAATCATGTGAAAACATGATGTTTCTATTGTCATTTTAGAATAGATAAAAATACTCACAGAAATTTGGACAGCTTCTACCAAAACAAACTATTCATATTAGCATGCAAACTTAAAAGGAAAGTAGATAATCTACACCCTGGAGCTGCAGATGGGGTAAGAGTTGGAATTCACTGATACGATTCCAAATTTCATTTGGAAAACAGCCTCAGGAATGACAACTGCAGACAAAGGCCTTCATCAATCTGTTCACACCCCTGTGGTTAAATCAGAAAATTAAACTGTGCTGATCAACAGCCTCATCCTCTGATTTTGGCAGGCTTTGTGCTGTAACTGGAAAGACCCAGATGCAGACTGACAATGACAAAATTCCAATTCCAGTAGGGTGGTATTTCTCAACCTTGACAACTTGAAGATGTGTGGACTTCAACTCCCAGAATTCTCCAGCCAGCTTGTTAGCTGGAGAATTCTGGGAGTTGAAGTCTATACATGTTCAAATTGCCAAGGCTGAAAAACATTGCAGTAGGGAATGGAATCTGTACCTCCCCCATCCAAGTCCAACCCTTCAAGCACTTTCATCATCCATATTAGCTTTTACACCGATCAAAGTATTTATGGAGATTCTCAGTCATTCAGGTCATGGCTGTTCCAAAGGTGCTTTTTCAAGAGCCGAAGAAGCTTCTTGGATGAAAAGTGAAATGTCTTCAAAGAAAAACCAGAAAGTACAGTTGCTTCTTGAAAAAACACCTTTGAGACATTGAGATCAAAGATGCTAATGTAGAATTACGGTACTATGAAAGCAGAAGCAACAGTCTCTGAAATTTCCTCCACCATTTTAAACTGTGGTATTTTACCAAAATTGAGATAATAAGGTTCAAAAGGAGAGGCATTCAATAGCAACTTTTTATTAAAAAATTTAAACTCAACAAGATCTTTTGAAAAATGTGATGGAGAGAAAGTAGTTCTAATTTTATTGTTTGATTTCTGAATGATCTGCAATATATAGTCAAGGATTTTTAAAAAACATTTTATATGTGTAGGTTTGCAATTTTTAAAGTTTTTAATGTTTGATCATCCAATGTCCAAATAAAGTTAAACAATTTTTAAAAAGGATTTTTGGGGGGTGGTATATGTTTTATTTGCAGTTTTCTTTTAACAACCAACATTTTTTGTGGACAGTGCAAAAAGGATTTCTGAATGCCCTTAATAACCAGCAGAAATTTTTTCTACCAAAATTCTATTCAGATCTGGGATTTAATAAATTCCTGGAACCAGAAATTTAATTCTAAATGTTTTTCAGCAAGCTCCAGCTGGTGGCCCTCTCAATTACTTTTTTTTTTTAAAGCAGTTTCTGAGGTCTCCCCACCTGGATTGGTAACCTTCTCCATAAACATGCTAGCAACACTTATTCGCTGATAACTCGATCATCTGTGTGGTTGCCAGTCAGAGTCTGTGGTATAGCATGCAACAAGGGAAAGCTGTCTCCCACGGCTATTAGAGACTATTCACCTGGGAAAATGCCTTTCAGCAGCTGAGTTATCTGGAGTGGCCTGGCAGGTATTCACTTCCCTGCAAAATCTGGCACCTGGATCATTCTGTTCTGAGTTCAGCAAAGTCTTCTCCAAAACCACAAGACAGGCCTATGGAGGCCCATCATGATCTCAAAGTGTTTTTGTGCTTTTTGACACACCCCTGCTTCTTTTTCCACAATCTTTTCCAAAACACTGAACCTTTTCTTCCTTACAATCCAGCTATTTCACATGCTGTACACATGCCCTTATCCGTTATGATTTGAAATGTATTCTTTTTATGTGCTGCAGGGACTAAAAACTCTCAATAAATAAAAGTAAATGTTTTTAGAGAAAACACATTGAAAGAACTAAATGATATATCGGCCTTGTAATCTATCTCATTCTTTAAGCTGTAAAATGTATAGGCCACACAAGCATTAATATTTTAGTGCTGCTAGTCAATACTCTACAGTTTCATGCTTTAAATTACATCTAATCCCTTAATTATCTTTTTTCAGTCAATATTTCAACACTAAGCTTGAAGCTACAGAAAATAGCTTTTATCTAAACTCTGTGTGTGTTTATACATATCTATCTATCTATCTTTGAGAGGGAGAGAGGGAGGGAGAGAGAGAGGGAGGGAGGGAGAGAAAGAGAGAGAGAGAGAGAGAGAGAGAGAGAGAGAATCCTGCCTGTACGATTGCTCAGGTTAAGTTTTCTTCAATCTAGTGCCCTCATCATCCTCAACCAACAAGGTCAATAACCTTATTAAGTGTGGGAATTGTAGTCCAGGGTACCTGGAGGACACCAAGTTAAGAAACTCTTATTTACAGAAACTCTTAGGCCAACCCATGTGTTGCCCATCATCAGTCGGGACCTTTAGCCAGAAACACAGAGGGATAAACAGAGGCAACAAAAATACGTTAAGCAAGTTTTAGAGAGCGCCAGAAGAAAGAGAGACGCTTCAGGACATGGCATCCACCAGGCAATTCAGTCAGCTGAGTTTAACTTTATTAAGCTGTAAAATATTTAAAGACCTTCTATCACTATGAAATTAGTATTATAGAGCATTAATATCCTTCTGAATATGAAGAGACTGCTAATAGCATGAAGCAATTTGGCAGAGGCAACCGCTCCCTCTAAGCTCTGTGGGCCCTGGGGGTAAGCAGAATAGGGAAAGGCTAAGTCAAGGAACTGCAGGCGGGACACTGAAACCTTCCAAGCAGTCATTTTTCCACTTTCCTAGAGGGAAACCGTAGATCGTCCCTCTTCTTTCTCCAGTATGCATTTATCGTCTTTCCCTTCTTTTGTTCTGTCGCTTTAGGGTTGTTAAAAGGTTTCCCTTGATACTTGCAATTTCCCCAAAAATATGTCCTTCCCATTTGACTATCGTTCTCAGTCCCGTTAGGTAGGACTCCTGACTGTTGTTCTCTGAAAGTCAGTATTTAGTTGGGCAAATTGTCTATGGAGATTCTCAGCCATCTAGGTCATGGTTGTCCCAAAAGTGCTTTTTTCAAGAGGCAACTGGACTTTTTGGGGTTTTCTTTGAAGACGTTTAGTTTCTCATCCAAGAACCTTCTCTAGCTCTCTTCAGAAGCTTCTTGGATGAGAAGCAAAATGTCTTCAAAGAAAAAAAAAAAACAGCAAGTCCAGCTGCCTCTTGAAAAAGCACTTTTGGGATCGTTGGGGAAATGTTCTTCTATCGATATTACTTTTCTTCTTTGACTATGTAAGCATATCAGCAAATCGCCATTTCATTTTCTTTTGCTTTTTCTTTTCTTTTTTCTTTTTGGGTATTTTGGATGATTTCACCTTTAATGGCATTAGCATTCTTGAAGCACTCTACCCAGTCTAATCTGTTAAAACTATTCTTGACTTGACTTGTCTACAGTATTCACTGTATCGCATGGAATATTGATGAAGTCATATCTGGTTGGTTTGATGATATTATTCATGTTCTTCAGTTGTACTTTTAAGGAATTTGTGAGCTGTAGTCAGAAGCAGTATTTTCGTTTACTGAATACTATAGACCTTTTTTCTATCCTGTTCTTTTAGGTGGTATCCATTTGTACCATCATTTTATTTTATTTTTCAGTTGTTGGAAGACTGTTACAATTTTTAAAAAATTATATAAACAAATAAAATATATTCCATTTTAATAATCACAGAACCTTCTTGGCAAAACTGTCTTCTGCTTCCTTTTTATGGATTATCCCATCATTTGGGCAGCTTTATTACCAACTTCAGCATTCCAGTCTCCCATAACTGGTAGGTTGTCTTTTGTGAGAATTGAATTTACAAGGTGTTATAAGTCACCACAGCACTGGTCAACTTCTGCTTCTTCTGCATCTGTTGTTGGATTTGGATTGCCATAATATTGCGGTCTCGCCTTGGATTCAAAAGGAAATCATTCTTTTATAGGAGGGGGTTGTTTTTCAAGTCTAATTTTGATACCTTTTTATTGCAAATTATTGCCACTCCATTCCTTCTGTGATTTTCTTGTCCACAATGAAATCTGGTACTCCTCTGACATGAACTTCACTCCACTGGAGATCTCTGATTCCCAGTTTACTTATTTCAGTCTGGACATTTATGTTTTGATAACATTAAGTATATCTTGGCTTATGGTTGATATCCTGGTCAGGTCTGCTTGGTAGGGCTGATAAAAACCTTACTCTACTTTCTTTTGTTTGCAATTCCATTTTATTTAGGGGAAAGGGGGTAGTTTGTGTTATTAAACATCAAATCAGAAGTTTAAAGGTAAGGAAATTATACTTTGAATGCCACCACTTTTGTAATTATTTTTAATTAAAAGAAATCCTTCCCTGTTACCAAGCCAGGCTATTTCTTTTCTTTTTTAAGTCTGATGCTGGAAAATGTTCAGACATGCTTCACTTTAAACACCTAGACAGTTTTAATGCCCTGTGAGAAATCCAGAGGATTCTTTCTTCCAAAGATTATATCTGACCACAAAACAAGAGAAAGACTTAACATGCAAAGATTAAAATATATGGTTAATTTTTAACTGCTCCATACAATCTTAAAGTCTCACTTTCAACTAGATTAAATAATATAACAATACATGCACGGATCTGCAAGAATTACTCTATCCTCATACACACACGTCACACATGGTATAATCTTTTATAACTTGTCAGTTAACAATGATCTAACTGGGACTTATTTTCTGAAAAACATACTGTATGAGTTTGTACTGTGTTGCCCATATATTTTCAGTGTTATTTCCCAACATCCAAGCAGAAAGTCACAGCTTGCTCACAGCTGCTCAGCTCTTTCCCCAAATATAAACAACACATTGCTTTAGCACATCTTTCTAACATCTGGATTGGGAAGAAGGCTTTACATCCCCTTCTTTCATCCAGGATAGGTGGTATGAAGGAGACACGAGCAGGAGCTTATCTGTTCTTTCAAATTTCCATCTCTGTTCTAACTACGGAAACTCAGCATGGAACTTTTCTGCCCATTTGATCAATCAAAAGAAATTATTTGACCTCATTTTATTTTATTTTAGCTCTCATCAACTAGCCATACCTTTCTAGGATTTGAACCCGGGCCACTTGCATATTAGGCAGATGTATTAACCTCTAGGTCACGGGCTCTCCTTGCTTTGTCAGCCATACCAGGGGGGGAAATTAAGTGTTTTTCCCGGTGAGACTGGACATCTGCTTAATATGCAAGTGACCTGGGTTCGAATCCCAGAAGGGTACTGTTAGCTGATGAGAGCTAAACAGCTTGAAATACCTATACTAGTCTCCCTCTATTTCTCTGTTGGTAAATTTAAATTTAACACACAAAAAGGCAGAAGTGACTGCCTGTGAAGGCTCCTGAATTGGGGCTGAAAGTGAAAGCGGAAGCAATATGCTCCTTCCCATATTTGGATGGACCAGGTTGCCCTGATAGACTGGTCTCAACGGAAAAACACTTTCTGCCCACCGTTTTCACGTGTTCTGGAGTGATTTGAGTTCCCAGGAAGTGAGATTTTAAGATAAGGAGTATATGAAGGACAAACTACTTGGGATCTGTATTCTGCCATTCATAAATCCATTAAATTATTAATGGCCGCCAACTGATCAGAGATCATTTATTTCTCATTTCCTTCTTTAAGTGGTTCATATAGTCTCTGCATGCTTACTTTTTAATTCTGAGCTCTGAATAAAAATCTGAGTTAAAAAGAAACCCGATTCTATGATGAAATCATCACACACATATTAAAAGCATCGCCATTTCTTACTGAATTTGATTACTTCCACATTATACAATCTACCTATTTGATTAAAAAAAAACTGTGCAGTATTAATCAAAAGATTAAGTAAATGGAGCTGTAAATAAAAATGATGAACTCTTACCTCTTAAAGACAAAGAATTAGCTTCTCCATGTTCGGTTTGCTTGCACCGGCCGTGCAATTTACGTGCTTTCAAGTACTGTTTTACTCTTGATTCAACTGCATCTTTCAGCAGAAGACAGACTTCCTGGGAGATAATTTGTCTTAAGGTGAGTTTAAATATAAAGACTGAGAAGAATGCAAGTACATCAAAAATCAGTGATTATTTTTTAATCTATGCATATTAATAAAGCACAATATTATTGACAAATAAATTGCTTTATCTTTTTAATGAAACGACAGAATATAATTTGTTTTCTAAATAAAATACTTTTTGTTTTCCCATAGACCAAATTTAAAGATCATGTTTTCCTTTTTTCTTTTTTTAAAATTCTCTATGCCAGTGATGGGTAACCTTTTTGTCGTTGCGCGCCGAGAGTGCAGGCACACGTGTGCCTGAACCCATAATGCAATGCATGCTCCCTCTGCCCCCCTGTGTATGTGCGCATGACCCCACCATGATCCCCCACCCCCTGTGCATGCGCCCCACCCCCCTGTGTATGCACAACAGATACCCAACAACTATCTGGCTGGTGGGAGGCGTGCATGCGCAGTAGAACTGTGCTAGGACGATGGCTCACGTGCCAGCAGAGATGGCTCTGCATGCCATTTCCGGCACGCGTGCCTTGGTTCGCCATCATGGCTCTATGCTATGGCCACTGTAATATATACAGAACAGAATGAAGGGAGAAGTAGAAATGAAGAAAACTGGTATATGCTTCTTCCTTCATAAAATTAGCTCTGCACTGAGATAGCTGAAGTGGATTTATAAAATCATGAACTTCTTGAGATCAATTTCTTTAGATATTTTTAAAAGTAGGAATGATCAGTCTTTACCTCTCTCTGATGATCAGAAAACCACATATGGTCCTGAGATGCAATATGGAAATCTACCAAGACTGCAAAGTTTCCACACTTGGGATAGCATTTGGAGATATCAAGGAAATAAAAAGAAATTGACAATTAAATGATACACTATCAACAAGCCTTAATATTTATTTAATTAATTAGTACCAAGCAATTCTAGGCTGCTCACAATACCATAAATAACAGAATCAATTACAGGATCAAAACATTAAACAGTGGGCATTAAAACATTAAAATTAATAGTAAAGCAGATAAAAAGAATCAATGTGCAGAAAGGGTAGAGGTAATTGACATATTACTTAGCCTTAGGCTTTAATTTAGTAAATTAATTATAGTCCCTGCTTTTCATATTTTATATATAATTGAAAATAACATAGGATATAATATTGGCAGATCTGTCCACTTAGCTGTCAAAAGGGCCATGGTATTTATTAAAAATCTAAACTCAAGTTATCATCAGTATAATAAGTGTCTTGAATAAACTTCAGCAACAAAATAAATAGCCCAATTAATGTCATATTTATTTATTGTTTTTATTTTAATTACACAGAGGTTACTTTGATGTTTTACATTTCATATTAAGTGCTGTAGATCACCTTGAATATTTGCAAACTCAAAAGGCCGGGAGATAAATTATATATGTGTGTGTGTGTGTGTGTGTGTGTGTGTGTGTGTGTGTGTGTGTATCTTTGGTTATTCAGGTTTTCTCCCGCGTAAAATTGGAAGTATTTAGGCGACATTTCGATCCACATACAAATACCCGCGAAAACCTCAGAAAACAAATGTGGAAAAGACCCGAACACACCTAGAGCTATACACACGCACACACACACACACACACACACGTGTGTGTGTGCGTGTGTATAGGTCTAGGTGTGTTCGGGTCTTTTCCCGTGTAAGATTAAGAGTATCTTGGCAATGTTTTGGCGAGGTCCCACTTGCCATCTTCAGGCTGGTGCTTTCGGCTTCGTGCCAGTGCAAGCAGTGTGATCGGAGCTGCTGTCTCTCTATAAATACTGCTGGGGGGGGGAGGGCTGGTGTGCTGGGCTGATTGGCTGCGCTGCTGCCTCTTGATTGGTTGATGGAGTTGATGTTGGTATAATGGGCTGTGTGATGGCCTTGTGAGTTTTGTTGTGGACATATCCTAGATCTTGTGCTGTAAACAGTAAATCTCCTGGTACAACAACTTTATATCAAATCCTGTGTCAACTGTTCCCATACAGTGAGCTGCTTGTAATTACCCACAATGGAAGAAATTCTCCATCTCCACGGTTCCATAAACTCACAGATTTTGATAGGTTGATTGTGATGAAAGTTTTTATCCAGAGGGAGTATTATTATTTTTTCCTTTCTGATTTTAAAGTATGGGCCACTATTCCACTTATGAAGTTTAGGGTCAAGGTCAAGTTCTTGGCAAAAAGTTACATTTCAGTAACTTAATGGTGTTTGCTGTTGGAAAAAATTTATTTTTATTCTGATGGGTGAATAAGATAATACTAGTTCAAAAGTTCACAGGAACTGTTAATTGTCAGGGATTGCTATTATGGTACAAAATGACACAAGTGGGAAATCTCCGAAAAACAGGTGTCAAAACATAACTCAGTTGATTTCACAATGATAATGGATGTAATTTGATTTTTTTTTTGCAACCTATGATTTCTCAGGAAAAATTACGTATGAGCCACAAATCCAGTTATGGAAAGAAATTACCAAATTTGGATAACAACCCTTTTATATATATTGTTTATTGGCCACACGCATTTCTATGCTCTTTACTGTTTAAATAAATCTAAGAAATATTATAATAATAAACCATTATTCATAATAAAAATAAAAGCCAGGTTGAATATCTATTCCTGCAAAAGATGAGGTGGCCAATCTTCCATTAATTTAGCATCTCAAACTAGTACGTGTTTTATTATTTTAAGAATAGAGTAGAATAGAGAATAGAGAATACCTTTATTGTCATTGCATTCCACAAATACAATGAAATTTAAAAGCTACTCCAGCACAGTGCCCCAAACACCACATCACAATCAGACTAACAGAGTATTTAAAAATAATAATAATGATGATGATGATGATAATAATAATAATAATCCTAGTCTAAAATCTATCTAAAACATTTAGTAAGTTAAATAGTTTAAAAATGCCACTACATACATAGGACTAAATCACAAATGCACTGTTTGATTCAAGACAATTATTGCCTTGGAAAAGAAACTGTTTCTCAGTCTATTAGCCCTCATTTTAAAACACCTATAACGTCTCCCTGATGGTAACAGTTCGAAATATGAATGTCCAGGACGAGAATGGTCTGAGGAGATTTTTAGTGCTCTAGAGAGGAGTCGGGTCTTTGCAATCTCTTCCAAAGAAGAAAGAGAGCAGCCGATGATTTTTTGTGCTCTGTTTATAACTCTCTGGAGCGTCTTCTTATCCACTGCAGAGCATCCAGCATACCACACCATTACACAGTATGCCAAAATGGTAAAAAGTAACCAGCAACTTCTCACCCAGACCACTGTTTTTCAGCAGCCTCAGAAAGTGCAGGCGCTGTTGGGACTTCTTTGCAGCGGCAATGCAGTGTGTGGACTGACCAAGTAAGGTTGTCGGAAATATGAGTTCCTAGAAATTTAAAACTATGAACTCTTTCCACACAATCTCCAAGTCAGCAGTAAACATTTTTCTCAATCTTATAATGGACTGAATTCAAAGCAACTTTTAGCTTATCTGCTTTGTATTTTAACCCCTATAATTAAAAAAAAACTTTAACAAAACAAAGGTAATGGACATGCTTTCTCTAATTATGTTACCTTCCAAATCAGTTATCTAAGTGGTCTCCTAGAGTTGGCTTTCAACTTCTGTAACAACCATGGCTTTTGGGCATGCTTATTGGGATTAATAGGAATTGAATTTTAATGTGTTTAACTATGCTAAATTAAACTAGCTGGGAAGACTACAATGATCTGGAATCTAAAATTCAAGATGGACACAAGCTATTAACACTGCAAGTAATTGGCATCTTTTATAACTCTGCATTTTTTAAAAAATTAACAAAATGATCTAATAGTGTTACGGACATCTTAACAAATATAAAATGAAAAAGACAAATAATAAGGCCATGAAACTATGTATAATTCTGCCAAAGGCTATGGGAAATATAAAAAGTTCAGAACTTAACAACTTGTGCTCAGCCAAACTGTATTCTCCCACAATAAATTAGACCAATTCAAATAGCATACTGATATTATGCCTCAGATCTGATACAATACTAAACATTTAATTCACAATAATATAGACAAAACATAAGATGTCTAGCATTGTGAAATACTAGATTCCATACTCATAGTGTATCTAAGAGATATCAGCTAAAAATAATATTAAATCAGACTACAGGCCTAAAAACTGTCAGGCAGTTAGAAAAATACATTTTTGTTCAGGAGTTCAATTAGTTATTTCCTAATAAGTATGTTTAAGCAGCTTTTTTTCCTCCCTCCCCCTCCCCCTCCACAGGTAGTCCTCACTTACTGATTGCCTAAGACAGCAACCATTCAGAGTTACAACAGTGATGAAAAAGTAACTTTGCCTCTATTTACAATCTTGGCAGTCCTTTAAGACAAAGGAAAGCTGAAATAAGATAATAAGCACAGTCACGATTTCGGTCATCAGCTGGTTTGCTTAATGGTCAAGTGACTGGTCCCAGTAGATGAGGACTACCTGTATATCTTAAAAGATAATATACAGATTAAAGACCTGTTCCTCTGTCATACATCTGATCAATATATGAACAAAAAGAGTAAACTGCTGAATTATTTAATAACCCTCCAGTATTACTTCTTACATGGACAAAGGATTGCTGAACTTTCACATATGGACTATAGTAGAACATGTATACCTAGTACAGGTAATCATCTAATTGTCTCAGAAATTCGGACTGAGATTGCTGTCTCCAAGCGATGCGATCATAAAGTGCAAAATCACATGACTGCATTGCTTAGCAACAGCAATCTAGGCAGTCCCCATTGCCATCTTAGCCCCAAGATGTGTAAGTCGTTTAATGGGAAAAGGTGGAGTCCCAGGTAAGAACTGTAGGGGTGGTGTGGGCGGATGGCGGGGGGGTGGAAGACACCAGAAGAACGCCAACGCAGGCCACTCACAAATCATGAGAGGCCAGGGGAGCGTCTGGGAGAATCTGCGTGTGGGTGGGGGGTTACTGCGGGTAGTACCAAAAAAAAAAAAAGAGAGAGACTTACCAGAGTGAGTTGCAACCTTTCCTAAGGTTTCCCCTTTGAGTTTGTTTGTAGGAAACCAGCAGGGAAGGTTGCAAATAACAATCATGTGACCGTAGTTCCCTGCAATATTGTAACTGCAAGCTGAGCACCCGAGTGCCTCACATCAAAATCATGATCACATAGCCACAAGAATGCCGTGATGGCCAGTACCTCAAAGACCGATGGTATGTCCATTTTTTTTCAGTGTCGCTATAACTGTGAATGGCTACTGAACAAATGGATGTAGGCTGAAAGTAAAGCACAGGCCTCTCCTGAAAAATATGAACTCCCCCACCCCATGGAATAAACAGTGACATACACTTAGCAGTAATATAATTTTTGAGTTAAGGTTCACCTATCAATCAGCAGGAATAAAAGCCAACAGAACTAGGCCATTATAAGGAAGGCGGGTGATTGTTCAGGTGAGAGAATCATTTCAGAAGGAACAGGTAACTTTAAGCAAATGAAGTCTGTCAGAGAATTAAAAACCACCTCTGTATTAATCCAATTAAAATTAATTTAATTCTACCCAATTAAAACATTTTTATTAATTTTAAGAAAATACAATGAATGGAACATGACGGTATAGATGAAACTTATATAATAGTTTTTAGCGGGTTATGGTGCTTGTGATTGATTTCTGTATTTTGTTTATTTACTACAAACAATTTTGTTGTTTTTAATTAGGTGAGCCGCTCAGAGTCACAATTATGAGATGGGCATCTATATACATTGAATTAATTAAATAATTGATGTTTGAGTTGGGCTTGCAATCCTGATAACGTTTGAAAAATTACCATGTTGATATGATTAGGGTGGGTGGGTGAGCAATTCCAATACCACGGTACACTATCCGGCATGAGCAAGAACGCCTAGTAGAGTTACCATTGACAGAAAAATAAAGCTAAAAGTAGTTTACAACAGGCATGAAGGCATTTGGGACTCCATGGATGGGAAAAAGGCAACCCATTAAAATTAAAAATCAAAGCCAAATGAATTCAATTGCAAACCCGTTCTATATCATTTGAGAACTAAAAAATATATAAATTTAGCAGTCATGAAAAGAACCATTAACTGAAGAACAAAATATGCTTTAAATACTTCAAATATACTTCAAACGGAAAAAGTAATGAGAATACACAAAGAAGTATTTCAATGTCTTGATAATTATGTTGTTTAGTTTATAAAATGAAAAATACATATTTTTAAAACTTCCCCAAATCTTCTGCAAATATTTGCAACAATGAACTGTTTTTTAATTAGTAAAAGCACTGGTCAGCCAATATTTTATTACAGTATATGGATTGCATTTGTTTACTGTAATATATTGTGTTTCACCTATCATACATTATTGCTGTATTGCATTGGCTATGGGTGTTGTTTCCACACACCATTTATAACTAGCTTGACTGAAGCAATTTATTTATCTATAACTAAATAAACAATCCATTGATTCTGCATTTTACCTTCCTTTTGCTCATTAATATTCTGTCCTCTCTCATCAATTTAGCACATGAGATGTTGGATCAGATCTGACCTTTATTTATTGATTTGTTAAATTTATTTGCCATTTATCTTGACTTGGGGGCTACTTTATGTGGCTTACAACAATAAAAAGGAAGAAACGAAGAGAGTGTAAACAGAACAGATGTAAGATAGTAGAACAATGAAATAAACAGTGAAAAAGAACACAACAAGAACACATCATTATGATTACCACAAAAGTTGGGTACAGAGCAGAACACAAGGGCAGGAAGGGGAGTCTGCCAGCATGGAACTCTCTCATTATGAGCCATGGTGGCGCAGTGGTTAGAGTGCAGTACTGCAGGCTTCTTATGCTGCCTGCTGGCTGCCTGCAATTTGGCAGTTCAAATCTCACCAGGCTCAAGGCTGACTCAGACTTCCATCCTTCCGAGGTGGGTAAAATGAGGACTCAGGTGGTTGGGGGCAATATGCTGACTCTGTCAACCGCTTAGTGAGGGCTGTAAAAGCACTGTAAAGCGATATAGAAATCTAAGTGCTATTGCGGCTATAGCTATATGGACTCCAGGACAACTGGCAGAGCCAGGTCTTTAGGCTCTTGCAGAAGGAATTATAAAGAAAGATTCTACCTGCTCTTATCAATATTGACTTCAGTTCTTCAAGTTATTTCTAAACGGGCAGAGCATATTGGCAAGGAGAATCATGAAGACTGGGGAGACTTTAAAGTTTGCAGAATAGCAAAAACAGATTTAGAAAAAGAAACACATTACTGGATGGGTCCAAGCCAAGGAGGATTTAGTATGCACCCTAGGCCCAGAATACTGTGTAGCTATTGTGAGGAAGAGATGGAAAGATGGGATGGATTTAGAAAGAGCTAAGTGTGTTCTGAACTGGAACACATTTTCCTGCACTTGTCAAATATACCGTATTTCCCCATGTATAAGCACCCCCTTTGTATAAGCCACCCCCCCAATTTTTGGACTGTGAAGTTTTGAAAAAAATATTTTATTAGAGAAACAAGTTATGAAGAAATAAAATTTACAAAGAAACAAAATTCGACGTCTAGATCTACAACTTCGGTCATGACGCCGAAAGCGGTGCGGGCGACGCTAGCAATCTACGCACCGGAACGAGAGTAGGAACGAAGCATTCAGGCCGATGCCTAGCGTATGCATTTCTATCGCGTACTCGTACTCGCACTCGTAATCGTATCATCACGTACAATTTTTACAAAAAAGTATAGCATACTGCTGGAAAACCAGTTTATTCCTACTTTATTATTTTATGCATTTTTCACGTATAAAAAGTGTACCTGCTTTGTATATGCCACCCCCCTACTTTTTGGGCTTGAAAATTTTGGAAAAAAGGGGTGGCTTATACATGGGGAAATACGGTAATATGTTAGGGTTTTTCTCGAGGCGCATGCTAAAATGAAGCCCGTTTTGAAATGATCACAGAACAGTGCTATTAAAGGTTTCCATATCAGTTGAGGGAATGTGTTGCCATCAACTTTTCACGAATACTTTATCTCAGATCAAAAGAAGACGAGACGTATTGGAGCTATCTGTTAATTCATTGGAAGAAAGCAGGCTTTTGATAAACACGACAAAGCATTCTATTCTTTCAGTGGATTCCTATTAACACAGAAATCTAGAAATCTGCTGTCACAATGACTCACCTATAAAGATACATTCCTACCAATCATACAATATTACTAATATTCAACTGAGTATTCTTAAATGGATTTAATTCTATACTATGCATATAGCAAGGATCAATACTTATTCTAGATCAATATGAACCAAATTAACTTGAGCCAACAAGGCATTGGCACCTTTATGGCAGTCTGTTCTGCACGTTCTTATTTTCCTACTGACAAACTGTGTCCTTCCCTTTTTTAAAAAAAAAAAAGCCAGCCAGATAAAAGGGAAACTTGGTTTTTTATATGAAAGAAGTGCATCCATGTATTGAGATCCAACAATTTGAGCATAGGAGTCCAGTCCAGAGTATTTGGGTAAAAATAAAAAGGATATTGTGCGAGTGTGTTATAAACTGCCAAGCCAGGAAGACAATTTGGAGAATGCCCACCTGGAACGGTAATGAACACATTCAGGAGGGAAGACAGAAGCAACGGGCGATTTTATCTACTTGGACATCGGTTGAGAAAACAATAAGACCAAGACTGAAAGGTTCAAAACTTCCAAGTGTTCTTGCTGATCATTTCAAATTTCTGAAGGTGAAACAAAAGTGGATCAGTGTTTCCAGATCTGATCCCAACCAAAAGGGAACAGATTGGTGGAATTCAATTTTTTTTTTACTACCGTTTCTGTGGGTGTAGCTTGGTAGGCGTGGCAAGGGAAGGATACTGTAAAATGTCCAGTCAGAGGTGGTATATGCCGGTTCTCTGAACTACTCAAAATTTCCGCTACCGGTTCTCCAGAAGTGGTCAGAACCTGCTGAATAACCACCTCTGGAACAGAAGAGTTAAAAAAAGTACTCAGAAAGTTGGGGATGAAGTGACCACATGTTTCTCCATGTCAAACTCATATCCCGTTTTGATTTTATGACAAATTTTAACTGACTTGTAATTTCAGCAAAACATTCAGTAAAGTCACTCATGAAATTCTAGCAGATAAGATGACAAAATGTGGGCATGATTATGCTAACATAAGATGAAAATGAGTTGAATTGTATGCAATAAATAAATATCAATGGCTCCGTGTCAAGCTGAAGTGTCAGGTGGTGTTCTGTTATAGGCACTTTGCTATTCAATATATTTATAAATAACCTAGTTGAGGAGTTAGAAAATAAAATCATCAAATTTGTGGATGACACAAAATGGGCAGAAGCTATATCAGGAGAGGATCCAGAGCTCAAAGGAAGTAATCATTCCTTTTTATTCCATGTTAGTCAAACTACAGCCAGAATATTGAATCAAATTGTGTGGACTGTATTTTAGGAAGGACTTTTGACAGTTTGGAGAATATCCAGAGGCCAGCAACCAAGATAAGAGGCTGGGAAAAAGAAAGATTGGAAGTGTTGGGTACATTTAGCAAAGTGAAGATATAATAGATCTGAAGGACTACAGTGTAGAAGATGGGGCAGAATTGTTTAGCTGTTTCAGAAGACAATTTCATACAAGTTATAAATGTGTTTAAATTACAAGGAAGCTGATTTTGGTAAGACACCAAGAAAAAAACATCTTAATAAGGGTCTGTTCAATAAGCTTTGAATAATTTTAGGTTCTACTCTGTACCTCCTCCACTTCCTCATTCAACATTATCTTAATATAAAATTAGCTATACTTTGCATCAGTACCTCAGCATGCAGAGAAGGGAAATTCACTTTTACTTCATCACTCAAGTTCTAATTAAAAAAAAAAATTCTTCCCTTTCTCTTTCCCCCCTTTTTCTTGGGAGTAAGGAGTAGAGGAAGCAGAAAAGCCTATTGATAATATGAGCATTTTAACCAGAGGTGCCTATGTTTTGTTTCTTGGTGAATACAGTAATATTCACCTCCATCCACATTTCAATAGAGGCAATATCTGTACAACTAACTAGAGGTGGGTATTCAGCAGGTTCTGACCAGTTCTGGAGAACTGGTAGCGGAAATTTTGAGTAGTTCAGAGAACCAGCAAATCCCACCTCTGACTGGAGATTTTATAGTATCCTTCTCCTGCCACGCCTACCAAGCCACGCCCACAAAACCAATAGTTAAAAAAAAAAATCCCACCACTGCAACTAACTCAATATTTTATATAGATATTTTTGCACTGGTCAGAAGCAAGCTTATTTCTCTGAAATGTTCACTTTGGCTATTTCCTAAAGAAACCAACTTAATTGCTTTAATGAGGTATCTTTTGGAGAGTCTCCCAATAAAAAAAAAAATCAATATACTATATTCAGCTTTTCCTTCTAAAATTCTGTTCTCATGGTGCCAGGCCACAAAATCCCACAAGAGGTGAACTATGGTTGCCTTAGCAACCAG
Source organism: Pseudonaja textilis (assembly GCF_900518735.1). The sequence goes on from NW_020769355.1 coordinate 1,584,752, forward strand.
CTGTTTTACCTTCCTCAGTTTAATTAGATATTAACAGAAAGAAAAATACAAGTTAAGGGTATGTGTAATGGTTAAAATAATGCCAGTTAATTCCTAAAAACATGAGAACTGGAAAAAAAAACTGTAGAAATCAGTCTTGGATGTCCTACTGCTCTTCATGATTGTACAACAATTAACTGAAAGGATACTTTTGTAAGACTTAATTTTTATTAAGAACGTTTTAGTATTGCTTTGTTTTATTTTTTTAATGAGACATTTTAAACTTCATGACTGCAGAGATAATTATATTACTAGACCACCAACAGACAGCAAGAACTGTTGCTTCCACACCGTGTCTCCTGGGGAAAAATCCACTTCTTGCTTTTCACGCACTCATTCAAACTTGTATACAATTATTATTTTTTAAATTCTCTGTGTTGGTGCAGGGAGGGAACCCACTTCGTTGCCAAGAAACTGAAGAGGCTCTCAATCACATGCATCCAACTGGATGCCAAGCAGCGCAAATGGGACTGCCGCCTGCCATGACTGCCCAACCAGGCTGTGTGACTTTTGCCGAGATGGACACTTGGCTTTATATTCCAACTCAAGGAAATGCTTGGCCAACTGCATTGGCTCTTGCATAGAGGAGGAAAGTTCATGAGATAATAGTCTTAACCAACAGCTCAGCAGAAAAGCATTGTGGGTACATCTGGACTTGCTTGCATTCGAGATGGATGTGTGCTTCTACAGCACTGTAGTGAGATATGGGTTCACAACTCTGATTATTATTAAACTCTCTGTGTGATCTTGGGAAAGTCCTTATCCATTCTTCTTTCATCAAAGCATAGGGCTGGAAAGGGCCTTGGAGATCTTTCAATCCCACCCCCCCCCCCCCCCCCCTCAAGACAGGAGCCTTATACCATCCCAGTCAAATGGCTGTCTAGTCTATTTTTGAAAATCTCCAGTGATGGAGTACCCACAACTCCAGGAAGCAAGCTATTCCAATGATTAATTGCTCTGTCAGAGCAATTCTATTTCTTTTTAGGTTGGATCTCTCTTTAACAAGCTTCCACCCATTACTTCTTGTCCTGTCCTCTGAGGTCTTAGGAAATAAGATAATCCCCTTGTCTTTATGACAGCCCCTCAAGTATTGGAAAACTAGTATCCTCTAATCCAGCGGTTCCCAAACTTTTTCAGTCCACCGCCCCATTGGTGCTATAAACTCATCCTCATCCAGGGGTGGGATTCAAATTTCTGTGGGTGTGGACTAATTTGAGGGTGTGGCTTGCTGGTCACATGACTGGGTAGACATGGCTTGTTGGTCACATGATGGCTGGCATGGCTTGCTGGCTGGGCATGGCTTGCTGGTCACGATTGGGTAGGTGTGATCTGGTGGTCATGTGACTGGGTGGGCGTGGCCAGGTGACTGGCAAGCCAAATACATGTGGTCCTCACTTAATGGCCGGTTGCTTAGCAAGTGTTCTAATTTATGACTGGCCTCCTCTGAGATACTTGACCTGTTTTTGGAGTTTTGACAGCCATGCACACATATATACACACTCCCTTCTAATTCTGCTGGAGCAGATCATTGCACTAGAATTGGCAAAGCATCTCTGATTAGATTCTAGCAGTGAATAAAATCTAATCAGAGATGCTTTGCCGATTCTTGTTGATTTGTTTTATTTGTATCTGTTTATTTATGTTGCTGAATTGCATTGACGTGTGTCCCCTTCTTGTGCACAACCCAGAAGCTTTTGTGATTCTTTGCAGCAAAAGTTACCGACCTCTGGCGTTGCTCTACTTTTCAAACATGCCGACACTGCTGCGTTCTAGGTGCCGGCCCCACAGGTCCACCCCATTGAGTCCACTGCACTGGAGGGACCTGCCCAAGCAAGTCAAGTCAATGGGGTGAGCCTAAGAGAGGGAAAGGGAGAGAAAGAAAAGAGAGAGAGAGAGACAGAGAGGGAAGGAATAAAAGAAAGAGAAAAGGGAAAGAAAGAAAAAGGGACAAAGACGGGTGGTGGAGGAAGGAAAGGACAGAAAGAAAAAGAAAGAAAATGTTCAAGTTTGTCCCTTTCTGGATCTTGCGCCTATCTTCCAAAGTGTTAGCACTTCCCTCCAGCTTGGTGTCATCTGCAAATAGGATGAGTTCCCCTTCTATCCTTTCATCTAGATCATTTATAAAGAAGTTGAAGAGTACTGGGCCCAAGACCAAGCTTTGACGTACCCCACTGCATGCTTCCAGGTTGATGGAGTTCCATTGAGGACTACCGGCTGAGTGTGGTTGGTCAGCCAATTGCAAATCCATCTGGTGGGGGTACTATCTATCCCACATTGTTTTATCTTGCCAAGAAATAATTGTGGTCTACTGTGTCAAATGTCTTGCTGAAGTCCAAGTGTACTATGTCCACAGCAATTGCTGATCCACTAATATAGTGTACTTTATTTTAAAAAGTGCAATAAGATTTGTTTGGCATGATCTGCTTTTAAGAAACCCATGCTGGCTTCTAGTAATCACCTTGTTTGTTTTTTGGTGCTCACAAATCATCTGTTTAATTATCTTTTCCAGGATTTTCCCAGGTATTGATGTCAACAACCATAGCAATAGTACTTAAGATTCATACACGGTTTCACAGTGCTTTACAGCACTCTCTAAGCAGTTTACAAATATCAGCATATTGCCCGCCCCCCCCACCCCCAAATCTGGGCCCTCATTTTACCAACCTCGGAAGGACGGAAGGCTGAGCTAACCCTGAACCAGTCAGAATCGAACTCCTGGCAGTGGGCAGAGTTACCCTGCAATACTATGTTTTAACCTCTGCACCACCATCACTTTTTATGTAAGATATCCTTTGGCTTTTCCTTGCTTCCACAGCTTTTTCTAAACTGCTTTTCTAAAACAGCTGAAGAAAAAGGCATAATGCTTATTATCGTGGTGATAGGGTCAACTTTATGTTGTGTCAATAGGTCAGTTTGATAAAAATATAGAAACCATGGGTTTAAAGCAGGGTTGTCAAACTCAAGGCCCAGGGGCGGAGGGTTGCAGGAGGCCATCGCAGCTGAAAACGGAGCTTGAGAGCCTGTTTTTGCTGGCAGAGCCCTCGGGCCTCCACAGGCGCCTCTGACACGAGGGATGTTGAGCTGGCCACGCCTACCCTAGCCACGCCCATCCTGGCCTCCAAGGTCAAACACAACCCTGATACAGCCCTCAATGAAATTGAGTTTGATACCCCTGGTTTAAAGGGCTCTAACAGCTTAAACAGTAATAGCATTTTAAAAATGTTTCCATGAATACTTAGTTGCTAAATTCTGCTTTTACATTTGATAACTATATAAAGTATGATAATGTGGTGAATAAACCATGGCATACATAGTATATACTTTTGTTAGCAAATTTGACACATGGTCAGTAAAAGGTCTTGGGGGAAAGGTATATTGCATTTACTTCCAGTTTCCCCCTTAAGTCCATATTTTCTAAAGGAGGAAAAGAGTTTTTTCTTTCCAGCATGGCTTCAGAGTGTTCACAGCTATCACCTCTCCATAGCCCTAGCAGTGTACATGATGTCAGCAGCCTTGCTATAAATGAAGCATTAGAATTACACACCCTGCATTGTTGCACCACTGTGTTATGGTATATCTCTTCCCTAATTTCAGTTATTCACACTTCACAGCAAAGCCAGCAATGGCTTCAAACTTTAAATTGCTATGTTTCATAACCTAAGAATCATCTGACTATTTTAATTGTTTGGGAATTTTCTGTTTCTGATGCTGGCAGAGCATTTTTCCCTTCTTCTTCATGCCAAAAGCTGATGAAATGTAAAGCTTTATCCAAGCACAACTAAGATGCATCTGGCGATAGCATCTTGAACTGGAAATGCATTATATACCTGACAGCTTCCTAGTCACTGAGGTTCCCAGAGACCAAAAGGAACAGGATGGTTGCCTGTGGCAAGTGAAAATATCTTGCAGCAACCAGAAACAAACTTTTTTTTCCCCCTCTTTGCCAACTGTTGGGTCACTGTACTGGATCACTAAATTGGCTCCGTTGCTTGAGAAGCCTAATTACGTGTTCAAAATACAGCAAACAAATTAAAAGACTGCATTATTTACAACTGCTTCTTTAGTGATCGTTCAAAATTACAAGGGCACGGAAATAGTTACTGACGACCGTTTTTCACGCTTACGACTGTTGCAGCCTCCTCGTGGTCACGTGATCAAAATTCAGGTGCTTGATTCATACTTATGACAGTTGTAGTGTCAAGGCCATGTGATTTCCCCCCCCTTTTGCAAATCTTCTGACAAGCAAAATCAATGGGGAAGCCAGTTTCACTTAACAACCCTGTTGCTAACTTAACAACGGCAGTGATTCACTTAACAACTGTGGCAAGAAAGGTCATAAAATGGGGCAAAACTCACTTAACGGTTTTGGGCTCAATTGTGGTTGCAGGTTGAGGACTACCTATATGTCAGGTAAAGCAATAAAAGAAAATCATCATAAGAAGATGGAAGAAAAGTATTTCCTAAATCAGGAATGGGAGAAGACTGCGTCCAAATGGCACAGCAAATACAGGTTATAAGTAAACATACAATGGTAGATTTGCCTAACACAAAATTGATATTTGTTACAAGCATGCTGCAAGTTTCTACAACGATGTTCAGTATTTGTAGGAATATGAATCCATCATGCTATTAGGCACATAATTGAAAGCTCAAGAAGCAAGCCCTAACTAATTTCTGTTACTTACTCCAGATTAGTGTGGAATGAACTGCAACCCAAATAATTAAATTAAAAACCGTACATCATATACTTCTCTCATTTAAACTGATAAACAAAACAACAATAAAGGAGAACTTGCTTAAACAGTTTATATAATTGCAACATACAAACTTAGAAAGGCTCTTAAAGCCTACTTAATTAGGAAGCAGCTTGATTTTCACATCTAAATTAACAATACATTGTTTGAGAAAGGGCCAAGATACCCTTCTGAAACTCCAATTCCATCAAGCAAAAGACAAATAATCATGTCCAGTCACCACATCTTTCTCTAAACAACCACTTCAAAAATCCATCTTTATGCTTCAGAAGAGTAGCTGGGGAATGGATAGTATTTCCTTTGTTCCACTATCTGCCAAACACTTTTCATAGCCTGTCAATCTTCTTTACAACACAAAACAGGTCACCTACCTTTAAATTCATAATCAAAAGATAAACTATCCATTTTACTTGAACCAAGTATCATACACTCACCATAAACAATGAAATGCAAGACTACACATATATTTGTGCATAGTCTTGCATTTCAAAGTCATATCTTAAGAGCTTCCATTAATGCAAGTGAGAGATTGAAATATTCTTACATATAAACCAATTACAAAGCACAAGTATTCAGCAACGAACTAGTTTAGTGATGCAGAAAAGCACACTCAATCTACTGCACTACTAAGCTTCCCTGTCTGTTTGTAACCTTCAATTAGCCCAAATGGTGCATCATAGGGCCACATTTCTGAAGTGAATGGGCTAACGAGGCATCTAAATCCAGGACCCCTTACTCCCCTGGAATTGAAATGTGAAGAGTCTTCTATTTTTGGTTGTATTTGCAAACTTATGGCCATTGCAGCAATGCCATGGTCAGGTGATTGCGATTTCCGACACTTCCTGCCAGCTTCTCACAAGCAAAGTCAGTGGGGAAGCTGGCAGGAAATCAGAAATTGCTCCTCCTCCCGCTGCCTTTTTTTGCCCTCCTGTGGTCATTCTATTTCTCTGTTTAGGTAAGGAAAGAGCTCTGAAATGATGACCCAGCAAGTCATGGATCGTCCAGTTCTTAATAAAATTAAATAATTCATTTCACCGACGTTTTCTCAAAGTTGTTGCTTTTGATGTGCTTATTGACTTAAGGACTGAGCCCGGCCACATGCAGCCTGAGAAAAATGTTCTAATCTATGTTCAGGCCATGTAATGCTGAATGGAATAGTAACAAGAAGACACTCCTATTTCCCAAATTAGTGCGGAAAGAGTTAATGCCCTGAGGCATCATTGTGCACGCAATCTGGTAAATGCAGAAAGCTGGGAAGGAGGAGAAGTTTACTTTTCAACCATGCCGCTAAGGGATTGTCCAACTGGAAGCAGCTTTTCAAAATTTGCCACGAATCCATTAAAAGAAAAAGAAAAGAAAACTTCCCACTGGATTGAAAGAAGGGAGGAGAGCATCTTATTTGCCTTATTTCTTCTTCATTTTCCCATTATTTTAATATGTTACCTACCGCAGTAATCAACTCATTAGGTCATATGCACACCATATTCCAAGGACAAAACATCTGCAGATGTTAAATCCTTGTGCCAAATGTTTCAGCACATTAAAAGATGCGTTGATTACCAGGCCTGAACTTATAACATTATAATATTTCAACTTATAGATCTGATTCACATTTTCTTTTTCTTTTTCAGTTTATCATATCTGCTATGCTGCAAAGTAAAACTATATATTTGAGAAAGAATAGGAAATATGGTTATTTATATAGCTTATAAACACTGATGTCCTACCATTCAGTAATTTGGATGGTATTCAACAGTTTACAATTGAATAGTGTACATTTAAAAAAAAATGAAACACAACTGAAAAATAGAACAGGACTATTGAATTGAAAGGATGGAAAGACTTAATCTACCAAGTGCCAAGTTAATTTTTTTTAAGAAGAAATAAAACTCACCCCGCAAGAGGTTAACTAAAGTATAATTTCTTGCTTGGGGATAAGTATAAACCCATAAGGCAAAATGTAGGAGATTTCCATGTTCATCTCCGGAAAGCCCTCCTGTCTTCCTGCCTTCGTATTAACTGTTGATACTGTCTATCATAGGAGGCTGAATTTCTTCTTAAGATGGATGCATGATGTAGGACTTTCTCTCAGTCTTTCTTGAACATCAAGGAGAAAGAATGACACAGATTCTATAGTCTTACCTTCTGGCCCTTATAGTTTTGAATTTGATTACTAAGGAAAACAGGATCACTCCCAAATCAGGAAAGTAAACCGGGAGTAAGAATTGTAATTCAGCATTATCACGTGAAAAAAGAAAACATAAAATTTCCTTTTTAATTACAGGCAGTTTCATGCAAATCATAATCGCTGGAGGAAGGTAACATTACAGTTGTTCCAAAGCATAAGAGATTTAAACCGATAGAACATACAGAGTATTTTCTTATCTCAGAAAGCCAATGCAAAAGAATTCAGCAGATGCACAGGTTGTAAATTATCTTAAACAAAAAATTCATTTGGAAGTTCAAACTTGGATCTGAGCCAAAGGGAGATTGAAAAAAAAACCCAGTAGGATTCCAGGCTTTCATCCAGCAACTTCTTGATGTTTTTTTCATTGAAGTTCTGCATTGTGTCTTTTTTTTTTAAATGATCCTCCTCCTCCTCTCCCAAACTCCCAACAACTTACCTGCATATGGAGAGTTAGGAAAACTTATAAGGGACTTAACAGTTATGAGAATATCTTCTTTAAGAGTTTTGTGTTTCTCTAGGTTTCTAGCTGATACTTTGGAGCCTGTACAGCTGAGTTAGATATGGATGTGGGCTTATCTGCTTATTCACATCCAGGCAACATCTTCAATATTTCCATCTTGTGAAGATTGGACTTCAGTTTATGCCATTCATTGTTCTAGCTCTGTCACCTAAATTGATCTAACAACAAATCACCACTGAGTTTCCAAAGCTGAGGTTGGACTTGAACCTGGGCCTTTCTGTACCTGACCCAACACCTTAACTTCTGCACCATCATTGCTGTCTGTCAGGTTTTACAGGCCAACATTGGACCACATAGAAGATACCAACACAAGAATTCGTGAAACACAATGATGAGTTTTCAAATACCATCTACTCTCTAACAAGCATGCATACAGACATTAATGGAAGACCATGTTAGTTTATGGTAATTTATACTGTCACTACAGGACAGTACCTTGTGAATCTTATCCTGGAGGTCCAATTCAGTAATATGCTGCGGTCAATCTTATCAAAAGATCTTATGAAGAATTCTGTTAATTTAAAGGCTCCAGTCTTTCGACTTAAGACTTTTAATTAAATGACCTATTCATTTCAAGTACAAAATTAAGCCCAAGCCACACTAAAGTAAATTTAGATAGTAAGTTTAATTAAAGAATATCTGGAATTCATGTTATAGGCCATAATCAATAGAGGAGAAATTAGAAGCTAGTGAATATTTATGAAGTGCTTCAAATTCAGAATCACCTCTGTTATGATAACTAGAATTTATTGACTTCACCAAAGCTATTTCAAATCTGGATGCAATCCCAAATTCATATCTGTAATATCAGACTCCAAGGGCATGCACATTTATGAATTACAGCATGTTTCTTTGATATGTACAAAAACAGCAAACACTTCCACAATAACAAACATATGAAGAGAGGTACTTTGTTCAGGAACAAACTACATGCAAAATATTAGAGACTTCTTAGTATCTTTGATTGAGAATGTGAAACAAATTCTTGAGACCCAATGTCTACCGGGGTAAATTAGGGATTGCCAAACTACTAAAAAAATTAGAATCTTTTAATATCGCAGACTCACATGATATTTCTACCATTCTACCATCTCTCTACAAGGCCATTTATCAAATTTTCTTCAAAAAACAAACAAAAGGTCCCTTTTCTTTGAAATAAATGAGTGCCTGGATGGGTTTGGGCCCAATATATGATGCAGGCCTATTTCCACACATTCTGCTCCTGAAGCCTGCTGTAGATCACACAGCTGAATGGACTTGTGATTAGACACCAATGCACACAGACAAAGTGATGCAATTGATGTACCTAGATACTCCTCGTAACTGATGCAACACCCACATATTTCATCTTAACAAAGAAGCACTGTTTTCCGACCTTAGCCATTTTAAGATGTGTGGACTTCGATTCCCAGAATACTCCAGCATGCAATGCTCATTGTATCATCCATCTTTAAATGGCTAAGGTTGCAAAGCGTTGGTATACTAGATAAGAAATATCCATATGAAAAAGTTTCACAGTACATACTATAATAAAAGAAGGTGGAATATTGGAATAGCACTGAATCTGCTATAGTCTCAAGCCATTTACACCTTAAACTTCCAAAAATGCTATTGATTTCTCCAAATTTCTGTTCCACGAACTGTTATCAAAATTCACATTTTCTATTTATAGTAAAACGACTGTAAATACGACCAAAAGCTATTATTTCCAAACATACTGTCAACGTAAGTTTAAAGAAATTCATTTCCAAACTTGCCCTTACAAGTTATAATACTTCAAAGCCTTATTTTTAATTTCCACTGGATTGTGTTACTAGATGGAAAATATTTCCCACTGTTAATGATTGTAACATTAAGCAGCTGTGGTAATGGGCAGTAATTAGGAAGACTAAGGCACACAAAGATCTGAGGAATATTACAGTACATTTATTCAAATGATGATTATCAGTTTTCAATTTAAAGTAAACAAACAAACAATGTCTTCTTTCACCTTATATGAACTAAACTCCTCAAGAAAAATCAGAAAAAAATTCTTTTTGACATAAATATACCCACCCAAAGCTAGAACAGTGAAACATGGAAAATCATGGAACAGAAAGCTTCTTTCAATTCAAAACACAACAGACTCAGAAGAATATTTCTCCCGTTTTCTGTTTAAATACTTCCATCTTCAAGTGTTATATAGTCCCTGGTCTTCAACTAAACAGAAACTATGCAGATCTTTCCTGAGGTGTCCCATCCTATAATAAATGAAATAGTTGAATCCAGACTTACGGAAGTTGATTGAGCAATGAGGTTTTCCAGATATCCACCCTCTCTCTAGCCCACCAGCCCACTGCTATTGTGTCCCCCAAAGCTGCTGCTCAAGATCAAGTTATTCACTTGAATTTGAAGTTATTTTCTGTAAACCTTTTCAGCCAGACACAATTTATTCTTTCTTGGAAGGTTCCCCACTCCCCAGCCTAAAAAAAATCACAGAGAAAAAATATGGGTTAAAAATCATTATAAATGGCAATACAGTTTTGTCCTGGTTTTGCATTTTGTTTAAAGAAATCTCTGCCTTAAGCCGGGTGGAAGTTTCAGATCGCTTTTAAACCTTTCCTCCCCTCCAAAATATCACCCAAAGTTGGCGTTTTGCCACTGAATGTTAGCTGCATGATTCCGGGGGAGGCTGGGCTGTGAGAGGGCTACATATATTCTTGTCAATTCTTGTTTTAGTGACTGGGGAAACCAGAAGTTCACAAAGGCTGCTTTATCCAAGAGGAAATGCCCAGAGCACCTCATAATTAAAGACTATCATGGCTGTATTAGTTTAGGTGATTAGATAAGTTGCGGGAAGGGTCATGCATTGATAATAACAAAAATAACAATCATGCAAAAGTGGTGATGGCAGGTTCATTGCAATGGGCAGGTTACATCATTTAATATTTGTATTCTCCATAAATAGCTGAGAGGTTTTGCATGCTGTAAAGCAATTTTCTCCAACTATGTCACAATCTAGGGCAGGGCTGTCAAACTCCTGGCCCACGGGCTGGAAGCGTCACGCACTGGCCATACCCACGCCGGGTTTAGCGAAGGGGAAAAAAAGTCCCGATATGTCATGTGACATCACCATGACGATGACGTGAGTTTGACACCCCTGATCTAGGGAGTTGATTTAAACACAGGATTTCTAGGTGCTGCCACATTGGTTGGAAAATTCTGAGAACTGAAGTCCACACAACTGGACTCTCCCAATCTCCCAGGAAAGGTTATAGCAAGGAAATAATGTTAGAGAAGTCCCAACGGTGCTTGCTTTTTCAAGAGGCAACTGGACCTTCTGGTTTTTCTTTGAAGATGTTTCACTTCTCACCCAAGAAGCTTCTTCAGCTCTGAGCTGGAGAAGCTTCTTGGATGAAAAGTGAAACATCTTCAAAGAAAAACTAGAAAGTCCAGTTGCCCCTTGAGAAAGCACCTTTGGGACAACCATGAGCTGGATGACTGAGAATCTCCATAGACTAATGTTAGAAAAGGAAAGCAGGTAGAAAATCTACTTTTGAGAAAATAAACTTTACTTGTAATAGTACAGCAAAAGAATAAGGCAACACTTCTTCCATTTATAGAGGTCATTAAAAGGCTGACTATTGCAGTTTTTCTGATATGTATATGCCATATAGTAAACCTGGGGTAACGTCCCCCACGCCACATTTGCACCTTTAGCTGTCCCTGTCCAGCCCGTGTGAGCTCAATAGCAAATTAGAAATTAAATGGAAATAAGGGGTCTGTAGTGAGAAGGAGAAGAAGTGAAGTTGGGCCTATCTCTGAGCAGTTGTTATGCGCTCCTTCAGCCAGCTGGCAGTTGCAGGAGGGCGGGGACAGAAAGTGTTTTTCTAAGTCTGCATAGCTTTGGCCCCTTGACTGGAACAGCCCGAGGAGTTGAGGTGACGGAATTTGAGTGCCTCAAATGAGGCTATATTGGTTTGGCCATCCTCAACAGTCACAGCTTCTCACTGGCTCTTTGGGGAAATGAATTGCCCAGCCCTGCCATATAGGGTGGTTGTTCTTGAAAATATAGGAAGAGAGAGAGAGAGTAGTATCTATACCGCCTGGGCTCCTGAATGAAAAGTGAGATATAAATTTAATCAATAAAGTAGTTAAAATTACAATGTAAAATATTACATTTTCAACTACAACGCTGGCAAGACTATACCAGCCAATTCATGCAAATTGCCTGGAGCACTTTTTCTTATCCTAACAGTCCTTCCAAGAATCATTAGTTCCAGATTAAAAACTTTTTTAAAAAACCTATCATATTAAATATCCTGTAGTTATTTGCCTTAATACTGTTTTTAATAAACATTTTTTTTTTAAAAAATACTTTATTGAAAATATTTACTTGAATTAAAAAAAAAAAAGAAATATATTAAAAGGAAAAAAATAGGTAAAGGAAAAGAAGGGGGGCGGGCTAATTAAAAAGTGACTGCCAATCTTCATTACAGCAGTTACAATCAAACTCATTATCCCTGTTCCCTCTAAAACATAATCATAATTGTCCCCTTATTCAACACTCTTTAGATATCCAGTCTGAAAATAATCATTTCAGCTCTATTTTCAGCAAAAAGGCTATAAAAGGTTCAGTAAGTACTTGTTATTCCATTATGTATAATCCAATATATCTCCATTTTATATACAACTTGCTAATAAAATAGCATCCTTTTCTAAGAATTTATCAATCATAAACAAAAATATTTTTCTTTCTTCCTATAATTCTCTCCTCCCTCCTGTAACATTCACTTGCTTTAGTAATAACCATCTTCTCTTTATTTCAAACTTGTAATCCATAAAAGTGCATCAAAAAAAATAAAAGAAAGGCTTTCCCCCATAACATTTTAGTTCCTCTTATCATTCCATACTTCTGTAATCATATGCTCTTCTCAGAAGTTGGTTTTCCTTCTTTTTCTATGTATCTCTTTTTTAACTCAACCAGATTCTTTAAGGCAGGGGTGTCCAACCTTTCACCTTCCCTGGGCCACATTAGAAGATGAAAATTTGGTTTGGGCCACACATAAAATAAAATAACAGTAACGATACCTGATCATCCAAAAAAACCATAGAAAACATAGTTAACATATTAAATTTATTTGGAAATGAAGTTAGTGAGATGTTTTTATTATTTATTATTAATTATTTATTAAAAATTATTTATTTTTTATCACGGTTTTTTTATCACGGTTTATCATGGTTTATTTTCTGGGCAAATTTTGCAGCGGGGGGGAAGAAAGCTCGCCCGCCTCGCACCTACCTCTCCTCCTGCAAATGGCCCGGCTGGATGAGGCAGGACTGGAAGACAGAAGCAGCAGCAGCAGCGGGGGCAGAAGCAGCAGCGGCAGGGGCAGAAGTGGTGGCGGCGGGGGCAGAAGCGGCAGCAGTGGCAGAAGCAGCAGCGGCGGCGGGGGCAGAAGCGGCAGCGGCGGGGGCAGCTGCGGCGGTGGTGGCAACAGGAGGTGGCGCTCTGACGGCGCCCACCTTTTCTGTTGCTGCTTGGCATGGTGCTCGCCTCGCCCCGCGCCTGCCTCTCCTCCTCCTCCTCGCTGGCTCTGGCACGAAGGTTGGGGTGGGCACTGGGCCGCATTACGGGGCGACCTGGGCCGCATGCGGCCCACGGGCCGCGGGTTGGACAAGCCTGCTTTAAGGAATTCAAACATTCTCCTTTCTCAGAGATACTGTATATGTCATCTGTTTGTTTCAAAAGAACCTTTTAAACAAGGCAATATTGCAAATTTAACTGTCTTTTTACTCCATTTTTTTAAAACTCCAAAATCCTGGTAAGCATTTTTGCATTTAATTCTTTTACAATCTTAGTAACTGGTTCCTTCTTTACTTTAATCTTTCCTAAATTAAGGATACATTTACCCAGATTACCCATTTACCCATTAGGTGCTCTGTTGTTCTGAAGGTCTCTTTAAACTTAAATTTTACTCTATTTAAATATGCTACAAAAATTAGATTGGGCAGCCCCAGTGTCCTTTAAACAGGCTAAGCATGAAACTGTGAGCAGCATCTTCTCCCGTGGCTCCCAATACTCTGCTCACAGATCGCTCGTGGGGTACCTCCAGGCCTAATGGGCTTGCTTGCAAGGAGTTCATATGGAAAGTGCCATGGCTTCTCCTTACCTAGAGAAGCTCCATTACCTCAGGTATATTGCCCAACTGCCAGCTTTTTCTTCTGCACTACACGGCCACCATTCCAGAAGCATGCTAGTCCGCCATCTTTCCATCTGGAGGCCCATAATTTTTTTAGTAAATATCGAGAGAGAGCATCAAAGAAATAAGTGGCATTCTAAATACTTCGGGTGTTGGTTGGGTGGCATCCAACTGGTGTATCCTTAGCTGATAAAATATTCCTTGCTCTAACAGAGACACCCGTGAACAAAACAAGAGGGGAGGGATACTTTTAAGCTTTCTCTCACATACGCCAACACTGTTCCTCCCAAGACAATTTAAGAGTGTGGGGTCAGAATTCAGAAAGCTATGAAAGGTAGAAGAGAAGGAAAAGGACATTGCCAAAAAAAAATCACCTCTTGCTCTTTGGTAATCAGGGAAGAGAGAGAGAGAGAGAGTAGTCTAGTGGTAAAGAAGTTCTTGGCTAAGATTGGAAGGACCAGGTTCTAATCCACCGCCATTCCGGGATTGCTAGGTGGAATATTAGGAGGAGGGAGCAGTTTGCATGGCATCTTGAGCTCCTCTACAAAAGGTGGGTTATAAACCTAGCAAATAAACAAGGGAAGAGAAGAAACCTTGGCTGGATCAATGAGCCTTCCCAACAGCAGGAATCCTCTTTCCCGATTTTCTAAAGAGTTTGTGTGTGTTTTGTGTAGGAAACACGGTCTTTCAATAAAGAACACTCTTCTCACAGTCTCTGTATTTTAAAATGCCAACAAAAGCAATGATATTCTTTTGTCCATTCTTTTTTTTTAAAAAAAAAAATCTCTTACAGCAAATCTAGAATTTGTTAGGGAAATATAGAAATGCAGGTTAACATAATCAGTGAATACTTGCTGGCCCATTAACTTTTAGACATTACTTTTCTTCCTCCTACTTGCTGAAATCCAACTCTGGTCTACATCAAGCTTTTGGTCCCAAGTGTCCTTCAGCTTTGATGAATTTCTTCCAATATTCCCACTGCCAGAAGTTCATTCTTAGAAAATAGAAAGCAAGTAAAAAATAAACCCCGGAATTATGGTTCAGCACTTAATTGTGTTTTAATAACACAATCAGTTGTTTGTATTCTAAAAACCCAGGAGAAAATTCTCCCATTTCATAGTCTTCTCTTTGCATATAGTACTGTCCTCTAGGGATCCGACATTTTACCACTGACATTTTATTGAACTTTTAATTTTCTGTTGAATATAACCCTGTATCTTTTTGTACTCCTATCTAACTGCCTTGAACCTTTTTGCGCATTGTATTTCATGATTTTTTTTCTAAGATTGAACTTATATTATTATGTCAGCAGAACATGCTCTAAAGCAGGGCTGTCAAACTCCCGGCCCATGGGCCAGATGTGTTACATGCCCGGTTTAGCTAAGGGGGGGGGGGGGGGAGTCCCGATACATCACATGACACCACTGTGAGTTTGACACCCCTGTTCTAAAGCATGGAGAAAGAGGACAAACACCGCTTTTCCAAATAGCCTTGTCCGGAAATAAAAACTATCTATCCATATGCTACCCTGGCTTCTGAAATTAACTTGATTGAATTAATAATCTAATCCTACTTCTTTTTCAAAACTCATTATTAGTTTACCTAAAAATGTCTGCCTCGTGTAAAAAAATAACCTTCAGCTGATTATCTTTTTAAAATTCAAAACAGAAAGCTAAAATTCAAAATAGAAATAATAATTGGATTTTTTTTAAAAAAAATGGTCTCCCATCCAGTACTGACCTTAATGGTTAATATTTGAATCAGAAGCGATGGCTTGGAAGCCAGGGGAATAGGAATGCAACACTTCTGTAATTCATTTAAAAGAGCTTCTTTTTCCAGATTGCACAGCTGCTGCTGCAGGGTTCTTCCACTGCAGTCACACAATGCTGGAAAAAGACAAAGCTGTTCTGGCAATTGCTGTGTTCACACTCCCATGCACTTTGAAACCTTTCTTCCAAAGATTTCCAATCTGAAGCGTTGCATACTCCTATAACTACTATGGCTGACCTTGCTCAGCTTTCTGAAACCAGCTAGCTAGGGGTGACACTAGTTGGACACTTAAAGATTTACTGAAAATAAAGCACATCTCTTTCCCAGGTTGTAAGATGCAGGAAATCATCTGGGAATCACAGAGAGTTGGAAGGAACTGTTGAGGTCTTCTAGTCTAACCCCATGTACAAGCAGGACTCTAGTCTATACCATTCTGAACAAATGGCCATTCAATCTCTTCTTTGAGACTTCCAGTGCTGGAGCATCCATAATTTCCAGAGATAAGCCATTTTACTGATTAATTGTTCTCACTGCCATACATTTTTCCTTAATTCTTAGTTGTTTCTCTCCTTGATTAGTTTCCACCCATTGTTTCTTGTCTTGCCTTCTGGTGCTTTGGAAATAAATTTAAAGCAGTCTTGAAAGACTGCTTTCTTAATGAGATTATTTCTCCAATAGGATCCCTTTCTAAAGTTTTTGCCCACAACCCCATCATCTTTGGCCACTGACCATTCTTGTTCCATCTGACAGCAGCTATAAGAAAACCATTAGAAGAGACCAAAACTTTGGGAGAATGACAAAAACCTAGTACTTTTCACCATGTGTGTTCCTGATGTGCAATTATGGACACAAGACGGGTCCTCCAGGATCAGAAATAGGATCCACATTGTCAAGGCTAGATGGTTTCCAATACATTACCATACATACATAGCATGGTATGAAATGTCATTTTGGCTCAAAAAGAGAAAACTAAAAGAATGAATATATTATAAACTGGTAGCAATAAGACCCCAGAAAACTTATACTGAACCTTATCTCTTCTGCCCAAATGAAAATGTGGCTGCATATATTTGGAATGTAAAGTAGAATTCTGAGTAGGAATTCCGAACATAAAGAGGATAAGATGACCAGAAACAGACAAAACCAAAACAAAGTCAAAATTCAATCCAAACTAGCCAATTGTTTTATGATGACGATGAAAAAGTTTTACAACTGTTCATAAAATGGCTCCTTGCAATATATGACTCTGGTAACATCAGTTCCAAAAGCATGCAGCTTCCTTTGCTTAAAACTCAGTCGATGGAAAAATATGAATACACTTAAGTCACCCCAGAAACTAATTGCTACATAAAATCTACACAAATAAACCATTTGGTTCCACATTATGGGGAGGCTACAGAAGAGAAGATTACGCCAAACAAAGCTGACATAGCTGCACACAGAACTTTAACATGCTGATCATATTAAAAACACTGCACAAGAATTTTTTCCACTTCGTAAGAAGCCAGACTGTTTACATGTTTAAGTGGCTAGAGACTTGGCTATTGGCGTGTGGTCTATTTTGCAGTATAACCTCAAGAATAAGAGAAGCAGCATGGAAATCATTTTACTTACAAGTGAGGCCACCATTTGATTACAAAAATTCTCTAGATACAATTTAATGCATGTTCTAAACATACACGCAGAAAGTTGGCAAATAAAAATGATTCAGTTGAAAGCAATCAAGAGTAGGACAGGCAGGAAATTTAACAAGCAGTTAGATGATTTAATGACGACAGGGGTCAAGCAAAGATGCTCTCCTGTTGTCTAGAAAAGGGTAGATAAGAGACAGGCTTATGCTACATGAAATAGTTATCACCATTATAGAACCAATCATTAAAGTAAACATGCTAGAAAATAACTTCCTCTGAGGATCTTCAAATTCTAGCTAAATTGTGGGAGACCAAACAAATTGGTGAAATTTTAAAGTGCGATGGAGACACATATCAAGTGGATAATGGCAGCTACTTTCTAGGGAAAAATTGGCTGAGGTGAAATGTGTTTCTGGAGCTTAAGGCAATTACATCACCCTCCCAAAATAGTAAAATGGGCTAGTTGAAAAAGAAACTAAAACTCCTTTTTGCAATCATTGAGCAAAACAGAAATACGACCTACTTTTCCAATTTACCGCCAGCTTTGAATGTTGGCTTGCTTTTGGTAGAAATGGGTTTTTAAATGATCAATGAAATAAAACTCCTATTCACCAGCAAGCTGTTGTAGTCACGATCCTTCAAATCTGCAAATTAAGCATCATGTGCATATGATACACTTCTTTTTTTTTGCCAGTCATTTTGTAGAATCCTTGGTGCTCTCTGAGTGGGTTATTTGCTTGCAGATGTTATCCTTTTCATAGCTTGTGTTGGTTGTGCTATAATGGATCGAGTTGCCAGGCACTTTTTGATAAAGTTATGTTTTGTTGGAAGATGCAGTGTAGGCTGTCTGCTTCCCATTAGTGTACATCTTCTTCCACTAAAATGGACAGCACTGTCATACTCTAAAAACAACTCAGAATGAAATAACCTACAAACAATTACAATCATGGTAACACACAACTCAATGAAAGCCCCCCAAAACATCTTAAGTAAACCAAACAACCCAATAACTGGAAAAGAAAAAAACAGAATTCTTCTACAACCAATTGTGTTAGGTTTGTAACAACCATTATGTAGGAAAGGCAAACAAAAGACTGACAGAGGACATCCATGAACATCAAATACAGTAGCAGCTAGAAGACATGATGAAAACCCCTTAATCTCAGAAGACATGGGCAGATTTAACCTTAATTTCCACAGATAAATTGTGACCATCCTAGGCCAGGTTAAATCCAAAAATGGTAGGCAATCAGCCCTCAATGGACACATAGAGATAAATCACATTTACAGACCTCAAAAGAGACAATAAAAATGTTAAGACAGAAAGATAAATACCCAGATAAACAGTGATTGATACCAAGCAAACAATCAAGCAGAAAACAATACCCTAATCAAGGAACTCCTAAAGAGAAAATCACAGCCACATCAACACTGCTTAGAAAAGCTACTGTATGTAAATAGGGAACAAACCTCACATTCTCTAGGGCTGATGATGTTACCTAGTTGGATATTAAAATACCTGCAAAGTCTGTACAGTCTGTTTTTCAAAGAAAATATCATTTTGAATAAGCCTTTGAAAAAACAGGTATGAGAAATACGTTCCCAAAGAGCCCCATGCAACACCAGTGAAGCTTTCCATAGCCCTTCTGGTTCAAACATTTCCCATAACCTCAATGCATCCCAAAGACTAAATATTTATTTGAGATATTTATGCCTGAAAACAAGCATCTGCATTTACACAAAGATACTGTCGAATAAATATATATTATTTGGAAGATTGTGAATCAGTCTCCTGGCTTAAGAGCAGATTTCTGTAAAAGATGTGGGTATTAACAAGTATATCATTTACAAATGACTTCTAAGAAAATCGCCATGATACAGATTGTTAACAATAGTTGACTCAGGAAAGCATGCTAAATTACCCTAGAATTAAATCCCTCTGGCTTTATGCCTTTTGCTTCTTTTCTTTGTTCCTTTAGGAAAAGCTGATTCAGTCTGCCAGAATGGAAAAATAACCAAAATTCTGGGGTTAACTCTTATCTGATTTTCAAAGGACAAGAATGTCCAGCACCCAAGCAAACATAGCACATTGTTTATACACACTAGAAAATTGTTGGAAGATTTGGTTATTTTCTCGAATTGTGATGCAATGCTAGCTTCCCTACCCACAAACTTTTCCCACCCTACTTCATTCTTTGCACTATAGTCATTCCCTCCCTCTCTAAAAAGTGGGGTCTTCAGTCTCTTAGCTCTCTCATTTTGGGCTCTTCTCCCTTTCAATTTTCATCTTGCCACCCAGCAAGATGGAACAAGAACAAAAAGCAAAATATACATTCAGTTTGACTTTATGTGCTTCAGTAAACACACACACTTGCACTCGAGACATAAACCTAGCATGAGTATGTTGCAAAATGTAAGGTTTCTGGTACACTTCATTGCTCCAAATCAAACCCGTTAGCATAAGATGACTTTGGAAGAGATCCTGCATACATTTACATTGAGTAAGAACAGGGGATCATACATCATTCTGAAATCTATTTCACTGTATCCCGTGGAGAAACCAAGGTAAAAGTGCAACGTTCTTTTGTCACCTTGAAAACCACAATGTGTTTTTTTTAAAATATCCAGTTCATAGAAATTATTAATTGTCACCATAGTGACCAAAAGGCTTTATGAGTTGAAAGGAATGTGTTTATTACGTATCTAATTGTGCTAAACATCCATTTATAAATGCAGACCTAATCACATCCAATTAAAAGGAAGTCCCCTTGAAACTGTGACCATCTGGCCTTTTCAAATAGCTGCTACACAGCAAAGCTTGACTATTAACCCAGATACAATTTCCTATCCTTCCCCACTTCTATAGCCATTTCCATATTATTCCACACGATAATCTAGAGTCTACCAATGTCTACATGATACCCCTATGATAGTGCATCCATGATCTACATGGGTGATGTTGAGGAGTATGCACAGGATGGCAAAGACCTTCGAAATTTGGATATCTACTTTGCCCAGGGGGTTGTCTACAAGTAGAAGCCACCACCTGATACAAAACCTTCTTTTGAAAATTTCTCTACTTTATATAGGATTAAGATCCGTTCTTGTACACAGGCGTGAAAATTAATTTTTTTAAAAAGAAATTATTTATTTTATCCCACTCAGCAAGCCATTTTTCACAAGAAATCCTATTAAAAATCCTTGGATAAGTTTCGTACAGGTTGAAACAATATTTCTTAAGATATAGCTAACTGTTAAATAATTCAATACAGGGAAGAATAAAGGATGAAACAGGTTTCTTATGTAGAAAAGCTTGTAAAATAACCTCTCTCAAGTATTTGTGCGCATTTCTATATACCATACTCACTATATACCTACACAGTCCCATTGTATTCAAATTAACCAGCATAAAATTCTCATTACTATAGGAATAGAAACTAGAGTCCCCCACCATGCTTCTTGCAGCTTTCCTCTGTGGGTAAAAGAGAGATTTTTAGGCATATATACAACGATTTTCAGGGTTCCAAGTTACAGCCCATAGGAAATCACGACTCCAAGGCAAGGTTCCTCAGTATAGATTTATTAGGCATGTCATACTGGCACAGCTGGTGAAAACCCAAATCTGAAGTCCCCCGGGTTCCCCCCCCAGGTCAAATCCAAAGCTCTTCCCCACATAACAATCACCACATGCCCCAATTAGGTGTCTCTTCTCATCCCAGATGTTTCCCATCCACACCCCACCAGGTGCTGGTGAGAGTGTCCTTGGTTCCCAGGAGAAAGAATGCTATTTTGGTTACATATCCCCCTTTGCTATCTCTACTCCCCGCTCCCTTTCCCACAGATCCAGCGAGCCTCAGTGTGGCAACCCCGAAGACTCTTCAAAGATAGCTCCAGGGTTGACAATGGTAGTATCGGTAATAAGAAGACTGACACGGCAATACCAGGGAATAGTAGAATAGAAGACAAAGAATTGGAGAAGATCACAGCAGTTAGATGTAAAAATCAAAATTGAAAGATTATGGCATAAACTGGTCATAGCAGCATACCGGGTGCCATAAAAAAAATTGGTCCACGCTTAAATCTGTACGTTGACAAAACTTCCAATTACAAAAGGCCACATTACAACTTGGTTCTTTGGGAGAACTCAATGCTTATGAAGGCAAACAGCCAAAGAACTGGCCATTATAATTTCACATTTTTGTGTATATAACAATAATAAGACCTCAGAGTTCATGCTTGAGAAGGAGAGCCAGACGGTCTGCCTTCAACCTCCCTATACAGCATGAAGGCTGCGTACCATTATCCCAAAATTCATTGCAGCTGCTCCCAAAATGGCACCCACTTCCGGGATAACACCACACAGCCTTTGTGTAGGAAAGCCACAGTGGAACTCCAAAGGAGTTCGATGGAAAAGATAAGTGACTGAGTGGTGATGAGGGGTGGGGAGGAGAGTGTGAGAAGCAGGTCTAAGGCCTGTGGGCACCCAGTGGGACAGAATGGGTACGGAAGATAGCATGGGATGTATGTGTGTGCGTGCGCGCTGCAGCATCCCTGCAGTGTCATATTAATCAATTTTTATTACAGTCACAGACCATCACGAAAGTTAAACATTAAAACAAAATAAGACTGAACAGAACTGAACAAGGCAGGACAGGGTGTGGTAACATATTACAATTGATGATGAAATCATCAGTGGGTGACCAAGGTCTGCCTAATTTTACAGACAGTGTAGCAAAATTTAGCTATGTTCAGAGAAGCTGTATCATACTGATCTAATAATAGCAATTGCCAGGGTACTTTAACCAGGTAAGGTGTTATAAAATGAGTCCATAAGTCCTTATAGAAGGGCAGTACAAGAGATGAGTTGTAGTCTCAGCTGATATGGGACTTTTTTATATCAGCCTTCCAAAATTGTTGTGAGCAGAGCGTTACAACATGCCCTTGCAGTCAGTCATAAGTATGAGTTGATTGACAAGTTCTCAAATTTTTTTCATGCGAATATGAGGGTGCTGCAGAGGCTGTAACTTTGGGCAGGGGTGGTTAGTCTCTTCATTCAGTGGCCATAATTTTGAACAGTCGCTGACCCAACAGTTATACAATCAAGGACTACCTGTATACCATTTGCAGCAGAAGCATCGAACTGAAGAAACTCCAAAGATGTTTCCAGAACACATATGCTACGCCTTCCTTTGAGACAGATTTTCAGTTCCTGACAAGGATTTATTTTTAACAGGCAAGTATAGCTGAGTAATCCGTCACAGTGAAGTGGCTTATACAACAGTTATTGCATAAAAGCTTTCCTTCCATCACCAGGGGCTTTGAACTGTACAGGCTCACAATTCATAGAATTCCTATGGAAGATGGAATTCTGCAAGTTGTAGTTCAATACATCTCAAAGTCCCCAGGTTGAGAAAGATTGAATTAGGCCACTGATGGATGACAACTTTAGTTAAACTAATAATAATGAAGTAAAATATAAAATGAATTTATGTCGATTAAGAGTCAGCTGTCCATTGCTCAGCATTACAAAGAGGCTTCCCCATAAATCCTGAGTCATAATGCTTGCTAAATAAAACATCAGATGTGGAAATGAAGCCTGAAAATCTTTTTACGCAGTCATGTTTTGCTTAAGAATTATTTTATTAATGATGTGTAAGAACATCATGATAGTTACAGAAGTAAAACCAAATTCACTTCCTCTATACACAAATGTTGCTAAGTCAAGTGTATAGGAAATCAGTCAGGAGAAAATGTTAATAACAGAAAGGAAGTCCACATGAAGGAACTGAAAGCTGGTTATAATGACTTTCTCTCTTAGTGTCAATTTCTTTCATCACTTTCAAGAACTGAACTGATATTGTTTTAATTTTATATGAATTACGTTAAAATGTACGGTTGCAAATAAAGGTACTAAATACTGTAAAAATGTTATTTCGTCCACTTTTCACATATTTCTCTCCCTCAGATTTTAAAAAATGGTCTCTGAACCATGGTTTAAGAGAACATCATAATATAATGGTTCTCATAATGCAGAAATATGGCTTGGATTTTAATGCATGAGCCTCAGCCTCTCGTGAGGCTTCCTCCCCTTTCCATTTCTAGTATACCTATAAATCAGGGCTGTTAAACTCGCGGCCTGCGGGCCAGATGCGTCACGTACTGGCCACGCCCACACCCGGTTTAGGAAAGGGGCAAAGTCCCAATACGTCACATGACGATGCTGTGATGATGTGAGTTTGACACCCCTGCTATAAATGAATAACTTACATTGTCAGCTAAGTAAAGATTTAATCTAGGATAAACTTTGGGTTACCTACAGTTTTCTAAACAACCCAAGATTATTTAGTCATTTAAATCTTTATACAATAAAAAATGTTAGGGATGAAGTTCTCAGATATGCAAAAGTTATTTTCTGATCTTAATAATATTAACAGAAATTCACACAAATTTTAATAGACTATAAGTTTTCTAACTCTAATACTTTCCCATTCCTTGTGCCTCTTTAAAGTAATACATAGGCAACATTAGTCAGAGTCGAGCCTAATTCAAAAACAATGACAAGCCAGTTTGGTCAAAATGAAAGCAAAAATCTTCTGTTTTGCTGCTCATAACCCTATAGAAATGGAAAGTTGGGTGACTATGACTCTAAATCAGGGGTGTCCAACCTTGGCAACTTTAAGGTGTGTGGACTTCAACTCCCAGAATTCCCCAGCCAGCACATGCTGGCTGGGGAATTCTGGGAGTTGAAGTCCACACATCTTAAAGTTGCCAGGGTTGGACACCCCTGCTCTAAATTATGATGTACCTCGGCTTCATATAAACACTGGGTGACTGTGATTTCCTTCTCATATTAACGCAAGTTTTATTTTAACAATAAACTATTTTAAAAACATCATTTACTGAAAGATGACAATTTTTTCATATAACTTTTATTACATAAAGCAAACATGAAAAATGATGATGATTTAGGCACCATCTGTCTGTTGAACGACTCCAATGCCATTACATTAACCCAATTCTTTTTAAAGAGAATACATTTGCTTTTTAGCACAATATTTTTTTCCAGCTTTCTGTTTCAATGCAGGTATAAACTAGTACTTTGAGGGCTTAAATAAAACCTTGATGAAACATCTACAATAAAGGCTGCTTCAAAAAAAAAAAATCAGTCTCTCACACACATACACATTCAATGCATTCCCTTTCTAGCAGAATGGTGATTTGTTAGCCAGAAGCAGCTAGTCTATATTCATATGGTCAGAATTGTTTAAACATTTACCTCAGCATCTACATAAATATAGTTCTCACACAGCAAGATGACATCTAAAATGTTCCTCAACCATACAAAAGATGAGCCCATGTCCTCTGCTATTCTTCCCTAGGTAATCAACATCTAGCATAGAGGCGCTCAATTCCTGTCACTGATGGGAGATTTAATGGGGATTATTCCCTTTTTCTTCCTCTTGAGAGAAAAATGGGCATTTGGGAGGCCTTGAATCAAGTTTTTCAAAGCAGGTTTACAAACGCATAATTCAACCAAGGCCCAAAGGTTTTAGATTAGTAATCATGAACCAGATATAACATACAGTACTATTTACAGAAATCTTTTAATCTCAATCTTATTTCTCCATGGCAGTGACCCTTTAGCTGCCTTGTTCATCCTCCTGTGAACAGTTACAAGCTAAAACTGGGAAAAGCAACTTTCATGAGCAACGTTAAATCTTTTGATCAAGGAATGTCTCCTCTCAGGGATTAAAAGGTTACAAAACTGAAGTAAAACAAGATGTGTAATCCCAATCCCTTTGACAGCAGAGGTCCCAAAGACATTTCAATGGTGTCCAACAGTGTCATTTACGCAGGTGACTATTGTATTTTTAATAAACTAATAACTGGGTGGGTTGGAGAAAGATAGATAGATGGAAAGATGGATGGATGGAAGGAAGGAAGAAAGGAAGGAAGGAAGGAAGGAAGGAAGGAAGGAAGGAGAGAGAGAGAGAAAAAGAGAGGGAGAGAGAGATACTAACATGCTACAATGTCAAGTAACATCCCCCATATGTCTTAAAAGATGGCTCACTTGCTTTAAAGAGGTCTTACCTGTTCAGAATACAGGAAAAAATGAGCAGAACAACCTGGAGCAACCTGATCATTTCCCTTCAGGTATATAGGCGCTATCACTGACATGTTATGAAAGAGACAATTTGTCTTTTAAAATTCTGGAAATCTCCCAACCACCCCTAAACTAATGTGCATGTGATAGCAATAGGTATTTTCTTCACGATTCAGAAAGCCCAACTCAAATCAGACAAACCTAAGAAAATCATTAACTGTATGGAGTTTTAAGCTTGTTAGATGCCAGATCAAGTTACCAAGCAGAAAGACAAAAGTGGATTTTGGCAGCTAAATGATCAAAGTAACAAATGACAAAAAAATTACTACAATCAAACTTCAAAAGAACAAGGAAAATATAATAGGACGACAGGCAAAGGATGCCCTTTGCTTGGTATTTAAAAGAGCCAGGTTGTACTCTTCTCTAGTTTGCATGCATCCTGGCTTAACAGTGGCCAAATTCAATGATAGGAATCCAAAAGATAGAAAAAGACACACTACCTGGCAAGGGAACAATTTCTCAGAACAAACAGGGAAGTTAGGGAATGAGGAGATAATTCCAGTTTTATTAGTTTATTTATTATTATTTAAAGCCTTCAAGAGAATGCCCTAAGGAAGTGCAGAGAACTCAAAAACTTGTTTTTGTGGGAGAACATTTCATATGCCAGGTTGTAATTACTGCTATCATTGCCATCGGAGATCGCAAGAGTGCCTTCTTGGGTTAAGCAAGAGTCTGCTTAATAGGTTTGGAAGGGGGCAGGGAGAGTGAGTGCCAATAGCATTCCCTCAAGGGGGCAGCGCAGAGCAACCTACACAGACCTCTTTTGACAACAGTACAAAGATGAAAAACTGAAGGGAAAACTGCCGTACTCATGCTTTTTAACAAGGGGTTCCAAAGACCCTCACAGAGGAAACTCAAAGACTCACACACAACTTTACGGTTATTTACTGGTTAGGCTAAGGCATCATAAAAGATCTATGCAGTTTTAAATTAAATTCAATGATCCCCTGACATTAAAAAATTGTTCAACTAAGAAAAAAAAAAGGCCAAGGGTTATTCCAGATTAATTTTTTTTTATTGTACACTCCCTATCTTGCTATGGGAACTCCAGGCCAATCTAATGAACCCAGAAGAAAGTCCCACTGGACATAAGAGTGCTTATTTTAGAATAAAGGTTAGATACAAGGTTGCAGCTTCAACCCACATTATTCCGACACTGGTTTCTTTTAAAATGTTGTTAGATGTTAACATGTATGTTCTCTAGAACTTCCCAATCAATGTTAATCTATCTTTACAGCATTTTAGTAATGCCAACCTCACCTTTGAACTTATTTAATAGAGCTATGCTACTTATTTCATTCATGTTTGCTCATATTCAGCTGAACAGGGTGTATTTAGTTATTAGATTTTTATCGCAATTTTATTTCAGGGGCTTAACCAGGATACACGGGGCTCATTTCTCCTCACTTTATTCATCTCAATCATCCTGTAAGTGAAGAGAGAATGAACAGCCTAAGGTGGCTGAGGGCAGACTAGCAAATTGGATCTTCCTCCCTCAAGTCTTATCTCTTAATTGCTATACATCACGTACTTTGCGCCATTCTTCACTTTGCATCCCATTCCATCCAAAGAGGCAATGAAATTACCAAATTCAGCCTTTCAGAAGAAAAACTTAGGAAAGTAAAACTTTTCTTGTTGAATGTAGTATTAATTTTCAACCCAAGGTTTGGAGATTATAGCTCAAATGTAGATCAACTACTCCCTCTACAGAAAATATGGCATTACAACATCAGGAAAATGATCTAAAATCCTCTGGGACCTTCTAATAAGATACATGTGCTCTACTGAAGCAAAGCTATTAAGACGGTAGGTGTTCTTCTCTTCCTAAATTACATTTGAAACCGCTGAGATGTAAATAGATGAGCCAATGAATTTTCCAGAGCTTTCCAAACAGTTCTGAGTGAAAACATGTTAGATAATATATTACCAAGCAGAATCCATGACTTGCACAGAAAACAAAATCTGAATATCAATTTGAAATCAAGCATATTATCATTGAAACTAGCATAGATTTATCATTTAAAATCTGTTTGATACATTTTCTCAGCTGTTTTGGAAACTCAAAACAGTATTCAAAAAAGACATCCTTCATAAAAAGTTTATAATGTGAAGTATCAAGAAACAACCAATTATGACTTCAATGGGAGAAAGGGAATTGGAATCACAGCCAGACCATTGTGGGAGAGCGGTTTGTAAACCTCAGGAGGGGAAGTAGCAGGGTACTTGTGAAGAGTCCAGGGTCCAATTTGTGATATTACTCATAAGATGTGTTGATAATATTGTTGACTTTTCTCAATGGGTGAAGAGAAGAAAAACTATTTGTTTTTATAATCTAGTGAATCCTTGGAATCCCTCTCTATAAATCCATTCTGATTGAAAGGGGTTGCTTTCAAATAAATACACATAGAATTTACCACAATAGTAGATAACCCATGATCCACTGGGTATATATTCCCCTACTAAACAGAGAAACAGAATGACCCTCAGAGGCCATAAAATCAATGGGAGTGTGAGCAACTTCTAGCTTCCTGCCTGCTTCCCCATTGACTTTGCATGTGGGAAGCTGGCAAGGGAGAGTTGGAAATCTCCTCCCTCCCTATATAAAAGGGGTAATAAGTAAGAATTTGTAATAATAAATAAAATAAACAAATAAGGATAAGTAAGGTAAACAATAAATGTAAGTAATTATTTAGTAAGTAAGGATGGAGTTGTTGAGATACCAAATGATGAAATTATGAATCTCTTCAAAATAAAATCTGTGGGCAGAATTATGTCATTTATTTTAATATTTTAAAATAAATCTCATTTTGTGGAAGTCATACTGAGGACATATTAAATAAACCTGCTGAGGAAGCCATCGTTCTGCTTACACTATGCTACCTAAATAAATTGAGATGTGGGGTCATTGGTGGTCTCTGAGCTTGGCTGTATTTCTGCAGATATTTCACCACCCAAATAGGTAATATCATGAGTGTTAGATTGTGCTAAATTGGGATATTAATTCTATGAATGTCTGAATTTCTACACTGAACTACAAGTCCACACGAGTTTGCTGACCAACAACTATAAGAGTTTCTGGACTTTCAATACAGAATTGAGTGGTAGTCACAAGGCTCCAAAGAAATCAGGTTTCCATCAGACTAACATTTCTTCTTACATCATTCCTCTCATCATATGAGGTATATTTCTTTTGTATGACTCAGTGGCCTGCATGCCACAACATGGTTTGGAGTTCTGCAGTAAAATTAGCTCATCTCTTCTGGGGATCTAAAATAACATCAGGAGTCTACCCCTGACTAAATATGGTCCTTGGTGGAAATTTAGGTAGCAGCTCATAAACAAGACTAAAATTTGACAGATCAATAGATAGCCTTACCTTTCTATTGAGAGTGCTGATAGATAACCACAGTTTCAATATCAAGCAATCAAAGCTTTATTCATTCTCATTAGTGATCCAGAGGCACTTGAGAACCATGGAGCAAAAGTCTTGAGGGGCAAATGTTAATTATCATTTGATGTGGATAAGCATATATCATAGTTTAAACTACAGTAAGTGGCATATAACCCCATTTTCAGTGAATTGGACAGAAGTCAGATGTGGAAACTGCTAGAGATTAAGAGTTTAAAAACTGTATATGTGAAATTTCGAAAAATTGTTGGAAGCTGCCTAAAACCAAAGCAAAAGCAAAAGAGTTTTCCCCCAAACTCTTGACAGTTTTCCTTAGCAAGAAGTATTGAGATGGATTTCCAACAATTGAACAATTTAGAACCAATATATCCGCAAGTACATCAAGTTGAAAACTTTCTGCTTTTCTTTCTATAGCCTCTCTGTGAAGCAGCAAGGAGATGGGTCTTTTGAATGATAACAGAAGTTTACAATTGCCTCAGCCACCTGAATCCTCAGTAGTCTGGGAACTGGAACTAGATTAACATCTAAAAGATTCACGCAGTAATAATTCTACACAGTCAAGCATTTATTATCTTGCTCTGGTGAGAAACATAACTATATTTTTAGAAGTACCTGTAATGTCATCATTAGTAAAGTTTTAAATACAATCAAGTGAGGAACTATAAATGCCAGTTGGGTTGCTCTACCCGTTATCTTTCAATGACTTAAATGCATTAAATGCAAACTTAAATTAAATGTTTCAAACTGCTAACTACAGCTACTCCACTAAACATAGTAGACATATTCTGAAATAGACCACTTTGCAAGTTCAAAATTCAAGATTTCCATACTACAATAACCTTGCAATGCCAATACCAGTTGTAAGGAAAAAGTAAGATGTAGTCAACAAGGAGTGAATGAAATGCACCATACTGACAGGAATGGTCCCAAGCATTTGCCTTCTTAACATAATGGGGACTGGGTGCCCTCAAGTTTTCCTATTGATTTACTTAACAATTAGTAAAATTATGTAATGGTACAAAATACTCAAGATCGCCAGAATGATTCTTTCAAGGATCAGGCTAGAGTATGTCTGAACAGCATAAACATAAAATTTAATATTTAACTATGAGATGCTAACAGAAGAGTTAAGATAACAGTATCTGTTACCTCATTAAAAGCTGCAAAAGGAGACATGAAGGATTACACACAGCCTTTAGTAAAGTAATACAAATTGACCACCCATTGTGCAATTACTCCCAAGACAATAAAAATCAAGTGTTCTCTGAAAGATTTACACAGCTGACATGGGAAAACTGCACAAGGAGAACAGAGACTTTATTCAAATAGCTAAACTTAATGGCTATCTTTTCACAGGATATTTTTGCTTGCAAAAACATTATTTGAAAATAACAAAACATTTGGCTGCAAGCAAAGATGCTTTTCACATGGAGAAAGGCATGTTCATCTCATGAGCCTCGGCAGGTGGAGCAGGGGGTGTTTGTCAAATTTTAGAAATCACTCTTTTGTACAGGTGTCATAATGTTGTACAGACTTAGGGGAAGGGTTGAGTTTTTATTGTGATGTGACAATATGCTTTTATCACTCTGACAAATCCTCTATAGGCCGTGGACGTCTCTAAATCAATACAAGTAGTCCTTGGGTTGGGACCAGAATTTCAGTCGCTAAGTGATACAAGACATCAACTGACTGCATCACTTTTTGATGGAAATCCTTGCCCTCCCTGTTATTAGGTAAAGATTGAGGATTGTTAAGTGAAGACCTCCTCACAACTTTCTGCCGGCTTCCAAAAAGCAAAGTCAGTGGAGAATCAGCAGGAAATTGCATGTCCCAGGCATCTCACAAGTAGAGGGCTGTGTAGATACAAGGCTGCTGCCTGATGGGGATGGACATGCAAAGGGACTTGGGGTCCAGTGCAGTTCAAGTACTGCAGGGCCAGGGGTGGCTGCCACCAGGTGCACGAGGGTAAGCAGGTGACTGCTGCCAGTAGAGGAGAGATGCTGTAGCTACCACAGCATGGCTCCTCAGAGGAAAAAGCCACAAGAATATGAGAAAATTACGTGTGACCTTCCCTGCTAGTTTCCCCATTGACTTTGCTTGTGGGAATCAGTAGAGGTCAGAAATGAGGATCCCATGATATGCGAGGCTACAGCCATCCTAAATAGGAGCTGGTTGCCAAATGCCTAGATGGTGGTGACCGTGAAGATCCTAGGAAAGCCAGAACTCTGAGGACTGGTCATAAGCACCACTCATTCAGCACTTTCATAACTTCAAATAGTCACTTCATGAGTGGTCATTAACTGAGGACTACCTATATTTCTTTTGTATTTTCAGCAAGAACAATGCAAAAAAGGAGTGCAGCTGAAACCTGAGGGAGTTCTACTTTCCTTCCTAAATACCAGCAAGAAGCAAAATTATATAAACTGATAGAACCAATCAGTTATAATATGTGATTTTTTTTTCAGAACCACAAGGCTTCCACCGCTTGTTCTACCACATAAAAAATAAGATTCTTATCCACTGAAAATTGAGAATCGGTTGAGATAATTTCTCCCCTTCTTCCACCCATTGCTCCCAGCAGTGAAGTCTTTGTAGTTTTAATGGTTATCATTTCTCTACTCAGGGTTGTTAGGATACAGCCCATTACTGCATTTTACTAATAGCTGATTGAACCGACAGTACAATCAATATTTATTCTTTGGCTGGTCACAAATATAGTTTGTTTTTATGATGATAAGTTTCAGTCAGAAGCCTCTCTGAATTTATATATGTTCTATCTTTAGTCACATAATCAGTGGGCTTAAATAACACTGTCATTTGTTATGCTAGCCTGATACCAAAGGGAAATATATTAGAATCATTTAGCAGTGTATTTTAATGTAAGAAAAAAACAATGCAACAAGAGTTGCTCCCATAAAATCCTTCTGGAATTATTTGTATATTGGTTTTCGGCCTACATCAATCATCAACTTACCTTGATAACCAATTTGTCCAAAGTCATGGTTGCCTCTTTAATTGGTGATGAAACCTGTAAGATAAATAAAAGATGTATCACTTTAGGCAATCTGTAATGATTAAGGACTGTGAACACTACATACCATAATGTCAAACTTGAGAAGAATGTTGTATGAATGCATATTATTTGGTTTTTCTTTTTACTTTGTAGCTTACTACAAAGTACAATTAGGCGCAGAATGCATGTAGTATGTTTAACCAAATAGCTTGGGGTTTTACATTATTTCCACAGATACAATTCTTTTTTTTTTACAATTATTAGAATAGAGCATAGAAAATACCACATTTCTCACAGTTATGGTCAAAGTCCCAGCCATATAATTACTTAACAGGATAATGGGAGAAATACTACTGTAATATTTCCCAAGCATGACACTTTTGCTATCCAAAACTGTCAGTAATAGCAATTTCACTCAAAGATGGAAAACCTAAGTGTTACTTAAGTCTTCCTATAAGAGATATACGTTCAGTCAAAGATATATTTTTTTCTATTTAGAATGCATCTTTATTTATGCTACAGTTGTCATAACCTTCCTAGCTGGATTCCATTTGCCTCACCATCGTAAATGCAAACTGCTCTGATTAAGAAAAAGAAAAAATACTACATATAACTGAAGGACACTTCTGATCAAAGCTTCTGCTTAAAAGTGAACATTGTAAATAATGTTACAGTTTACAAAATTTCAGGATTGATTTACTCGTGTTAGATTATTTATGATTTAAATCTACTATTCTGCCTGTTTGATTAATATGATTATCAAGTGGAAGTTGAAGCCGAGAAGCTCAAATTATAGGAGGGGATAAAAGGAGGGAGCTTCAGACCGGTATCAATCTCTGCTTGGGCGGTCTCTTATTCAGAGCAAGAACTCTGCCTCATGAGGACAATTTCATAGTTTAAACATCTCTGGACTCTCCCTCTAAATGGCAAAAGGAGATACCAGCAGGGGACATGAGTAAGGTCTTGTAATGGCATGTGGGAATGACCTTAGGACAGTGGCCCCCAACCTTTGGGCATCAGGGACCAGTTCTGTGGAGAGAGATTTTTCTGCGGACTGGAGGGGGGGGGGCGTGGTTTTGCATCCTGCAAAGGGGGCTTTGCTTGTTTGCACAGACCAGTTGCTGTCATGCTGCAGACCGGTTCTGATCCATACGTCAGGGATTGGGGATCCCTGCCTTAGGAGAAAGGCGGGAGAGTGGTAGACTAAACAAATTGGCATGCAAAAGATGTCTCAACCCACAGAAGCAGGGAGGGTGTGGGAAATGTTTTTGAGAGAGCAAAAAGAGAAAAGTGGAGAAACACTTTCAGATTTTACCTATACTATAATATAAGCTTCTAATGAAGATAGACCTAGTATTCCTGATTGTGCTTCTTGTTTGGATTACTTTGTAGGGTTTACAGGTATGGCTGTCACACCTAATGCCACACTCTCTTCAAGTAACGGAATACCCACAAAATAAGCATTTACCTCATAAGAACTCACCTACCCAGGCTAAACCAAAATATGGGGTTGGGACAGATCAGAAAAACACAATAGCCACCTCCTCGATATCATTGCCAAGAGAATTACACAGAATTACATATATCAAGGCAGTAAGGAGAAATCAAATTCAACTCAAGAAAGTCTTTATCTTAATGCTTAATATTAGAGTGAGGCCTTCCTTCCCACTGGCAGAGAAATCAGTCCCAGGTTCAAATACTCTATCCTATATCATTTATTACAATTTTAAAAAATCTTTTCTTGGAAGTCCCATTGCCCTGAATCACGCTTAAAACCAAGGGAGGAAAACGAAAACACATATAAACACACGCACAGGCCATTTGTCAGAGAGACCAAAATACTTTCTACATTCCTCAGTCCCTGGAAAAAAATATAGCCAGATTTTAAATTATTTTGCATTCAATACTTAGCTGTCTGACGAATGGTGAGCACTGTGTAATTAAAGGCAAACGTTTTCATAATTTAAAAGCAAAAAGAAAAGGATAAAAGCTCGTTGAGATTAGCTCTGGAATAAAGAGCAAAGGAAAGAGTCAGAAGGAGACTCAACAGTAGCAAACTATTGAGATAGAATTTAGATGTAAAAAAAAAAACCTTTCCATATAGAAACTAACTTTCTAAAGGAGACTATTGATAGCTCAGAGTTGAAATGAGGTGGTCTTTGTGCTCTCTGAGCTTGGTTGTTTTCTTGCAGACATTTTATTACCCAAGCTAGGTAATATCATCAGTGCTAGTGGTAGTGCTAGCATTGATAATGTTATCTAGTTTCAGTAGTGAAACATCTACAAGAAAACTAAAGAATCAAGCTAAGAGAGCAGCAAGGACCCCTCAACTAACACTCTTCACCTATGTATATATGGACATAGATACTTGAATTAGAATTCTATTGTACCAATAGAAAGGTACAATCTGAAATGGGAGTCACCATAGAAAGAACAACTTTATACACAGAGTCTTACCAAAGATTTAGCTAGAATTATTCACAGATCTTGATATATTTTGAAGCAACTGCATATAGACCTTTAGGAGCAAGATCTAAATCCAGGACTATAAAGTAATTACTAAAATTTAATACAAAGTTCTGAGCAGGAAGGGCAGGTTCACAGTTTAAAACATGTCTGTGAACCTTTACACCTATTTTTAAAGAAAGAGTACCTGCAGTGTTTTCAGACAGTCCATTTATTCCTAAAGCTATCTAGATTGCAGGCCTAATTCCCCTGTGCAACTCTTATTTTGTAGGAGAGCAAATTCTGGGCAACATTCTTCAAGCTGTGAGTTATTTTCAGTGGTAATGGAACCCAGGTCATAATTTGCTATGCCAAATAATTTTCTGACCAAGGACAAAGATCCCAGGGCATAGGGAGAACAATCTATAGCGAGAACAAACAGGATTCAATCTTTTGCAAGACTGTCTTTTCTTATTAACAAGTTTAGAATGTTATGAAGATTCCAATGTACATAAGTATGCTGATAAGCATCACAAATCTGGTTATGAATTCACAAAATACATGAAAACATTCTGCAGCATGAAAATGTGGGTTCAGATTCTTCCAAGGAAAGCACACTAAGGCAGGATCAGTTTCCAAAAAAAGGATTTATTGTGGTCAGTGGAGGGTAGAAATACACACCAAAGAGTTCAGTAACCTTTAATGAATTCCTACACCCTATTATGCCTCTGTACCACAATGTTTTGTAATGTTTATTAGTTTTTACATCAGTCTTTACCTTATATGGGTTCTTAAAGTTATTTCTTCATTCTAAGACTTGTTGTATGTGTCTTTCGCTCTTTGACCTAATGGCAGTTTCTGTGCAACCATATTTACCAACATGTATGCTTTTTGTCTGTGTAGCACAGGAATATCAATCTCGATTTCATTGAGGGCCACATCAGGGTTGTGTTTGACCTTGGGGACTGGGTAGGCGTGGCCAGCTCAATGTCACTCATGTTGGGGACTCCTGTGGACAGTTCCTGAGCTCCATTTTCACTGGCAGAAGGTTGCAGGAGGCCATCACAGCCACCTGAGCTCTATTTTCATCAGTAGGGGCACCGTGGGCCGGTACCTACCTGTTCCAAGGTCGCCCCATGGGCAAAATGTAAGAACCTAGCGGGCTGTATACCACCCGCGGGCCTTGAGTTTGACACCTGTGGTGTAGCAGAATTAAAAATTTCCCCCTTCAATTCTTACCTGCCAGCAGAGCAAAGATTTGAGACTTCTCAATTCAGATTCTAATAGCAACCAGATGACGCTGTAGAATTCACTGGTTTCCTTTTTGAACAACTGTAAAAAAAAAGAAAGAACAAGATTGTTAATTGCCAAGCTGGAGAATTAAGATGTTTGAATCCTTGAGAATTTCTTATCAACTAGTGTTCAAGAATACTGTACCACCCAAAAGTGGAAAAATTACTTAAATCAAACTTCATGAAACATTGCTTTCCTTTTTGCTATAGCAAAAATCTAATTACAGAGGCCTCCAATTTTAAGCTGGGAGTCACACCTCTCACAATAAGGTCCTGAGGACTTGACATTCTTACAATGGTTACCTCTTAGGGGATATAAAACAATTACAAAGCACTAATTTACAGGCTTTTAACTGCTATCCTGAAAACCAGAAGAATAGCCTCTGCTTTTCGTTCTTTTCCTGAGGATACTAAATGCAGCAACCTAAGATTTTTCTTTTCTACAAAAATTTATAGGTCTCATCTAGGGTCCAGAAGCATTCTTGAAAATAAAGAACTTGACCGATAAGAAGCAAACCAGCTTCTTAATTTAATGCAAATAAAAAAATCAAATAGGGCAGGGAGTCTTGTGGTCACCAAAAAAGGTTTTCCCCAGGCACACAGGTGCACATGGATGCCATGTTGGAGATCCCAGCATTAGGTAATTATGGATTTTATGCCACACTGTTAGTTAAATCATAATGCTCGAGAGACAACAGGAATTCCTTTGAATTCTGGACAAACAGTAACATGACACAAATTTCTTCACCATTCTGCCTTCAACTGTTAAGAAGGACTGGGCCGAAAGCTATCACCAAAGGGCTTAATTTTCTGTACTTTGCCAGAAGAGCTAAAAGCTCCAGAAAAGTACTAATTCATTTTGCTAACCCTTGAAAAGAATTACATTGACTGACCTAAACCAAGACATCTATAGGGACACCCTACGCATCTGCAAAATAGATGTTCCTGCTGCATACAATGATGCTATGAGGACAGGATTCAAGGTCAGGAGCAGATCAACACAACTGATTTCCCTAGAAAGGATTAATGTTCTGGGTAGATAAAAACCTATACCAAATAAACAGAATAATGGAAACCTCTACATATAGAGAATTAGAAAAGGAGAGGCCACAATACATTCTTTTCTCATGGATGTTTTTAATACACCTTCATTTTCTCTTCACAGAGAAGCATACAATTCACATCTCGAAGCATTCTGATCTACAACACAGATACAGGATGATCAAGTCACTGAGATCCAGCCAATTTAACCCTCATGAAGAATCATGATCCGCATTTAGTGATAGGAAATACAATGCATCTATACTTCAATGCACCAACATCATATTCCATCTGACAGGTTGAGATGAATAGGATTATTGTCAGGTTTCAGGTTAAATTGCTCAGATGCATTTGAGATAATATGGCTCATCCGTATGCATCTGGTGTCCTCCAGATATATTTGCATATTAAATGCTACCCAATGAATAGCAAATTCATTTCCAAATGTGATTCTTTCCATAAATGAAATCGGGATCTCAAGTTTGAAGGATTCCAGGAAGATCAAAGACTTTTATAGATAGAAAATTAAAAAGATAGCATTCTCAGCTGCCAGAAAATACAATTTAAGAAGAAGAAGAAGGAAATTTTTTTTTTGAGAAGAAACCATATATCTTGGAAGGGTATACCTTAAAAAGGAACACCTCACACTTCAGATATTATAGATCCCATTTATTATTTCTTTGTAAATCATCTCTTTCCCATCCAAAATATAAAGTCACTGTTTAACTAGCTCCTAAATCCCACTTTGTTTGGAAACAATAACTTCATTCTAGTTCTGCAGTTCCGTATTTAATTATAAGAAAATCTTCCCATTTTAGTTGTGTTCATGGCACAACAGCATCACCTAGTGTTTGGCAGAAATATTTCTGCAAAGATTTTAACAAACAGAATTTCTTCTGTGTAAGTAGCAATCATTCTCCAATTCCAATGGCATCTCTTCCTCTCCTGCTTTTGAGTGCACATTGCTTTTATTCTTTCCCAATTTCTTCTCCTTTTCAGATTTTCTTAAATAATATTCTGCATGAATTTGGAGTGCAAAATCTCCTTTGCACCCATTAATTCTTACAGCCAGGCAAGAAGAAATGTTCTCATACTCGAGATCTGGGACTGAACCTGAAATAAATAAGGTGATATTGGGAGGGGGCAGAAGATCCTTTCAAATTTTGGATTTGTTCTCTCAGATACAACACCCATGGTGAGAGTTTTTTCCCCCAAAAGACCCTCTTTTACAAAATGCAAGCTTAGCCAACTTCTTGTAGCTTGCCTATAAACATTCACAAACATCCCCTTTCATTGATAGCTTAATGGAAGACACCAGAGCAAAGATATTTGCAATAACTTCACTGACACTCTTCAAGATATGTTGGGAAAACCAATCTGGAACATCCTTGCCTGAGGTGCCCCAAGATGTTAAGATTTTTTGGTCACTGAAATACTGTAGATAAATACTTATTTTTGCCATTTTTTAAAATGTTCAGTTCAACATTATAGTATTTCAATAATCAAGGAGATACAGTACATATTCATAAGCTGAACCAGTAGCTACATGAGATACTAAATATTGAAGATGTAACTTATTTGATTTATAGCCTGACACCTTTCAGGAATTTGCATTATATCTAGCATCCCCTCTTATTTTTCCCTACATCAACCCTGTGAGATAGATTGGACTGAGAAGGTGACTGGTTGAAAATCAACTAGCCAGCATCCATACCACAGGGAGGAGTCTTCATAGTCAATAATCTTAGCTACCACACTGCACAAATGTATATTCATTTATAGATCCCTGCATGTGAACTCAGGCAGATAATTTTATATGAAATATCTTGGGAATAGCTACAGAAGTAAATTCAAGTATTTGAGGAATAAAATTAGGCAGGTTTGATTTAAATTAATTATCTATTTTATCTGGCTAGCTTTTCGCAGCAAACAACCAACATAGAGTTGGTAAATATGCATTTGTAAATGAACTATTTTAAAACATTTTTAAAAATGTTTAAAAAGCAGGCAATTTCAGGAAACAATGAAACATAACAGGTGAATTAATTCTTCTGCATTTTTCTTCTAATTCACTCTGGGGGGAAAAAGTGTTTCAATTTTTTCAGTTTGCAAATGGTTTCTCAATTCTGAACAAAACTAGTCTAAAGGAAAAAACACTTTTAAATGGCAAAAGAAAATGCTGTTAAATGTTTTACTACTGTTACAAAATCCAAATCTTTTCATTAATTCACTACTATGGCTTTGGGGAAAAAACCCTGCAATTTTCAATTACAGATTTCTTGACTAAATTACTCTTTGCTCTTATGTTCACAGTTCGTATGATTACTGGATGATTACTGAATGTTCAGGTCATAATCAACTCCTTGTCACCAGCTAAGGATTAAACTTGGTATTAAACCCTAAGAATAGCAGTAGGAAAGTGAGCCTGACTGCACTCCATTTTTAGCACCAGCAATGTAACTCAGCCATTGCCTGATTCTCTTTTCAAGGTGACACTCTGTTCCATCCAAGCTTCAACAGCATCAGAAATAAAATAATTATTTCACTGCTCTTTCATCATGCCCACCCCAAATAGACTTGAGGAAAGTAAGCCAAGGTTCCTTGTCTCCTTTTAGCTCTAGTAAACAGAATTTCATTTATATCTTTATGATCTGCCTTCCCTAACAAAATCCAACCAGGTCAGTTAGGGTGGGATGCTCCTTGTCCCTTCCCTTCAACATTGCCTCTTCTACCCTTCAAACCTTCCAAAAAGCATTGAAGACTTGACTTTTCCTCCAATCCCTGAAATAAGGTAAGGTGGAGCGAGATGATTTAATGAGAGACTGTATGTTGGAAGTTTAACTTTGGTGCAGGGTTTTAAAGTTTATGGTCTTAATTGATTTAATATGGTGCCATGCTATTGTTGGAAGAAAAATCCATCTGGTTCAGTTCCAAGCTGGGAGAAAGACATTGGAAACATAGAGGATGATTGGAAAGATGGTTTAATGATGAACAGAATCACCAGGGTTTGTGGTTCTGGTGCAGCTGACAAAATGGAGTTGGTTATACCTTCTTTGGGCTTTGTATTTGAGCTTCTTGTTCCTGTGCAAGAACGTATCCTTTAATATTCTATTGGCTGTTGTCAGATTCCTATGGCGGAGTCATGTAGGGATCATAGCTGGCTGTATAGGCAGAAGGGGAAATGTAAATCCTAGGTGTTCATCTGAGTTAATCTTGTCAACCTAATTGCTTATCTGGAGTTTCTGTCAGGCCCAGTCTTTCTGAATGGAATACCAAATCTGCATTTCTAAAAGTTGGCCTCCTCAGTTTCTGCTTGGAGGCAGGGAGACTGGGTCTGGTTTCTGAATAGGCCACCCCAATCTTTCTTAATGGGCACAAAATATCTGCTGGGAGTTATTAAGAAAGATTGAGTCTGCTTCCTGTCTTTGAGAGCATGCCTCTCCATTTCTCATTTAGAGAAATATAATATTCTGCCTTTTTAATATTTCCCAAAATATTTTATTCTGGGGGGTGGGGGATAGGTGCTGATTTTCTACACTATTTTTATTATTGATGTTGTTTTAATTGTTAATTGGGAGTCTGTCAGCTTTACAGAAGATATGAAAGGATATAAATATTTTAAATAAATGAATACATTTTCCTATAAATGGATTTTGGAGTTCTTAATATAGCACCTCAAAACCCCATAAATGTGTTTCATGTAGGAGAATTAATAAAGCCCCCTTTCCCCCTCTTAGGAGCAGTTGCTGTAAAGTAGTTATTGCAAAAGCCCTTGGCAATGTTTACAACATCAATCTTTTTTTTTACTCCCTGGAGCAGCAAAGTTTTTCAGAAGGGTCACTAAATGAATGTTGCAACTGTATACTACTGACTTCATCATTTCTTGTCAGCTTACTATCCTGAATAAACTTGCAGCATTATACCTGAGAAAGCTGCGTTCTAGGCATTTAATGTTTACCACTATTTCTTGGAAATGTTTAATAATATGTGTGTTTCTTGATTTATCAATTTTACCAGTAAGAAAGCCACTTGTGATGTGATGGATTACAATGAAGCCGCAGTTTCCCAGGAAAGAAGGATAATATTCCAAGAACAGAGTGAGACAAGAGACAATGTACCCTGGAGCTAGATCAGAGAAGAGGGGAAGAGATTTAGGATAGCTACTTCCTAAGATCTTCTAACGTATATTTGTTAGTAATAAACATTTAGTCTGGCACGAGTCTGTTATATGGTGTGAACAAATAAAGAATTGAATGTTGGCAGCATTATTCTCTATTGTTCTTGAGATGGGCATGACACATACTTTTTTTCTGTTAATACATAAGCACATATGATGAAAATGTCGTGGATATATATGCTATCCATTAAGACACAATATAACAATTTTCCCCTCTAGAATATTTACACAATTCTCAGTTTCACCAAGGAAAAGACAGTCCATAGGATACAAAATGTTTCATGACACGAAAATATTTATTAACACAGGTCCTTTAGTAATTTCAAAGCAGAACCAGCTCTTATAATGATGCTTCATTCAGGTAACGAGGCCTTACATTTGTTTGGTGTGACATTTTATGCATTTTAGTGGTTCTTAACACTCACACATAAGAATTTCATTAAAATATTTTGAAACAAAAGCTGTTTCATAGCTTATTGCTATGATGTGGGTTTGAGATATCAGAGGATAGGTTTCATGACCAAAAACCAGTCAAGTACCTAATATTTCAGGAATGTGTTCTACTGTTTCATTTATTTTCATTTATGTCTTGTCTCATCTCTCCACTCCTTTTACAAATCAACTCCAAGACCTTAATTCATTGACCATTTTTAGTACTTTATTAGGAAGCCATTAACTTAGCACTCATCTGCATATTATACAGTAGAATAGAATACAAGTATCTCAGAGATACCATCCTGAACATAATTTTAGTTTTTACAAAACTTTTCAAAGAAACTTTAAGTATCTGCTTTAAAGAAAATCCATTAAAATATCCATGACTCAAAAATCATAAAAACCCTACCAAAAGATTAATAAGGCTGCTATAAAGAGAATACTGATTGCATGCATTGACACAGGCGTGACACTACAGCCATTGGAATTGGATTACATAAAGCAGGCATAAAGTAGCCAGGTTTATATGCTCCAAATAGACATGCATACCAGGGACAGGAGTTCTAAGGTGGGAGACAGCAGAATGGGAAACCAATTGGCAGTAGAACATAGTAGTAGCTAAGCAAACTAAGGTGAAAGGAAAATTAAGGGTAGCAGATGGGGGATATGGACATATGTCATGCTTGAATTCAAGTGCAGTCATAGCTAATTATAGTTGGATAAGGCAAGTATAGCTGGACTGATGCATAGGCCACATGATAGAAGAGGCTGTAGAAGAATAAGGTATGTCAATTTTACCCCATTCAATTCGATCAGTCTGAAATTTATTATGGCTGAAACTTGGAACAACCAAGGTGATCCCTGCACAGAACAAAATACATTCTCCATTCCATACATGCCTCTAAACTGAATGAAAATTAAATTTAAATCTATAAGGAAAACTTAAAATTGCTAAAGTATGCATGAAACAAATTATATGATTTGTGAATATGGGAAATTAGGTGGCTTAGAATGATAATTTCATGATTATAACAATTTATATTTTTCAGGATTGGACCGTACAAAGGAATATCCTCAAAAAACTTCCTTTAAGTGCATCCCGGCACACACATACCTTGTACAATTCTATATAAAAACTGTGTTTACGTTGTCAATCTTAGCACTGATAACAGTCACAACTTTAAGCTCGTTGCTTTTGTATTTAGTAATTCCTTTATTTTACTTTCGGGACAGCAAATGGGATCACATTCACGCAGCTAAGGTCGTGTTTTATGAGCACTACTACTTCCTCTACCTTTACTGAGTTTCCCCAAATCACCGGTTGCAACAATAACAAAAACCCCACAGCCTCTTGTGATGCTCCCTAACAGCGGCCCAAGACAAAATCGGTGGTCAATTCCCACGACTCCTAACGCACGCTTTAAAACTACGCACCATGTTTGGTAGCCGAGCCTTACCTCGTTCAAAGGCGTGCGCCGCAGCTTGAAACGCGATTTAAAAAAAAACAAATTTGAAAATGAGACCTCCCAAAGCGTATCACTGGCTCGCCCGTATCACGTGACGGGCAACAACCAATAGCTTAAGGTTCTTCAAACTTGGCAAGTTTAAGACTTGTGGACTTCAACTCCCAGAATTCCTGAGCTAACGTGACTGGAGGAGGAATTCTGGGAGTTGAAGTCTACAAGTCTTAAAGCTGTCAAGTTTGAAGACCCCTGTTTTATACGGTATTCTCTAGCTTTCCGGCACTTGCTTGGCGTTGGGATCTCAGAGGGGAAAGCTGGTTGTGATCATGGTGTGTTCTTTCAGACGTACCAGGGGTCGATCAGTTTGGATGGGAGACTCGCAGGAGACCCCCAGGACGGGCGACTATCCTGGGAAAAGAAATAAATATTCTGGAAAATGTAACTAGTAGAGAACTGAATTCTTGCCAAAAGGAAGACATGGATGTGCCTATGAAGTCATAAAGCCACAAGCCAATTATCTGGGAAGAACTTTTAACTCTTCCCAAACAATTGTGTATTTTGCGTGAAAGTCTGTTAAAATCAATTATTTCAGACCAAGTATGGCATTTATATTCTGAAACCTAAATGGCTAAAATAATGTAATTAGGCAAGGGTGTCTGACTCAATGCTTTATTCAATTATCAAGCTAAATATGCTGCAAAATATTTGTTTCAAGAAAGAAAAAAATTGAGGGGTTTATTGTGTGCTAATACCCCTAAAATACTAAGGGTGATGACTATAGAAAGATAGCCTGTTCCTGCAATTAAACTGAGTAACTGTGTTTCTACAAAATGCTTAGTTGAAACAAGCCAGGCTAATTATAGCTCAATATGAAGGCCTGATTCATACAAGCCAATTAATATATAATGGAGTTTTATTGGTTTTAACTTGAGAACTGTGATTTATTAACAGAGGTTTAGTTTAACATGTTATGTAAATTCAGGGTTAGCCATTCAGGTTTGCAAAACCTACTCATCATTTTTCATTCTGTTTTTAATGATGTTTAAAAGTAAAGGTTCCCCTTGCACATATGTGCCAGCTGTCACCATGTCCCCTTTAATGATGTTTACTCAAATGT
Organism: Pseudonaja textilis; assembly: GCF_900518735.1. The sequence continues at coordinate 1,628,392 of NW_020769355.1, forward strand.
AAATATACAGTATAGCAAGGAGGTTATTCCCAGGTCTAAAGGTAGTTCTTGATTTACAGCAGTTCATTTAATGACCATTCAGTTACAATGGCATTTCTGACACTTATGGCCATAGCATCATTTACAGGGTCACATGATTAAAATTCAGATGCTTGGCAACTGGTTCATATTTATGACTGTTGCAGTGCTCCTGGGGTCATAAAATGGGGCAAAACTGACATGAACAAATGTCTCACTTAGCAACATAATTTTGGGTCAATTGCGGTTGTAAGTCGAGGACTACCTGTATTATACATATCCTCGTGTTTCTACAAGAAACTGATGGAGTTAACTGACCTATGATACATTGAATTAACCAGTAGTAATTCACCATACTGAAACATCTGCTAACTGCTCTGGGTTTATGCAAGATGAGCTGCAACACAGCAAACACTTTTTAGCCTAATGTGCCTGTTCATGTTTCTCAAAGACTTCTTATTATAGTACCCTGTAGCTCACATTGTTTGAGTTAGACTTTATGTCCTATTTGGCCTTGTGTTAGAATTTATCATCATGATGGCTTACTGTGAATCCAGTCCTTTAAGATCTGATCTTTTTAACATAAAACTGGGTTAAATAAATCATAGCTCAGTCCAGTGTGCAAATCTAGTCAAGGAGTCTAACAAAATGCACAGACTATTAAAACATCGAACATTAATGTTTTAACATTAATTAAATATCAAACATTTTCATTTCATAAGGGCAATTTTATTTTTCAATCTTTAAAACATCCACTTGTAGAGTTCAGTTGAAATGTATTAATTTCAAAAAGCAGGGGCTTTTCCAAGCAATAACTACTGGATCTGATGAAGTAAACCCCAACATTTCAAAAAGATTTTAATAAGTGGATAGGTAACTCTTGGGTCAAATCTCACCAAAATGGCACCTCCGTTTCTTTTTATTCGCCCTTCTGTTTGGGATGCTGCTCCGCTTAAACCAGGGTATTTAATATAAGCAAGAATATATACTTGTCTTTCAATAAGCTACTAATCTATTCCATGGCAGTGGGAAATACTAATAAAAGACTTATGTGATTAACAAAATCAAGGAATGTTTGAAACCGATCCCTCAAATTCACGTTTCAATTCAAATTGAATAATCCCCCTCCCACACACACACTTTATGATTTTTCCGGTCAATTGTACGGTAATATTGTAGCCGAGACGCTGCTCGGCATTTTTTCCCCCCATTTTCGCTTCGCCTGAACTACAATTACCAGGATGCATCGGGACATCGATTTAAAAAAACAAAACAAAAAAAAAAAACCCGAAGTTGCGGTGTATCTTGGAATTTGTAGTCTCGGGCTTTCGTTTCCATTTCCGGAAAGCCTGAAAAGTGGAAGCTTGAAGGACGCGAGGACTGTGGGGTGCTAGAGTGTTTTGCTTTCCCGCGCTGCAAACGTAAGAGAGAGGTATTGGGTCGGAATGCATTTATGGGAAAGGACGGGTGGCAATTAATTTTTTCATCTAAAAGTGGGGTGGGGGAGAGTAGAAGCATCTGCTGCTTGTAGCGAAAGGAAAACGGGGGTCCTAATTAACTAGAGCATTTTTCAGGATACACAACCTGTTACAGAGCAGATTAAAGCATGCTTTACACAGTGTAAAATCCCATCTCAATGACACTCCCTACCTAACTAACCAAGGCTGAGCTCAAAAAGCTGAATAGGATTAGATCTACTTATTATTTGAATGGAGACCATCGAGATATACTAGGTAGGACTATAGAAATAAACAAAAACAAAAACAAAATGGGAAGGCAATGGCAACTGAAAAAACGGGGGCTTGTAGTCGCCAAAAGTAAATCGTGATTCAGAGGAGATTTCTCTATGAACTATAAAAATAGTACACTGTTGAATCACAGATAAAACCTCAGATGAAATCACAGGGTGTTTTGCTTAACTAAATGAAGCTTGAGCAAAATCTTTAGAAAATTCTCTCAATGGCCCAATAATATCACTTGCCAAAAGTCCCATTCTGCCTTACATAGCTCAGCTTCAGGGCCAGCCATAGGGACAGTTGTATATGCAGTTTTTCAAATACCCTGGTTGAAGAGACCCACTTGCAATCTGAAATTATACAATCCAGATAACAATTAATACCTCATTCAATTTTAGGCTTAATATTAAGACTGGGGGTGGGGGTTGTTTCAGAGCAAGTGTATCCTCCACTTTTGGAGATAGTAGGGATGAGCTCTAGCCTCACATTGTTCTTGTGGCTTTCCAGGATGTGTATTATGTATGTGGAAGCTGGCTACTTGATTTAAAATTTTGCACGGTTGAGCTTCTGAACTAAATGGAGCATCCCTTCAGATAAGGCAGGCAGTCTGCTGAAGACGGTACCATCCTTTATTCCCATGCAAAATGCCTAATGCGTCAATTAATTGCCAACTAAAGATGAAGAGAAATTATGGAAGTGGCCAAATACTGAAATTAGCTACATGATGATTTATTCCTTTATTGGTATCATTTGAATATTTAACATGACAACATAATTACAAATCTAATATCCAAAGGTCAAAGCAAGTGAGCATATTGTCTTGCCTGACTTCTCACAGTCAT
>NW_020769355.1:1635987-1668405 GCF_900518735.1 Pseudonaja textilis
TAATAGTTAAGTACAGTGCTCTCAAACAGACTTAATTTCTTTTATAGCAAAACATATTGCTCCATTGTAGTAATGGGTATTAATTAATGCTTTAATTGTAATCCTTAGTTCTCTCTGGTTTGCTCTAGTCAACTTTCAAAATCCCTTTTAAGATCGGTTTCTTTTCCAATCAATAAAACATTCCCACAGGAGGTGGATTCTTATGGTTAATTTCAAAATCTTCATGTATTATTTTATAAAATTTTAAACACCCCATAGGAAATATTCTTTCAAGTCCATCTACCTCATTAACTTTTCAAAGTCAATACTCTTTTGCTGTATTCCAAGTTCAATTCCATGTTAGTGCCAGAATGGCAACGTAATCATTCTATGTGGATGCCCCAGTTGGTTTCAGGTATCCTTTAGTTGCCTATGTTTAATTACTTTCAGATTTCATTCTGATTGCAAAAGTTAGAGGCCTTCTTTCAAAACCACCAAAATTTAGACTCTCTTGCCAAGTATTCCTGAGGCAGTTATTAGAAAACAATGTATGAAAGATCTGGCACAAAAATTGGTCAACACCCCCCCCCCCCCTTTAAAACAGTCATGGTAAAAATCTTGCCTTTTGTAATTTCTCTTTAGCTTGTCAAACCTACAGTTTACCCTCAAAAAGGACCTTCCACATTCCTAGATATTGTATCATTCAGTTGGATACACAAGTTCACGCATCTAGGATGTGGCTATGATCTTTTTATTATGTATATTCAATATGTATACATGCTGTTCTGTAATAAAATGAAATCTGGACTTTCTTGCAATTGACACACAACTTTTTCCAATAAAGTTTCGATTAATGTCACATATATGAAAATATTTCAAATATCACTAAACAGCTTCAAAGGATTGCTAAGATATGAGCTGAGAAAATGTGTAAAAATATCACTTTCATCTGTATACCTCTAAACAGAGAAGAAATAAATCTCTGTAAATCAAAGATTGAGTGCTTTATTGGCAAAAATCCATAACTGCCCACTGTTAATGCTATTTTTTTCTGCATTATGCTTATATAAAAGATTATGATGAGTAATCTGAGTTGGCAAATTATCAGAATGTTTTCTACCCTGCAAAATACTCACTTCTGTGAGTATTATACCTGATTTTCAGAGATTGTTTGCCATAAGTTCTTAATAAATGTATTTTTCTGTGATTATAGTATCATGAGATCTCTTTTCTTCCTCTCCTCCTTATAGGCATATCTCCCTTATTTATTATAGGTCTCCATCAACAAAAGATGTAAGGCAGCTGGAATAGTAGAAATTGGTTGTCCATGTCTGGATTTTTATTCATTGGTGGTGCCATTCACCATCTAACAAAACAGCAAAGCTTGCTTCGAAAACAGCATGGAAATGAACTCAAAACAGTCTGGCTGAATGAAGCAACTTCGGCAATCATCACATTGATCACATTGTTTAACATCGAATAAGTGCTATTAAATCCCTTTGTTCTCTCAAAAGAAAACCCAAGGTCTCACATGCCTATGTATAATGCTAATTAAAAACTGTTTTGTAGAAATGAAACGCTTCTAAAGCTTGACTGGAATTTTGTCGGGAAAGATGTCTCGCGCTGATGTTAAAAAACCTTCCCTCTGCACCACTGGCCCTTTAACTAAGGAGGTGATTAGCCAGGCTGCCTCCACATTTAGTAAGATAATGAAGTCCTGCTATGGCCCCACAGGTAGGCTCAAACAATTTCACAATGGCACTGGAGGATATGTTCGTATTTCATCACAATCTTCGGTTTTGCTGAGTAATCTTTGTGTCACTCTTCCCGTCTTAAAGCTTCTGGTTGCCTCTATGCAGAATCACCTTGCGCTCTTCAGGGACAGTGGCTTATTTACGGCAATCTTTTGCTGCAGCTTGCTTGAAAAATACGAAAGCCTGAATATGGCTCGGTACCCATTCATTAAAATTAGTAAACATATTTTGAGCCTCTGCATTGACTACCTTTCGTCTGAAACCTGTGGTTGCCGAATCCCGGTGGATTTCAGCAGTTCTAAGCTTCTCCTTAGCCTGGTGCGCAGCATTATATTGAGCAAACGTGCTTGCATGCTTAGCAGGAAGGAAGTCGATCACGTCAGTATATTGGTATTAAAGGCCTTTCTGTTTACAATCCCCCAAAATGTGGATTCTAGTGCCGTGCTAGGAAAATGCCATTACATCCCTGTAAAAAATAAGAGAGTTATGGATTCTGCTGTCTATCCTGGACTTTTAATTGAAATGCCAGAAATGCATCTGACCCTGCCTTTCAAGAGAACTGCTTCAGGCCAGATCAAAGTGGCTCTGTTTGGCATGTCTATGTCAGGACATTTGTCTCATGCCGGAGAAGGAGCCATACTTATCCATCGTGGAATTTCTCTAGAAGCTGAAATGTTGGATCAGTTACTCAGTCTAGGCAGGGAAGTAATAACTGATGGTGTCGGTCTTGTGATATGCCAGAAGGTCATCCACCCAACCTTGAAGCAGTATTTAAAGGAGAACAATATTGTTGCTGTCGAGAGAGTTGGAATAAGAATGATGGAGCCCCTGAAGAAAATGACAGGTAATGAATAAGCTTTCAGACATGATCACTTTCAGATATGATCCACAAGAAAATGGGAAGTGGAAAAGTATTAGCAGAAATCTTTTCTTTTGTCAGTTCTCTAGCTGTCCAAATTGTAAATGCTGGATTATTAATTGAGCAATGGTCATGTGTTTGACCTATCTCTAATCTCATCCCACATATTTACTTGCTTATTTAATGTATTTGGTTTCCCATCTCGTGTGCATAACTCTTGGAGACTAACCATTAAAAAGAATAAAGAATCAACTTTAAAACAACATAGTTAAGATAAAGTAACTTAGCAACTAGGAACACTAAGTTAACACAGGTAAGAGCAAGAACTGAGCTCCCCCATACTCTTGGTCCCAGACTCAAGGGCAAAAGCCAGGTTTTCAAGGAAAGACCACTTAGGGGAGATGAGGTTCCAGAAGGCAAGTCCCATGGCAGAAAAGGCTTTGATTCCTGGATCCCACCTTTTGGACAGGACAATGAATGTGCTTTTTCCACCAGATCCCACATAATGGGTAGACGGCCAAATATTTCAACAACTGTTGCTTCCCTCAGTTTTCTTAATTACAGCTCTTGTAAACAATTGCTTGAAAATGAGAAGAACCTATCCTGATTTCCATTCCGCAATGATAAAACCTATTAAAGCAAGATAGCGTGTCACTCAGTCTTCGATTTACACTAAACCATGTGAAACTCCCCAGAAAGTGTCACACCTCATGTTAAAGGAACAGATCATGGATTACATTTCACAAATCACAGTAAGCCAAGCTAAAATCAATTTTGTTTCCTTCCCTTGTCATGGGCAATACTATTGAAACATTTCTGACATTATTTGTATTAAAATAGTTGATATACAACTTCATTGATTTATTCAGTTGAAACATCTCTGAAAAAATATCCAGGATTTAAAGGACATCAGTTTTTTTTTAACATAAACAGCATCAAAGTCCAGTCTAGTTAGATCCTAGAATTTGAATCACAATCACATATTTCCACAAAATGTCATTGCATTCAGCAGTATTAAGAATAAATCATTTGAAGCACTATCAAATTACTATGCTCTACTGCAACTTAGATTGAGCCTTTTTGACTTTTAACTACACTTTTAATTATACTTTCAACTACAATATTGCATGCTGCTAAGGCAGAATCAGAATTGGCTCCATATAATGTACAATGAAATGTTAATGAAAATAATTTGTGTTTCAGCCTCTTTGATGATTCAACTCTCACAGTCATATTTGCATCTGGGAAAACCATGGTTTTCCATGTCCCAAAAACATTTTGTCTAGACCTATCATAGTTTTCTTCTCAAGTCATTTTTTTCATGACTATATTCACCATTTGAATCTAGAAAGTGGCTTCTTTGAACTTCTCTACCTACTATTTGCACAGGGTTGGCATTGCCTCTGGACTTAATTTTCCTTTGTTTGATTTTGATACAGGAGCAAATTGTTTTTTCACCTTTATTTTCTCCCATGAGCTGTTCAGAGCATCCAGAAGTGGGAGGTGCTTCAGTCTCTTCTGGAAAGGCTGGGCTTAAAACTCCGGGACGCTCCTCCTCCTCCTCCCTGGGACACCTCCCCAGCGTCCCCCAGTTTTAGCTCAGCCTTCGTGGTAAGAGGTTGTGAACTCCCTGACTGGAACGGTTTTCTGATTCAGCTAGTCAAAATTGAGGTTTGCTCTTGGGTTAATTCAGCTTGTAAATTTTTCCCCAATTAATTTGGTGATTTCAAGGCTTGTGGCTCTATTAGGTCATCCCCCCGATTAGTTTGAGAGCAGTTCTTTGTGGCTGGCGGAGCCTGCCACTCCGCAGGCAGCGTGAGACGGCCGCTTCAGGCAATTAGCTTATCTAATCCCCCGATCGTCTTATCTTTGCGATCTTGGCGGGGCACTCACAGCCGCGGCTCACTTCTTGCCGTTTCGACTGACAGGATCATTTATCTGACAATTTAGAGAGTCAGCAGCAGCGGTTCGTTAAACTGCTCAGGCAATTAACATCGTAGATTCTGCCTTCCTGCCATTTTCAATGGCTGGCTTCAAGTTCGCGACTAAATATCACAGGCGCCATTCCCCACTGGTTTCCCTTCTTGGGGACTGGGGCAGGTACCTTCCCACTCCACTTCCCTGGCATTATTTCTCTTTTATCTTGCTGGGGTTGGATAAGCAGGCTAGTCCTTAAACAGGAATTTTTTTCATTTTGCAATTGCTTTTGGATCATTACATTGGAGTGAAGCCGTAAGTGCCATTTCAAACAGCGGGACATTTTTGACAGGAAATGATCCATCCAGGCCCTGTATAGCTGGTTTCCCTTGTTGGGGACCAGGGATCCAGAATATTTCTTGCTTGGAGCGCTTGGGGGTTTTCCTTGTTGGGGACCCTTAGATACTGTTTCCCATATACATAGTTTTACATGTAGATATAGGCACGTATATGTGTGTGTGTGTGTGTGTATAGACTTACACTCCTGGAGAAGCGTTCTACTTTTAACCACAGGGGTAGGTATCACCCCTAAGTACAAATAATAATAATAACAACAATAATATCAATAATAACAACAATAATAATTTAAAAAAATTAAAGTTAGAGGCACGAGAATCAGTCCTCCACAATGGAAGGTGACAACGTCTTCCGCTCCAAGACAAATAAGTCCTGAGATAAGTCAGTGGGCCCCCAAAAGGCCTCTAAGGCAGCAGATAAGGATGCCCATAGACAGCACCAAGCCTTGGAAAGGCCGTTGCAGAAATGGGCCAGGGAGGCAGACAAGATGGCTATGACACAACAATCGGATCAGGGCCCAAGTACATTGTTGGGGCCCTTGGACTCCACCCAGCCCAGACAGGCTATTTCAGGACAGCTTCCCATAGGCATATCTCCTCCAATGAGCACTGCCTGGCGAATCCCAGAGGCAACCTTCACCCCTACGGCCACCGGTTTAAGACAGGAGAAGAGATTACCTGAGACTATTCCCATCGAAATGAGGCAATGGATGGAGATGGTCATACAAAAGGGCATTGCGGCTGGAGTTCAGCAATTCATCCCGACCAGACACTTTTCAGCTACTTCGGAAGCGGGATCCCTGTCTGCTCGATCCTTTGCACATATGGGACATCATCAAACTCAGGTATTCCCCAATATCCCTGACATACCAGCCCAAGGTCTTCGGGAGGAGGTGGAATTAGATGACCAGGATGTTCCCATGGAGGTGGGGTTGATCCATCAGCTAGACTTGGGGTTGTCAGAGGCTGACCCACTAGAACAAGGAATGCCAGATGACGAAGGCCTCATTCTGGACCAACCTACCTTTTCTGGTCTTTTTCATTTGTACCTCTTTAAATCTTTACTGTTCAAAGCAAAGAACACTGCTAAACTAGGCACATCAAGCCCTCATCCATTGTCAACAGGGGACGAATCCGAGGATCTAATGTTCTCACAACCAGCTAATGAGACAGAAACTATTCCTGTCCCTCGTATGTTTGCTGAATTAGTACAAAATCAATGGGCATCAGCAGCATCTTACCCAGCCCCAACAGGTATTATAATTTGTCACCAGAGTTTTCAAATTTTCTCAAAACGCCAGAGGTGAATGAGCCCATTGTGGCACTGGCCTCTTCTTCAACCTTTCCCAACGAGGCCAAGGAAGCACTGAGACCAGAGGAAAAAAGAGCAGAGTTGGCACTCCGTAGGGTGCATGTTTCTGACGCCTGGGCCATTAGGGCAGCTACAGCTGCATCCTTTTTTACACAGTCCTCCCTACGATGGCTCTTCCACTTGAGGGATATATTGCCGGCATCAAATGTCAGAGCCCACCAGGACATTCCTAAGATTATCGCAGCGGCAGAATTCTCCTCCAACGCCACATTTAATGCAGTCAAATTCTCGTTTAGAGCCATAGCATCTCACATATCAGCATGGAGACTACTATGGCTCAGACATTGGCAGGCAGATACCAAGCATAAATGCAAGCTGGCATCAACCCCAATATCGGGGGATAAATTATTTGGCAGTGTCTTGGAGCACCTGCCTATTGAGAATAGAAACAAGAAAAAAGTGCTTCCCCCTCTTTTTCAGAGGTCTGAACACAGAACGCCCCAGTCGTTTCGAAGGGATTCCTTTCGGCCCTACTATCAAGGCCCATACATTCCCAGATCACAGAGAACATCAGGCTACAGACCCAGTTTTAGACAGGATAGGTCGGAATCTTCTGATAGAGGTCAGTGGGGAGGCCAAAACAGAAAAAAACTCAGAGGTACCGGAGGCTGATTTTTTCGTCACCCCAAGTGAGTCCTTGACAGCAGCTCCCATTGGAGGGCAGCTAAAATTGTTTGCTGGTCAATGAGACAGCTCCACCTCTGATGTGTGGGTCAGGAACTCTGTTAGGTTTGGTTTGGCGCTAGAGTTTCAATCCTCCCCTCCCCGAACTTTTTCATTAGGAGCCCTAGGTCCACGGACCCCATTAAGAGAGCGTTGATGCAGGAGGCTATCAATCATCTTCTGCATATTCGGGCCATTAGAGAGGTCCCATCTGAACAACGGGGTCAAGGCTGTTACTCTCTATTGTTTGTGGTCCCAAAGTGTTCGGTGGGCTGGAGGGCAATTCTGGACCTCAAACATTTGAATAAATCATTGGTTTATCGAAAATTGAAGATGACTACTCTCCAGTCCATTCTGCTCAGCATCAGAGAGAACGATGCCCTGACCTCTATAGATCTGACAGAGACTTATCTACATATACCAATTAGACCTGCTCACTACAAATATCTTAGATTTTGCTATTGTAATCGGCACTACAAATATATCACCCTACCATTCGGTCTGGCTTCGGCCCCTAGGACTTTTACCAAGGTCCTAGCGGCTTTGGCTGCCTCCCTCAGGATCAAATCTATTCGTTTACAATGTTATCTGGATGATATTTTAATTTTGTCATCTTCCAGACATCAAGCGAATTTGGATACCAAGATTACTCTGGATACCCTTCAAGGTCATGGCTTTTCCATAAATTGGGATAAAAGCCATTTGATCCCTTTAACTAGGTTAGTTCATTTAGGGGCAGTGATAGATACCATGGAGGGCAAGGTTTTTCTCTCCCAGGACAGGTTAAACAGTATCCAGTCTTTGGCCTGAGAGATCAGAGCCTTAAAGAGAGTTTCCCTGGCAGTTCTGTCTCAACTGTTAGGGAAACTGATTTCTTGTATTTCCATTGTGCCTTGGGCTCGATTCCATTCTAGAGATCTGCAATGGTTCTTGCTACCTTTCCAGCAATCCAGAAGAGCCACTTCCAACATCCGGATAAAGGTACCGCACAATGTTCTCTGATCGCTCCACTGGTGGTCGGAAAACACGATAAACAAGGGGTGTCCTTTCAAGGAACCTTGCAGGGCAATGATCACAACAGATGCCAGCCTGGTAGGATGGGGAGCTCACTTCCAATCCCACACTGCACAGGGAAGTTGGACTATTTCCGAACAATCACAAAGCATCAACCTGTTGGAGCTGCGAGCAATTCATCTGGCGTTATGCAGTTTTCTACCCCTTTTCCAATCACGCCACCTTCTGGTCTTGACAGACAATATCACAACCAAGGCCCACATAAACAGACAGGGGGGTACCCACTCCAAACTTCTGATGCTGGAGACGGCCAGGTTGTTGAAGTGGGCCGAGGCCAATCTGTTTTCGCTCAAGGCAGAGCACATAGCAGGGGCCTTAAACACACAAGCGGACTGGCTCAGAAGGGCCACAATAGATCAGACAGAGTGGCGCCTACACCCATCTTTCTTCCAGGAAGAAGTGCGGAGGTTTGGGCAACCAGTGATCGATCTATTTGCCTCTCCCCGCAATGCCCAATTGCCCTGGTATATTTCAAGGTACCCGACTCAAGGGGCAGAGGCCGTCAATGCCCTGCAATGTCAGTGGCCTCCCGGACTTCTATATGCATTTTCTCCACTCCCTGTAATGCCCAGGTTGATCCAGAAGTTATTGGAGGAACAAGCGGAATTGATATTGGTCGCCCCTTACTGGCCCAGGCAAACGTGGTTCACGGACTTACAGGACCTGTCGAGAGAACAACCTTGGAAAATTCCACCATCGAGGGTTTCCCTCTTGCAAGGGCCAGTACTTCACCTGGACCCACAATGGCTCAGCCTAGCCATATGGAGGTTGAGCGGAGCTGTTTAAGAACCCAACAGATTTCAGAGGATGCTATTGCCACCATACAAGCATCCAGACAGTCCTCAACAAATCATATGTACAAGACCACGTGGTCCGCTTTCTGTCGCTGGTGCCAGGGGTCTAAGATTGACCGAACCACCCCATCAATAGGACAATTATTGGACTTTTTATAGGAGGGGTTGACCAAGGGCCTATCTCCAAATACTTTACTCAGACAGGTGGCGGCCTTAGCCTCGGTGATATCCTGGACCTTCATTCCATAGCGCACCATCCACATGTCCGCAGCTTTCTTAAGGGTACTGCAAACCTACAACCTCCTGTAATTCACCACTATCCCACTTGGGAGCTCAACAAAGTGTTAACTGCACTTACAACTGGCCCGTTCGAGCCTTTAGGTCTCAAATTCCTGACATATAAGGTGGTCTTCTTAATTGCGATCACATCAGCAAGGAGGATTTCCGAGTTGGCAGCATTGTCGATGAGAAAGGATCTGTGCGTGTTTCATGCGGACAGAGTGGTTCTCAGATTGGATCCATCGTTCATCCCTAAAGTAAATTCAGCCGTCCACAGAGCGCAGGAGTTGGTGCTTCCAAATTTTTGTCTGAAACCATCTCATAGACTGGAACATCAATGGCATCGACTTGACGTTCAAAGGGTGTTAAGCATCTATCTAGACCGCACGGCGGCATTTTGAAAATCTGAGGCTCTATTCCTATCCTTCAACCCATCCACTTTAGGACACAAGGTGTCGTCGATGACCATTGGTAGATGGTTGAGAGCCACCATAGCTAAAAGTTACAAATGCCTGTCCATCTCAATTCCTAAGGGCATTACAGCCCACTCAACAAGGAGTGCGGCAACATCAGCAGCATGGGCCACACGGGCTTCCATAGATGAAATTTGCAGAGCGGCAACTTGGGCTTCACCATCACCCTTTGTCAGAAATTATAAAATTGATGTCTGTGCCTCAGCGGACACTTCATTTGGCAAAAGAGTCCTGCAGAGGGTCCACAGAGTTTAGGAGTGGATTTCGATCCAGGTGGAGTCCCTCCCTAAGGACAAGCCAAGCTTTGGTATGTCCCACTTCTGGATGCTCTGAACAGCTCATGAGAGAAAGGGCGTTGGTACTTACCTGATATGCCCGTTCTCTGTGAGCTGTGAAGAGCATCCAGCCCCACCCATTTCTTTCCATCTGGTGGGGTTCCGTTCGGGTCAGGGATCTAGATTAGGTGATGAGTTCTGGACTTTGGCACTCAGTCTTCGCAAAACTGGGGGATGCTGAGAAGGTGTCCCATGGAGAAGGAGGAGCGTCCCGGAGTTTTAAGCCCAGCCTTTCCAGAAGAGACTGAAGCACCTCCCACTTCTGGATGCTCTTCACAGCTCACAGAGAACGGGCTTATCAGGTAAGTACCAACGCCCTTTTTCACTTACAAAAGGTTAAATATTTTTCATTTCTGAGCATGAGAATGGTTGGTTATCATCGACATATCAAAGATTGTTAATGTTTCTCCCAGGAGTTTTAATTCCTATTTTTTCTAGTTCGGTCTTTCTTATATATTCTGCATGCAAGTTAAATAAAAGGGGACAATCTATAACCTTGGGTTACTTCTTACCGGATTAATTGCTCCATGTCCCATTATAATTGTTGCTTCCTACAATTTCTTCAGTACAAAGATATGATAATCCACTCTGGGTTTTTAAGGCCTTTTACAAGAAAAAAGTCAATGAAGAAAAATGGGGTATCTGTTTGAAATTCTCTTCCCTTTTCCATTAGTCATCAGATGTTAGCAGTGAGTGAATCCAGCTACCATAGTAGAGCCAGAAATTCTAATTTATTAAAGATTGGGTAGAAAAATCTTAAAACATTAATCTTACTAGTATGTTAGAGAAGTACCACTGTTTGAGAGTTTGAGCATTCTTTTAATATTGCTCCATTTTTACATTAGATTATAAATGTATATTTTGCATTCCTTAGGCAACAGGACCTAGCATTGTTGGGAGCAAAGTGCAAATAATGCTTTTACATTGTAAAACACCCAGAGCATATGGGACAGTATATACATCTAAATCAGTGGTGGGATTCAAAATTTTTTTGCTACCAGTTCTGTGGGCGTGGCTTGGTGGGCCTGGCAGGGGAAGGAGACTGCAAAATCTCCAGTCAGAGGTGGTATTTGCTGGTTCTCTGAACTACTCAAAATTTCCGCTACCGGTTCTCCAGAACCGGTCAGAACCTACTGAATACCACCTCTGGTCTAAATGCTATTGCTATTTGTAAGATTTTAAACAGTTATGATGGTATTTTATCAAATTCTGTGCCTTTGCTATTGGAAGTATTTTTGCTAAAAAGTAGATTTGTTGAGGAGAATTTAACTTCACTTTCCAAAATGTCCTACTAGTATAATAAACAAACTTTGTGTGTCTTTCATCAATTTTGATAACTACTGTATAATCAACCTGATTTCACTATTTTATCCATTCATTGATGTCCATGTGTGTAGTATTCTTTTTAATTGTTGGAAGAAATGTTTTGCTACATTGAATGTCACTGGCAGCATTCTCTTTCCTGCTTCATTCTGTACAGTGAGACCAATTTTTCGGTTCTGCCAGATTCTCTTAGACTTTCAATTTTAATATGGTATGATAGAGTTAAGGTAAATATAGATCTTAAAAATCATTATATTACTGTGCCATATTGAGAATTTGGAACTGATATAAATCCAGACTGTACCTGAAAATGCCTTTATGGGTCTCAGCACAAGAAATATTTTAAAGGAACGAAACAGTAGATAAAGAAAAATTAACTTATCAAGAGTTGTTGGAACAGGAACACAGAGGACATAAAATGAAATCAAGACAACAATTGATGCAAAGGGATTTAGTTTTCAATGGTCTTCAGATACACAAGAGAAAGTTTGAAGGTAGATAAACATTTAGAATTGAGCGGCAGAAAAGTATTTGAAGTTGAAATATGTACAAATAATGACCATATAATTGCTAAGATGTATAAACTTGAAACTTGAAACAGAAGAATAGGTAAGAGTATGGTTAAGTGGACCGAGAACTTTGGATACAATATGCAGTGGGAAAATGTGTGGCTAAAATTGCTGAAGTTTAAATTAAATCAGCAGTTAAAAGAATTTTATACAATGTTGTACCATTAGTCCAGAAAAATTGTCTAGAATGGTATAAAGGTACTTCAGATTTATGCTGGAAATCTGATCAACATGAGTCATTTTCTCGTGCTTGGTGGACTCGGTGGAAATTTCTGGGTTCAAAAACATGTAATGATTCAAAAAATGTTAAAGACCAACATTCAGCTGAAACCAGAACTTGTCTTCAGCAGCTGCAGCCAGTTTCCAGGGCCATCTTAGGGCTCAGCAGAGGAGGCTAGAACACAGCAATAGTAAGGTTGCCTTCCATAATATTGAATAATGTGTGGCCAATCGTCTGTCATAATTAACTGCAAGGAAGGTGACCTGTTAAAATGACTTCCACTCCATCCCTTTCAAATTTAGCTTAGAAATCACATAGATTAGAAAGACTGGTGGACCTATATGACTCACCCACCAATTAACTAGAAAAAATGATTAATTCACAGTACTTTCAGATTTACATATGATGGATAATGTTGATAACTCATTGTCAATTGACCTGATCTTTTTATTAGAATATTTAATTGATTATCACAGAAGCATCTTAGAGCAATAAATCTCACAAATTAAGTTCTGTGCTTTTCTGAGATTATGCTTTCATAATATAAATTTTATTCGTTTAATTTTTGCAGCCCTATTAATTATAAGGTTTGTCCAAATTACCTGCCTCTATTTCTTGCCACGGAACATTTAAAGAACATAGAAGCCTTAGAAAATATCTGTTTTTATCCCAAATAACTTTTCCATTCCCAGCAGTCATTTAAAACAGGCTTCTTTCTTTATGGGATTATACATGCCTTTATTTTCCTTAATTGATTAGGTTCTCAGCCAATACCTTCTTTACAATTCCTGTCTCCTGCTTGTTACGGCTATCTGAAGGACTTACATACACAATGTTTTGATTCAAAATGGTTCCTGCATCTAATTCCTGATCAGCCGGTTGTTTGCAGCTTGCTACTCTGCAATAGGAATGAAACAGCATGGGATGAACTAAAGGTAATCTCTTTATATATCTTGCAGCAAGCAGTAGATGAAGGGGCATGTTAGAAGGTTGGTCTCTTGGTTAATTCTCTCTACGTATGAAACCAATAATAATCTTAGACCATTAAAGCTTATGGAAATCAAGAGTTGTACTACAAATAAGGTGCTTAAGGCTCTCTTTAACAAATCATCAAAGTGGACCAAGTCTGGAGAGTTTGTTAATGAGATGCAAGATGATTTAGGGAAAGGATGCCAGGAAGACAAATACAATCTATAGCCATGGATATAATTGACATAAAGTTTGGAGAAAAATATAATTGTCATGAGTGTTAAGTTTGAGCAATGAGAGGCTGAACCAGAGCATGAGTGCAACAATACTTTATTATAACAATAAAGGGCTGACCGTGCTTGCCACGCCAGGAACTGGCTCGCAGCAATCAGCAACTGGTTGGACCCCGCAGCCTGCTTTTATAGCTGGCTGCTGGGGAGAACCAGCCAATGAGGAAGGGGAAGAACGCCCACTCAAAGTGAGTGGACCTGAGTGAGAACTCCTAGAGTTCTCAGGACATAACAATGAGTTTCCTCTCTCTCTTGTCAAGGGAAGTGAAGCAGCAGGTACAAGTGTAGGCCTCTCTTAGCCTCTCCATATACAGGTAGTCCTTGACTTACAACAGTTCATTTAGTGACCGTTCAAATTTACAATGGCCCTGAAAAAAGTGACTTATGACTGTTTTTATGACCTTTGCAGCATCCCAATGATCATGTGATCAAAATTCAAAGGCTTGGCTGCTGATTCATATAGTCAGTGGGGAAGCCAGATTTTGCTTAACAACCGGGTTACTGATCAACTGCAGTGATTCATTTAACAACTGAGGCAAGATAGATTGTAAAACGGGGCAAAATTCACTTAACAAATGTCTCACTTAACAACAGAAATAGTGGGCTCAATTATGGACTTAAGTCGAAGACTACTTTGCCTATGTATTGTGAAAATATAAATAAAGAGAGAGGATCATGAATGTGACCTTAGGGATTTTTTTAGGAAAGAAAGGGTAGAATAAAATTATAATGTAATATTTGGACAACATTGCACAAATAGATATTTGACAGTATTTAGGACAGTGAGTGTAATTGTTGTTATGGGGCAAATATTCTAATATTCTGTCAGAGAGCTGATGAAATCAGGCTGAGAGGCATTAAATTGTGTTTCTTGATTTACAGCTGCCGCTTTTAATGACTATTTTAAGGAAATTAGCATGATGAGTATTTTGGCACAGAAATCTTCTCAAGAAAAGAAAAATAACACCTCTTTTTATCAAAGATGAGGTGATAAAAAAAAAAGAGAGAAATGATTAGATAAATGGGGCTTTGCAAAGTGTGTGCAAATAGGCTCAATTCCATTGAGATTAACTCTTGGGTTTGTTTAAATCAAGAGATTATTGGTTTAGTTCCTGGAAGTTAATGGGGTTTCCATATCACATGCTGAGTGCAATTGTCTGAGCAGAGTAATGACAGAAGATATGGTAGAATTCTGGTGAGAAAAAGAGAAAAAATCTTTAGAGTCACGAAAATGTCTCCCGTGCCTGAAAGATAGATAATTGCCTAAAGGAAGGGAGAAGGAAAAAAAAAAAAAACCTTTTGCAGGCTTCATCAAAAGTAAGCATTTCTAATGGTAGAAGGGCATATCTCTTGCTATTCACAGCTTTATCTGATTAATTATTTGGCTGCAGGCTATTGAATTGCAATTTATGCCATTGCAGTGTTTGCTATGTTCCTGATCATCACACCTATTAAGCATGGATAGGACATAATCTGTACTGCTCATCGTATTTGCAATATAAGGTTTCCAGTGCAGTTTTAGATCTTCGGGTTTGTTTTTGTTGCATTCTGATTTCAGTGCAACATGCGTAATCCAAAAATCTCTGTTGACTGTGCTGGTTGATTACGTATAATGAAAGTACTTTTCTGCTTTTATTTTGTAACTTAATCTTCTACTTTACAAATCTAGTAATTTGCGCTTTTTTAACTGATGCATCTTTTTAAACCAATTATATTAAAATGAACGTAGGTGGTCCCTGTTTGGCTACCTCTTCATTTAGCAACGCTCATTTATGATGGTTAATTATAAAATAATTTTATAAGAATCCTTCTATTTACATACAGACCTTGATGGTCTATAAAACAAAAGAAAGCTGAACTAAAATGGTAAACATAGTCATGATTTTACATGCTTTACTTAACTTCACTAGTTGTGATCACTACACAAGGATTACCTGCATGGTTTGCTAAGTATTTAAATATTACATTAGTTGTCTGTCAAGCTGTATAAAAGCAGATTGAAATACCTGGAACAATCTATGTTAATCTGTAACTGAGCAAATAAAATGGGATAAGTTAGTATGCCTACTAAACCAGAATTCCTTTGCAGAAAGGGAGGATAAATTAATTGGAGAAAAAAATATATGTTTTGTTTGGAGGGGAAAATATCAGTGTCTATAATACAACTATTTGGTGCTTTTTTCCCCCTCTGCAGCTTGCTTGTCAAACGGCAGAACATGCTTTGCAGTTAACAGTCAAAGATCCATGGATTTTGCTGGGCGGAGGCTGTACCGAAACTCATGTGTCCTCCTACATAAAGCACAAGGTTTGAAAATTTAATGGGGGATATTTAAATCTTCATTTAAGGCTCCTCAATGTATATGTGCTTATGAGTACAGATGAAACACCTTATTGAGACCACATGCTGTATATTATATAACATTTAATACATGTATGTCTCTATAGATTTGTGTATTATAAAATCAATATTAAGGTTAAAGCAAGGAGAAGGTAAGGTAAGGACACTGTTGAACCAAGCTTGATTACTAGTGACTTCATGTTTGTGTCATTTTGGGAGCAATAATGCAGAAATGATTTGCATTGCCTTTCCCACTACTTTTAATTTGTGGGGAGTTTTTTTGTTGCTGCTGCTGTTCCCAGTTTAGCTTGACTTTAGGCTTGAGGTCTCTTGGTAATCTCCCATCTATATTAACCAAATCAGGTGCTGCTTATTTTATTTTTTTCTGGATCAGCCAATTCTGACTAGGTGATAGCATCTGTTAGGCAAAGGAAAAGTATGCAAAGGTTCTATGTTCGAAAATAAATGCAACCCAATTATGTTCTTTGACAGTGCACTTGGAGGCCACACAATTCTTTTCCAGCAATAATATTAAATTAAGGCAGAATAGAAAATATTATATGGGCGTATTTGTTTTTTATAATATTGTACAAGGACCTCAATTGTGTCTTCATTTTCAGGCAATGCATCTTTCTCATGCAAAAGGACTTACAGGTAGTCTTAAACTTATGATTGGTCACCTAGTGACCATATGAAGTTACAACAGAACTTTCAGAGGGGTACCTGTGTGCTGCTTTTGAAGTTCCAATGCTTGCTTCCCTCCCCATGGTCACTGCAGCACATGCAACTGGCCCACATGTATGTCCATTTGTAAATCCTATGGTCATGTAACCATGTTTTTGATGTTTTTGCCAAAAACCAGCATTTACTTCTAGTTTTCAACAAAACAGGCCCATCGTGAACAATTGGTTAACTTGACAATCAGAACAAAAAAGGTTGTAAAATTGGGTTGGTCATGTGGCACTTTACAACTTCCATTGATTTACAACCAGCGAAGGGTAGACTCCATTACACTCACAAGTTGTGGGCTGCCATCAAACTATTTGACACTTACTTGAGGGTCATAAACCACAATGGGTTTCTTCCCAGATAATCTTACATTGAGCTATAACAGCAATAGCACTTAGACATATATATCGATTCACAGTGCTTTAAAACCCTCTCAAAGCATTTTACTGAGTCAACCTATTGCCCCCAACAATCTGGGTCCTCATTTTACTCACCTCAGAAGGATGGAAGGCTGAGTCAACCTTCAGCCGCTCAGAATCAAACTCCTGGAGTCAGCAGTAAGTTAGCCCTGCAGTACTGCATTCTAACCATTGTGCCATCACGGTTCTTATAAACTGATAAATAGTATTATACTAATACATGACCTACTAATGCATAGTAGGTCAATGAGTAACAACAGCTTTCATTTTCTCCCTCTCTGTTCTAGAGTTGTAGTGTAACCGAGGGGACCTTGAAAGATCTAGGTTGTTCTTCGGAGGAATTCCACTTAGTAACTGATTGTTTTTGCCACTCACTAGAGTCCATTGCTCACTCTCTGGAGCATGACAGTGGTGACATTCTCACTGATACCCATTGGGGTCATTCATGGTCTGTTCCACCTAACATTCCTAGCAACTCTGATTGGTCAGATTTTGTTCAAAAGTGTGGGTGCGGCCTTTGCAACAAACAGGAAGACCTCAACTGGAAGATGTTAAACTGTCATTCTGTTTCTTTCCTTCCCCAAAACTGTGTTAATGAGACCTCTGTAACATCTGCTGACCATCTTGTCCTGGATTGTTTTGCTGCAAAGCGGAACGGTTTGCAAGTCGCAGTCGAGACAGCCCATCTCATTTTAGATATCTCACATATAATTGAAGATCGTAATTAGTTGTGTGTGCACATTTAGCAACTGTGATGCATTTATGCAATTATAGGCCTCTTTCCAACCACATCTCTTGCAACTTCAGAAATATCTGTAACAAACATTGGAATTCTCAAGGTCATGTTTTGCTATTTCCTACCAATCTATTACTGGAAGAAAAAAGCATTTCCTGCTGCATTACAGACTCCAGAGAAGCATTTGCACATATGCAAGTATGGACCAGAAATATCGGTTGCAACTTGGCATTTCTTGATGTAACATAGATAATTTGGTCTTATTTTTGTTTCTTTGCGTGTTTGAAATTTTAAAAAAGGCATATGCTACTGAAAACACTTATGGAAATATGTAACATCTTTGGCTAGGATACCATTACCACTGTTTGTCCAGAATGTGAAAAGTAAAAGATTGTGACTAAACAAAAATTTAATGTACAGATGATAACACCAGATATTATATTAGCCTCTGTAATAAATTATGTTACTTATTTTAGCTCACCATGGAAAACATCATATATCATTAGATATGTCATAGATTAATAATTTAAGGACTGAAGTACAACATAATTGGATTCTAAATAAACTATTTTTCAAAACACAATGTCAACTTTGAAATTCAGCTGCCACATTTTTTTAAGAGAACAGTCCAAATATAAGTAAAGTCCAAATTAAGAATATTTTATTCTTAATTTAGGAATTGTTTAATTTAAAACTGGTTTAGTTGTAATAGATTGTTACAGATTCAAAATATTTTTCAAGAGTATGTACAGAAAATAGTATTTTTTCTAGCATCAGCTAAATTAGATATATTACATTGAGAAAAGTTTCTCATTTCTTTCCTGTTACCTTTATTAATTTCATTGCAGAAATGTTAATATAGGAAACAAATTATTTTGTTATCTGCTTTTATCTTCCAAAACAGAAAAAGGTTAAAAATGTGAGGTTCTTGCCTGCTGGCTTTTTTAAGTTAGCTGTTTTAGAGATTCTAAAACTTTAGTTCTTAAAGAGGTAACCTTATAAATAATTTTAATTTCCACCTCTAATGAATATCACACCATAACTGAAACATCAGTTCTGCCTGTTCTCCTTCCATTTAATATATCAAAAGTGTTTCAGATACAATTGGTAGTAAGAATGGATTGCTTACAATATAGAGCAGTTGCTTCCGTCTTTGAACTGGGAGTATCCTGGGATATGGTTAAAAAAAAAACAGAGCGGTGGCTATCATAGTGCAATCAAAGTGCTACCATTTTTATGTGTGTCACCTATCATGGCTACCACCTTGAATATTTTTTTACCAAAGTCTGCATGCATCTATGCTTTGAAATATGAACTGACATATTTTTTCCTAACACGGTTTATATAAATATGCTTTTAACATAAAAAATTAAACACACACATCTCATTTTGTTACTCTCTTCTTTATTATTATTAGCTACCCAATTTGCAGGTGATCTTGAAAAGTGAGCTGTAAATTCTTGCCTGTGTTTTTACACTAACTTTATTTAGTACTTTTCTTCCTGAATTGTTGAAATCAGAAGATCATTTTATAATCATGAGTGGTCTAATAAAGATATTACCTCAGGTGAGCCACCTGATTATGACTTTCTGTGTTTAATCTGCTTTTTCTTCATAACCTGTCTAAAAAAAGAACTTAAAAATCATTTTGTTTAAAATCAGAATAAAGAAGTCACTCATTTTAATATGCCCCACATAGGAGGATATATCAGCTGTAAACAGAGTTCCACAATCTAAGTGCTTGAAATCTGATCCATTGTTGTCAGTCCCAAAACATGTCAATGGTGTCTCTCAATTGACAGCTTAGCTTCCACATGTCAACCACATCTGTAATCAAAGTACCTTTTGAAACCACATCAAAATCAAGGAAAAACAGAAAATCCTACTTGACACAATCAAATCTTAACTAGATAACTTAGCTCGTGTTATTCTGAATTTGTGCTATCTATTGGAATATAATTTCTGCAGCTGAGTCTTCTCTTAAGGAGCTTGTTTATTTCAGTTAAATTCTTGACTAGTTTACTGATGTCTGCATTTTGGGGATACTGTTTGCAATGCAGTATATGAAAATATTCTAATAAATATTCACTTGGTCGGTTCAAAAGATGTGCCATGCCATCTGGAAGCAATAAATCCATGCCAAGTACAATCCTGCTTAATAAAACAAAATCAGCAGTTTAGTATGGAACCGAAAAATTTGTTTTGATCTGCGAGTTGTCTTTATTTTTGAGTTTTGCTATATGTAAGGCACACACTTGATATATGCACGTAGTTCTGGTTTTGATCTATCTTTGAACAAAAAAAACAGACAAATGTGTTAAGTCAAAAATGAAATGTAGCTCTAAGCTACTCTTGTTTGGTTTGGTCATCCAAAATAACACTAAAGTGGTTGGGATTTTACTTTGCGCATTCTCCTCTCCCCACCAAGGCCAGCCAACTTTTGAGGCTCACATCTTCCATTCAGTTGCTTGATTTTCAGCCCACTTGGGAAAAATGGTTTCCAATTGTTTTTTCCCATCGACTAAGTTTGAATTAGTCATACTGAGCATCTTTTACTTTTTGCTTCTTGTTTCTTTCCATTTGTACAAAAGTTGCAACTGTAAGATGTCAAACCAAAACCTATAATTAAATGGTGATCTTCCTAGACCCTACAATTTTTGTGGCAAGCAACCAACTTTTTTCTTTTCCTTTCTTTTCTCCAGGAAGAAATCAAATAAAAATTATAGCTTAAAGTGAATGGTCTGAAAGTGTATTATATTTTTAAAAAATCAAACAAGAGCATACCTTCGAAGATAACCCATTTGGGGAAAGGAAGCTTTTAAAAATGCAGACAATTGTGCAAATCAAGTTTTCTCAGACAATGTATTCCCCCTACAACCCCAGTTCTGCCATTATCAAGTTATCAAGCACATGCAAGCAATAAGATCTGAAATAATAAATGCAAATGAGATGTGCCTGTTGCCAAAGGGAGGGGAGTCATTCCCATCATAAATTCTAAGCATTCCAGTACATTTTTCTCCTCCAATAGTCAGCCAAGAATTCCTCCCCCCACCCATCACCCATATTCTTTTTTTTTTTTTTCAGAGATGTGTATTTCTTCAAATGTTGGGGTCCTGGTGCGTTGGAATTGCACTTTTTAGTTTCATAACCGATGGCACTTTAGTAGTCCAGAAATGTTTAGTTAAGCGGAATCCTGAACTTTGATCTTGCAAGATTATTTCCAACATGGCAGTTGCAACCCCACAGTTATTTTAAATATCAGAAATATTAAATCTCCAATCCATTGCCTCCACACATTAAAATTTAGAACATTCTGCTCTCGTGCAGAAAACTTTTAAATAGTTCCTGTACTTGACACTCAGTCATATACCAGAAAACCCATGCTCAGCAACTGCAACACTTTCTCCTACAACCTTTTGAAGGAATTTGATAGATTTGTCAGAGAATTGACTCTTAGCAGCAAAATGTTGCTGGCCACAGCAAATCCAAAGAGCATCCCAGCATTAATTTAAAACTTTTATTAGCCTTTCTAAATTCTTAGTCTTTTCGGGGAGCTGGGCTTTGTCTTTGGAAGAGAAATGCCTACACAAAACTAATTACTGGACTTCGAACAACATTTCTGGAAGTGCATGAAATAGGTTTTCTGCAAATGAGCACAAAGAGAAAAGATTCTGAGCCTTGGGCAAGAGGGTTATTTTTATACAGGGAAAAGAAATGCATTTGGCTTATCATAATCACATGAGAAGGACTTTTCGGTGTCTGCCTAAAAACATAAGCTGATTTATTTTTAGGGAAAAAGCGATGCTTAAATAACCAGAATAAAAGAGCCGGGGATGACAGTATTAGAGTTTACAATTGTTAAAATGCATAAGATTTCAAAAATCAGTAAGTATTAGGATTCGTAAAGTAGGTACGGGGGAAGGGAAAAAACTTTGGAGCAGCACATTCACTGAATTATGCAATCTGTTGGACTGGTCAGTGAGACAATAGCTGATGCAGTCTGGAAGAGCTGCTTCATTCATAAAAGTGGGCTCCTGCAAGGGAGAGAAATACAAAATTTGTAGTGTAATGCCACCTTGCAAATGTTGCCCATTCTTGTTTAGGTGTTGCACTGTCACATACAAGTATGGTATACCTGGGATAGAGTCTGCAGAACAACATCACAGTGCGTATTTCATCATTGTGATGAATCCTCTCAATCTGATAGATGCCTACGCAGGGCATATATTCTGTTAGCCAACGAACAATCTGTTTACTTTCACTCATTTTCTGGAGAGAGTTCCAACTTGAGTTCAGCTGTAGCCATCCTCCAGTCTTCTATATAAAGAAGGCTATCAGATCTATTTAAGGCACTGAAGCATTCTTAAAAATAAGGGTGATGTGAAGGGTGTCACCTTCTTTTACAGTATGTAGGTTTCTTATTTTCAAATAAAAAATATAAAAGAAGAGCCTCACCAGAGGAAAGGAACCATTCATAGATATATTGGTGACCTTGGCTTCCATATTAGAACTTAACCTCATCCAGTCTTGGGCCTGAACTTCTCTACTCCATGCACAAAAGAAGACTCTTTGAAAACTGTTGAATTTACAGGCTTGCTGTTCATGGATTTTCCAAAACTTATGAAATCTTGTTCCTCATCACCCCTGCCAATATGATATTTTTGCTAATAATTGTGTCTTATTATGATGTAACTATTCTGTAAACAAGACTACTTTAAATACGTAAAGTTTTTCCCATTCTCAATTTTTAAATTTAAGCTATTATTCTTATCAGCACAATCCTATCAGATTGTCTTCTTAATATCTTAGTAATCTCCTATGCTGGTCCATATTGGGTCAGTTTCAAGTAGCAATTAAGGCACTAGGTTAGAAACTTTGAGAGAGAGGGAGAGAGAGAGAGAGAAAGAGAATCCCTCACTGTACGAGTTAAGGGTGAGAATACTGTACAGAATCCCAAGAGCTTGAATGGAAGCTCTCCATCCTTCCTTGTTAGGGAATTCATTAAAGTGGAACTTCTTTGAAGCTTTGGAAATTCTTTTTCCTCAGCAGGATGCACCAACTATCCATTTCTTTGGTAAGCCAGTTACAGTCTCTCCCATCTGCTGATTACTAGATACTCCTCTTTCTTTCTCAGCCTTACAAAACCCTCCTTCAGCACCAATGCCCTGAACAAAAATGACTGGCTCAGTCTCCCAAGAGTTATACTAGCCTATACATGCTGCAGCGACCTTGATCATTGCCTTATTCTTTTTCTCTCTACCTCTAAACCTCCGGTGCTGAGTTGAGAAGTGATATAACGAAGCAACCCCACACTGAGTTCCTAATCAAGCAGACTGAAAGCAGAGGCAATGGTCAAAGCACTCAGGATCATAATGCCGAGAAGTATCTGCTGTAAGAATGGGGGCATCATTAATAAAACTCCCTCTCTTTTTTGCATAGTGGTTTCCAGGAGAGAATAGAGAGCCAGAAGTGCTGATCTTTATTTATTAGATATTTATCCCACCTTTCGTTCAGGAACTCCAGGCTGTTAGCATAGCATTAATTTCTCATATTGGCCTTCACAACAACCACCTTATGAAATAAGTCGGGATGAGAGTGAGTAATTGCTCTTAAAGATGCCCGTGAGTTCTTGTTCCTGAGCAGGGACTAGAACCTGGGTCTCTCCATTCCTACCTGAACCCCTTAACCCTACGCCATGCTTGCTCTGGACTAAAGAGGTTATGATCATGTCATTGCAGTCTTTCCCTTTCTGCACACTGAAATCAATGGGTGGGGAATCCTAAATGTTAAAATAATTTGGGAAATGATACTTTAATTGTCCAGTTTTGCCACTTTATTTTATTTTTTTTATCATTTAATTTTATTTAGTTTTCAAAATTTAAAAACATAAAATAAAACTTTATACATCATTATATCAACATCAAGACATCTTTTACATTTCCTTATCTTTCATCTTGTACACACATTTCTTTCATTATATAATTTCAACTTAATATATAAATAAATATAGATATATATGAATATAGATATAAGTATATAGTTTCTTATTCTTTACCTAATTGTAATCCTAATTCATTTGTCATTTGATAGAATATTTTTGGTAATGTTTTCCTTTTAAAAAAAATCCATACTCTTATACTCTTTTTCTTGATTCACTATCACATTAAAGTCACCTACCAAACATATATTCTCATAGTCCAGTTCTATTAATTTTTTAATATAATTTGTTATCGAATTTTTCCTGTTTCTCATTTGGTGCATATATGACAGTTAACAACATTTACATATAGTTCTAACATTAAAATTCTACCCTCCTCGTCTGCAATAAATTTGTTTTGATTGTGTTTTATAATATATATTGCTATTCCCCCTTTTTTTGTAAAAATAAATATAAATCTAATACATATAAATACATATAAATCATAGATACATATAAATCTCCCAATTTTGTTGATTCTAACAATTTGCTCTGATATTTATGTATATGTGTTTCTTGAAGGCATACAATGTCTATATTTTGTTTCTGCAATTTAGTTAATATTTTTTTCTTCTTAATTGGTGAGTTTCAGCCATTGACATTTATAGAAACTAATTTGATAGTTTCGCCACTTTAAAAGTAAATGAGTGATTGAGGTGCTTTCCCCTCCTTCCCCCAGGGCGGCATGGTGGCTTAGCGGTTAAGATGCTGGGCTTATCAGTTGGAAAGCTGACCCAGGTTCAAGAACTGAGCATCACACAGCAGGGTGAGCTCCTGTCTTCACCTACAGTAACAGCTCACATAGTAGTTTGAAAGCATGCAAATGCAAGTTGATGAAAAGGTAACACTTCGGTGGGGAAGAAACAGTGCTCGGTGACATGCTGGTCACATGACCATGGAAATGTCTTCGAACATTGCTGGCTCATGATCTCGAACTAGATAAGTGCTGCCCCTTGTTGCTGGCAATGACTAGGGGAGTAAAATCTGCAGAGATTCCTCCTTTCCCCCAGTACTGATCTGTACTTTACATGGGGCCCTCTTTATGTTCTCCTTCCTAGCAATGAGTTATGGTGAAAGGATGAGTTGTATAAACCTGAAAATGGACAGATGTAATAGCAGAGAGTTGGCGGTGATGATGATGGCGATGTTGAGAAACCTAGCCAAAATTCTTTGTTGTTTCTGCATTGAAATCACAATGATCTGGTGCCACTTTCCTGGGCTATTTTCTTCTCTCTTACAGACAACAACAAAGAGGATATTTTTAAGAAGGAAATTGCACCTATATATTTTGAGATGAAAGCCCTCAGATCTCCATGGCAACATATATGCATCAACAGGCAGAAAGCTGAACATCTTGTTGTACTTGTCTGATTAAAAATTGGACTATTTGTTTGAACGTGTGGGGGGAGAATTATGTGTGGTAAAAAGAGGGAGGTAATATTTTTGTTTGGGCCAGGATCTTAGAAGATCAGGAGGATGGTGTGTCTGTGCATCACAACAACAGATAGAGAGCTCCAAAGACCAAAAACTATGACCTAAAAGATGAGTGTCATGGGAGTTCAAAAGATTCCTTCAGAAACAAGGCAACTCGCCAAGAGTGGTTGTTTTACCAACCTCAGCTCCCAGCAGTAAATTCTTGCTCAGGACCAAGAGCAGGATCCATCCTCTCCACTGGTGGCATTCAAATTTTTTTACTACCAGTTCTGTGGGTGTGGCTCGGTGGGCATGGCTCGGTGGGCGTGGCAGGGGAAGGATACTGTAAAATCTCCATTCCCTCCCCACCCCACTAACCTGCTTTCCAGCTCCGTTCTTCTGTGCAGGGCAACAAAAGAAGATCCATCCAATCAGCTGGAACTCAGGAGGTAGAGATATATGATTGGTGCGGGGCCAGTCAGAGGTAGTATTTGCCGGTTTTCTGAACTACTCAAAATTTCCACTATCAATTCTCCAGAACTGGTCAGAACCTGCTGAATACCACCTCTGATCCTCTCCCTCACCTTTCCTTGTAAATAAATGACACCATTCGTGGGAAACACTCTAAAACAGAAGTGCTCTGAGAGAATGCAGGAAGAACAAATCAAGGAAGGCATAGCATTCATTAAGCACCTCTGAGGGAACAACCTTAATAGAACGTGTTGATCACCTTGACAAAATTCTGGATGCTTCCTCTGTTAGGTGAAGTTAGATACCAATGATCTTCTAAGCCTAAGAGATAGCGGTTAAAGACCTTGTGTCTTTTCAGGGGAGGTGGCAAATTAAGAAAAAGAAAATGGACAGGCTTTTGAGAAAAGCAGAAAGACATAGAAAGCTCTCAGCAGATATTTAAGTGCACCTTCTATTGTCCCCAAACAGATGCTTTTGAATATGATTTTGTCATGGTTTCTATGTTCTGATAAAATTGTTGTCTGCCTTAAGCTAGGGCATGTTATTCAGTCTAAATAAGTGAAAATATTTGGACAGCCTTACATCAGAAATCAAAGCAAGAGCAGCCAATATCAGTGTCCTGATATCTCCAGAGAAAACTCCCCTGAAGATCAGGTGTTTTTTCAACTATATTTTGCTACTCCCACTCCTAATTTTCCCTCAGACATCTGTTTCAGTTAATAAGAATTCTGGCTGGTTAAAAAAGTATTTGGGGTTGTATGAACATTTAAGAATTACTTTCTTTCCCATGTCCTCCCAGTCAGAATTCAGACGTGTGTTCTCCTTGTTCTTTAAAATGCTAGACAAACTGCTCCAAATATTTCCTCTTAGGAAGCCAGAAGATACAGCAGTCATTTCAAATGCCTTCGCAAGAAGTGAAAAGTACATCATTTCCATCGCCATGTATTTCTCTTGTGGTTGGCTGAATTTCCAACATACCCTTTTATAAGCAGAACATTTTCAAAGGTGTAGAAAATCCAGCCAACCACAAGATAAATCTATGGTGATGGGAATGGTCTACTTTGTTCCTCTTGCAGAGGCATGTGATAAGTCTGCTGTCTCTTCAGGCATTTGTCTATTATGGGAACAAAATGACTGGAGACTAGTTGGGGATTGTATTGACCCAAACAGATCTAGAGTGTAATTTGGGAATGTCATCCTAGACCAGTGATGGCGAAGCTTTTGGTCTCAGTGTGCCAAAAATTCAAAGAAATACCTGACTCTGCTGGCATATTCCACCCTTCCACCTCTGAACAAAAGAGAAACAATGCTCTTCCTGTCCCCACTCCCATCTAAGCCACTCTGAACAGTGGCACTTAGCACTAGCGCCAAGGCTGGGCCTGAAGTAGAGACCTGGGCCTTGACTTGGACCTGGGCCTTGGCTCTAGTACCACCACTGCCACTCAAAAAGTCACTTTGCACTTCCTTGCAAAGTGGCAGTATTACATAGGTGTGCCTTGTGGGCACAAGCCTTAGGAAATTGCACGATTGCCCCTACTGTGCCGCAGTCCCTGGGATTAGCCACACACCACTTAACTTCCAGGCCATGTTCTCTTTCTGTTGACAGGTCTTTGCAGCCTAGTGAGGTTGCTCCAGGTTACATGAGATCTTCATTCATAAAGTTGGCTTTGGAGAATGCTCTTCCACACACTCCACTGCCTCCAAAAACCATGTGAAAGCACATCCCATTTTTGTGCAATGTTCAGAGGGTTTAGAGACCGTATGAGAGCATGGTCTTCTCCTATGACTTCCACAGGGGCTGGAGACCGTATGAGAGCACATCCCATTCTCATTTAGCTTCTGAAGTCTCCAGAAAATTGTTTCAAGAAGAGTTGTCAGTGGTGTGCCACTCAAAATGTCATAGCATGTCACTTTTGACACGTGTCATATATTTGCCATCACTGTCCTAGACCAGGACAGTCCTAGACCATAGATTGGCTCCATAGACCCCCTCTGGTCCATGGAAATATCTTTCTCTACAGAACCAGTCTCTGGTGCTCAAAAGGTTGGGGCCACTATCCTAGGTTCGTATGAAGAGAAAGAGCAGCCATAGATCAAAGAGTGTTTGCATAAATCTATGTTGTGTAGTAATTGTACTTATTCAGGGACTGGAAGGCCCTACTTACAGTCATTCACATCTTGGTCAGCTCTCATCCAGATAACTGCAGTGTACATGAGACTGCTCTTGAAGACCATTCAGAAGCTACAGTTGGTTCAGAATACAGTACACCTTGGTACACCTATATCATACTGCTACTTTGCAGGCTGTACTGGTTACCAGTGGGCTTCTGGTACAATTCAAGGTGCTTGTCTTGTAATTGCCTTTGCCTGTACAATAAGATCTGGCATGCTCCAGGTTTCATCATTTGAATAATGTCACTGTTGCTGGATCTATTGTATGTAGGTGACTCAGTGGTTATGACACTGGGTCTTAGACTGCTAAAGGTCTACAGCTTGGCAGTTTAAAACTTGAGAGTCATGAGATGGAACGAGCTCTTGTCACTTGTCCCAGCTCCTGCCAACCTAGCAATTTGAAAAAATGCAATGCAAGCAGATGAATAGGTACTGCATATAAGTATGCGGGAAGGTAACAGCATTCCATTATTTCACCATACTTTTTGTGCTATGGCATGTACGTTTTGTGCCGGCGCATGACCATGGAAATGTCTCTGGACAATGCTAGCTCTTTGGCTTAAGAAACAGAGATGAGTCAGTCATGTCTAATGGGGTAAAATCCCCAGGGACACCTTTATTTTTTTTTCTTTATTTACTGAATGAGATTGTATTCCCCTCCAGGTCAGGATGATTCTGACCCTGCATGACTTCTGAAAGGACTCTGAAAACTTGTTTTTGTCCAGAGCATTGGTCAGGAGGTTGTGTAAGTTCATCTTGATTGCTTCTGGTTATTTGAATTGCCTTTAGAGCGTTACGTTTTATTATGTTTAATGGAGGTGAATTATTTGTTGCTTTTAGCTGCCTTCAGTCATGTGTTGTATGGGCAGCTATATCACTTGAATTCAATTAATAAATAAAATCAAAGAATTATTTTTAAAGAAGTGGATCTTCTGGGATATTTATCTGGCTACTCCAGGCAATGGCCCAAAGGGACTTTCTTTTCATCCAACTAATTTTTCCTACTAATGATTACCAACACACCACAGGGAGGATAATGGACTAAGATTGGAAAAAGTTAAACTGTATCCATGATTTCCTCACTGGACCTCCTTCCTTGCTTTTTTGGCAATTGCTGTTTAACAGGTGGTTCTTCAGTGGAGTGTTTGTCACACATGGTTGTACCCTACAGCAGGAAGAGGCAGGCAACTTGTGTCCTCTGCAAATTTTGAACTATAGTTCCCATAGCCACTTTGTATCACCCAATATATTGTAATTAAAGCTGTCTGGAGTCAAGCCCAGCACTTTCTGAAGGCACGATTTCTGTCTTATTCATCTTTTAATTAAAATATGTTCTTTTGTTCTAAGTAGAGTTTCCTGCTTCCTGTTGCAATTATACAATTGAGCAGTAAAGCACATGGTGACTGTACTCTTTCTTTGCTCTATGTGGTGCTTTATATAAACAGAATTTCTAACAGTTTTCCCCAATCCTGTCCCAACCCTTTAAAGCAAGAGGTATCTGAATCACAGTAAAATCTTCCCCAGCCAAAAAAAGGGGAGGGGGGTTAGATTTGCGTGTAACAAAGGAATATATATGAAGAAGAGGAAAGGGAGAAGAATGTAACACCCGATTCCTCCTTCTAATCCTGCATTTTGATGCAGGATTATTAACCCCACTCCTCATCTCAATATTACACGTGGGGAGTGTTGTTCATTTGGGTCCCCTATTAGTTCAAGGAGCTAAGTCCCTTTTTTTGCTAAGAAATACAGAGAAAGCATGGAGTCAAATAGAACAGCTGGCATCTCTAGTTGCACCTTAGCAACCGAATGGGGTGGAGGGCATGGGAAGATGGTCATGTGTCCAAGGCCCAGGTTCCTATCCAGCACGTGAGATGAAGAAAAACAATAAATAAGACCAAGTTTCCAGATTGATATGTAGTAGCAGATCAAATGTTTCCATTCTTTATTTTTTTCTAAACAAAGGCTGAAGGGTACTGTTCAGTTGGTTGAAGCTCTTTTATTCATTGTTTATCTGCTAAAAGGCAGGAACTGAACAAGGTGAATTCATTTTCCCAGCTGCTTCTGCCTACTAGAAACACACATGGGTGTATAAAACTATCCCTTATTTTTCCTCCCCACCCCATGGAAGGAAAAAGTATCCCGGTGTAAGTAGTTTATACTAGAGAAAGCATGCAAAGAATTAAACTTTCCCTCTCTCTGCCTCTGTGCTTCAGTCAAAACTGAAGCCTTCCCTGCCTCTCTCTGTATTATAATAATACTGTTCCTCTGTGTTGCTACATCAGAATGTATTTGCTTCTTCCACCTACTGTTGAGGGCTAAATGAAATGTTCTCTGAGTGTCATATCTTAATTTTATTCTCATCTCGCAAGGATTGGAATGCATTTCTTTTGACTCCTTCTGACCCAAGTTCCACCCTATTCTGGGTGATTGTATACCAGGGATGTCAAACTCAAGGCCCCGGGGCCGGATCTGGCCTTCAGGGTGCTTAGATCTGGCCCGTGGGACCGCCCTGAAAATAGCAAACAGCCTGTGGTGCCTCTGCCAGAGAAAATGGAGCTTGTGAGGGTCCCGTGCGGCCCTCATGAGCTCCATTTTTGCTGGTAGAGAGTTGTAGGAGGCTGTCCCAGCCGAAAATGGAGCTTGGGAGCCCTTTTTTGCCGACAGATCACCCAGGCCACCACAGGCGTCCCCCAACACAAGTGATGTCATGCTGGCCATGTTCACTCTGGCCACGCCCAGCCCAGCTCCCCGAGGTCAAACACAACCCTGATGCGGGCCCTCAATGAAATTGAGTTTGACAACCCTGTCATATACCAATAAAACTAAATAACATCTCTGTTTTCTTGTATTGCTTTTAAAACTATTTATACTGTGCAGGAAACCCAAACTTATATTTTGTACGATTGTTCAAAGGAATCACTTCACACTCCTCGGCATGGCACACAATTTCCAGCAAGCAGAAAATAACCAGGTAGGAGTGACACAGACTGATGGATGAATAAAGGGCTTAGCAAGTCAGAGGGCTATAGTTTTTAATATTTTTAAACTAGCTACAAAATGTCAATCACATCACAAACTGACAGGAGACAGAAGGAATTTCATATTACATGCGGCAACTATATTTAATCTCACAGTTTTATCTAGAATTCATTCACGTAAGTTATTTTTATTTTGTTTTGTTTTAAAATCAATAACAGCTACTAAACATCGCCGTGATTTTGGTATGCATAGCTCTAGATAAGCAACAGAGAACTGTATTAATAACAAACCACATGGGGGAGGGGAGAAAAGAAAAGAAGAAAAGGAGTCTGTGTCTGTGTGTGTGTGTGTGTTTGTGTGTGTGCGTGCACGCCAAAGCGTTTGTGAGAGAGAAAGAGAGAGAGCTAGAAAGATACAGCCTTATAAAAATTACATTTCTCTGCAACATTTCATATGATAGCCATCCCTCCCCCTGAAAAAAGACAATTTTTGAAAGCAGCAGACAAACTCTATATATTACACTTATCTTATTTGCTGATGCTTTTTGTTGTTGTTTGTTGTTGTGTTTCAGCCAAATGTTTTTTATTTGCTGGCAATGATGAAATGATAAGTGCCAGATCCAATTATTTGGTCTTAAAATGAGGTAAACGAAAAGAACAAAAAAAAAAAAAGAGGAACCAACATCTTTATATGGAAAAATAAGACGGTGCTACTGCAGACTTGCTGGTATAACATAGTCCTGACAGGGTCCCAATACCAAGCATGCTAATTTTTTGTTTTCTTTTGTTGTCACTGATGTTATTACTGCCATGGAAAAGTCTCACTTAAGTTAAAGAGTCTAAAAGTCTATTTTTTCATGCAATAAATGCATAAATCACATCACTGTTTGCTTAGTGCAATGCTTGTTATAAGTTATATAATTCCACATTGTCTTATTATGAACTTAGAACAACGGATGACAGCAATGGAGAAACTGAGGGAACGTGGGGTTCTTAAGTGCTTAAACAACCATGATGTTCAAAGAAGAGACTTCTGGGTGGGCAGCTCTGTGAAATGTTAACAGTTTTACAAGAACAATACTGTATAGTTCAAGGTTTAAACAGCACGTTGAGCATTCCTACATTTTGTTTTTCATTTAGCAGAAATGTCATAATTTTTTTTTTTAAGGAAAAAGAAACAAACTCACCAACCAAAAATGGACAGAAAATGCAAGGGGTGGACTGGAATGAAGGGAGGGAGGGAGAAAGGGAAAAAAAAACCCAACAAATAAATAGAACATAGTCATGAATTATAGCCATTAAATCAGTACTATATACATACAACCTTTGGAAAGGAAGAGGTCTGGGAAATAAAAATAAATTTACAAGTATTATTTTTGGAAAGCTGACAACTTACACAGGACAACATTTACAGAGGGAAGGAAGAAGAGGGGCTGATATGTGCACGTATGCAAACCTAGTTGGTAAATACCATGAGAAAAAGCATGAGATTGCTGCCCTCGGGGACAGTGTGTGTAGAAGGATTGGCCCCTGGTTGCCTTTAACTGCTGCCCAGCATCTTTGTTGCACGTTGATTGGCTTCATCAATCCTGTTTTTGTTGGAAACAGCCTGGATTGGAGAAAAGAGGCATGGAGAAAAGGGGTCAAGATGGCAATGTTGTCAAGAAATAGAGTAAGAGATATCTGGGGATCCAGTCCCCAAAATGTGTGACAATCTAATGCAGGCTGTATTAATACTGAGTAGTAGTTCAAGAATAGAATGGAATGGAACGGAACGGAACAGAATAAGAGTATGGAATGGAATGGAATGGAATGGAATGGAATGGAATAGAATAGAATAGAATAGAATGGAATGGAATGGAATGGAATAGAATAGAATAGAATAGAATGGAATGGAATGGAATGGAATGGAATGGAATGGAATAGAACAGAAATAGAATAGAACAGAACAGAACAGAA
>NW_020769355.1:1668415-1686638 GCF_900518735.1 Pseudonaja textilis
GAACAGAACAGAATAGAATAAGAGTATAGAATGGAATGGAATGGAATAGAATAGAATAGAGTATAAAATAGAATAGAGTATAGAATAGAATAGAGTATGGAATGGAACGGAACGGAATAGAATAGAATAGAATAGAATAGAATATAGAATAGAGTATAGAATGGAATGGAATGGGAACGGAACAGAACAGAACAGAACAGAATAGAATAGAATAGAATAGAATAGAATAGAATAGAATAGAATAGAATAAGAGTATAGAATAGAGTATAGAATGGAATGGAATAGAATTAGAATAGAATAGAATAGAATAGAATAGAATAGAATAGAATAGAATAGAATAGAATAGAATAGAATAGAGTATAGAATAGAATAGTGTATAGAATGGAATGGAATGGAATGGAATAGAATAGAATAGAATAGAATAGAATAGAATAGACCTGGAATGGACTTTGGAGGTCTTCTAGTCCAGCCCCCTGCTCAAGCAGGAAAATCTATGCCATATTAGATAAGTGACTGTCCAGTTTCTTCTTAAAAACTTCCAGTGATGGAGTGCCCATGATTTCTGCAGCCAAGCTGTTCCACTGGTTAATTGTCCTCATAGTTAGGAAGTTTCTCCTTAATTCCAGATCGCTTCTCTCTCTGATCAGTTTCCAACCACTGTTTCTTGACCTGCCCCCTGGTGCTTTGGAGAATCATGTCTCAGATTCACATACCAACACCATTCCTGTTATGCTCATCTGTCTCCTTCATGCATAATTATTTCAACAATGATTGAAATGAGTAAAAATATTTCAGAGGATTGAAATCTTAAAAAATGGCTTTAATCCCAGCCTCAATGGAAGTTGAGGGGTCCCTTGGTGCTCTCTGAGCTGGCTTGTTCTCTTGCAGACATTCCATTACCCATTAGTGCTACTCCTGATGACGGTACCTAGCTTGGGTAATGAAACGTCTACCAGAAAGCTCAGAGAGCACCAAGTGGCCCCTCATGTCAACCCTGAGCTACAAGTATTCTCCTTTATCCTTGGAAGCGATTATCATAAAGATATTTTATGAGCGGTTTTGAACCGGAAAGCACCTGGACCAACTATGAGTGTGGATGCCAGGGGCAGCTCATCTCTTACCTTCTCCATGATCCTGTCCATTTGGCGGTTCTGTGTATCAATCTCATTGCCCATATCTAGAGCCATGTGACGGAGGTTTCCAATGATGCCGCTGACCTGTTCCAGGTTTTCATCCATCTCACCTTCTCGAGCATCATTTGTTACCCTGTGGAAGGATGAGAATTAAAACTGGACGGAACCTTATCCAAAAGGGAAGCTTCTTTAGCAATGCAAAGGAATGCTATTTGCTGGCCATATCTAAGATTATTCTGTCTAAAGACAAACGCTGAGCAAAATAAAGGGTTATAGGATATAATCTCCACAAGTTGAATCTTGTGTCAGAATACTGCTCTCTATGCATAGACATGTCTTTTAGGCTAATTCTAGAAGAAGAACCAGCAGCATGTCAGAACACAATCAGTGGGAATACTCAGGCACACTTTCACTCCTTTCTGCACATATTTAGTGAACATTATCAAAGCAGCCTACATATTGGTTCATTCTAGAGGGTGTTTTTTTTTTTAACAACTTGATGTTATTAGCAAATGAAGTGACATTACACGCAGAGAGTTTCCTGGTGCCTCAAAGGATTTTTCTTCTTCTGAAGGAAAAGATGATGGATCTGGATAAAACCACCATCAAGCCATATGTTCTACTCAATGCCAGAATCCTAATTAAAGCATCTGAACAGATGGCTGGCCTAGCCTTTGCTTGAACACATCCACTGAGGGGAAGATATTCAGCTGGGGAAACGGTTCTACTGCCAACCTACTTTTACTGTTAGGAAGTTTTTATCTAATAGCGCACCAGAATTTGCTTTCTTGTAATGTAAATCCATTATTTTATATTCTGTACCCCTGAAAGAATACAGAATAATAGTTCCTGACTTTCTTCTGGGCAACATTTTCTCCAAACTTGGGAGGATGCTATTTTATTCATCTTTTCCTTGTCCCTTCTATATATTCTTCAAAGAACTTAGATTCTAATTTCCAATAATCTTCATTTATCTATCTTCATGATCTCCATCTTTCTCCCTCTCTCCCTCTCTCCCTCCTCCCGTCTCTCATCTATCACTTATCTATCCTCTTTTATTTTTACAAATAACTCAAAGCAGCAAACATACCCAATACTCTTTCCTCCTATTGTCCCCCTAAACAACAACCCTGTAAGGTAAGTTGGACTAAAAGAGTGTGACAGGCCCAAAGTCACCCAGTCACCTTTCATGCCTATGTCTGGACTATAACTCAGTTTCCTGGTTTGAAGTCTGATGCCTTAACCACTAGACTAGCCCTATTTCTTTATTTTAATATTAGCTCTTTGTCTTTTCTCAACCCTTTTCAGTTTATCTGAAATCCAGAACTAGATGCAATAGTTGGAATGGGATCTGACTACCACAGTAGAAAACGGAATTTTACTTTCCATTATTTGGAAGTGGTACTTCAGTTGATGTTCAGAAGTTTAAAACTGCATTTACCCTTTTTTTCTAACTACACTGCATTCCCGCTTCCTGCTTAGATGTTTCACAATTTTGCCCCCAATAGAATGATTTCCGCTTGATTAAGAATGTTAGCATTTGCCCTTGTTAAACTCTGTTCTGTTATTACCACGTATTTCCCTGTCTTATGAACAAGGTTTTGCACTTGCAGCTTCTGGGACCATTTGCTATCTCATTCAGTTTTTTGGTCATTTGTAAATTTGATAATTTCTTTCTCACTCAAGTCATTCATAAAAATAATGAAGAGAATAGGACCTTCCAATGTGCCTGTTGGCAGTTCATTTGATTTTCATTTGATGTATTTATTTCTCATGTGATCCAGCTCATAATTAACTAGCTTGTGACTGAGAATATCAGAGTGGACTTCGTGAAATGTTTTGGTACAATGCTCCAGTAATATATTAAGGAAGGTACCTGATTCCAAAGAGTAAGAAAAAGTGAATATCCATTCTAGTATTCATTATATTGTTTTCAAGATGTTTACAAATCTACCTCTTTATGATTTGCTAGGCAGTTTCCTCAAAGTATTTGCTGGACTGAGAGCTCTGGAGTTTCTCCAAACCGCTCTTTCCCCACCTTTTGGAGATTGGGGCATTATCTGTTTTCTTCCAGCAGTTTCCCAGTTCTCCAGAATTTTCCAGAGATAATATAAAGAGGCTCAACATGAACACTGATGTTTTTTCCCTCCACTTCCCTAGAATGCAATTTATACAGCCCTAGAGATTTATATGAATAACCGTTCCTTAGCAACTTCTACTATCCTGTGATAAGATTTACAGATTTTTACAGATTAACAGAGTTGGAAGGGACCTTGTAGGTCATCTAGTCCAACCCCCTGCCCAAAATAAGATGAGCAGACAATACATTTCATAACTAAATAAATCAATACATTTACTAATAGTATTCCCACTATTGAGGTAAAGTGCCATCCATCACCCTTGAGCTGGCACCAAACAATGCCAGGATAACACGTACTCTTCCCATCAACATTCCCTAACCTACGTCGGGCATGTCAAATTTTTCAACTTTCAAATTCCAAACATTAGGGGTGCTCAAAAGTTGTGACATGCCTTGGGGATTGTAAAAATATTTTGGTTATTTTAATATAATTTAGATGTGCTGGGTCAGTAAGTACATAAATTTCATAACTTTTTAATATTTTGTTTGTTTCATCAGTTACATCTGTTTGAGTCAGTGCAAAAGATGTTGCCATGGTTTGCACACATTACACACAAAACAATTAGCTTTCTGGTTTTGTTGCCACCATTGGTCTTCATTGTGACCCCAACAAAAAGAGATAACAGTAGGGAAGGCTGACTTTCGCATTTTACCTGGGGTGGAGGTTTCAAGGTTTGCTTGTTTGCTCCACTTTTTATAACCCGGACAAATGCCAAATTGAAATAATGTGAAATAGAAACTTGGAAAGGTAACAGGTATGGGAGGAATTTGTTTCCTGCGTGATCATTTATTTTATTTATTAAACTGATATATTGCTCATCTTGCCAAAGGCAATTCTAGGAGACTTACAATCAATTATTTTTTTAAAAAAAAAAACAACTCAGAAAATTAAGTGCAAATGGAGGAGGCCAATATTGGAGACAAACAGCTGGCTAGTGGCAAAGGCCGACCAAAGACCAGAAGGGAAGAGCGGTTGCCCGTGACTACAGAACATGATACTGGTCATGCCTGCCAGAGGTTATCTGCCTTTGCCTTTAAGCTAATGTGTGACAAAGGCTGATTTTACACAATTTGACAATCTAGGATAGTGTTGTCTTAGGAGGGAAAATACCATTTGTGCCCTTAGAAATGGCTTAAGAATGTTTGTTCCGTGAGGTAAGGATGAGTTACTCTTGTCTGGATGCATAATCTAACCATTCCAGGGAGAAGACTGGAATGATTGGCATATGATGGTGTTATGATTAACTGCAAGTGGAGCCAGGCAGGGCCCCCATGTTTTCACGGGTATCAAACTTCAGTCCTTTCCCTTCATCCTGCGTTGGCAATTGCTTGATCGAAGACTTCTCTCTAGTTGAAGGGGACTATGCCAGAATAGGGACTGAGTATCTCTTCTTTTTTGGTCATTTCTTAGCATTATTATCTATTAGAAAAGATGGAGGGACTTTTGTGTGCCTTGCCATTCTCATCCCTACTAAATCTCTTGGTTCGAGGGATACACTGCTAAAAAGTTTCTAGCTTTCAAATATCTACCCGTTCAGGTAAGGGGTGGTGATGGGGAGTCTCCCAGTTGATGCTAATGTTTAGATTCCCACCTAAATACTCAAGAGAATGTCAGTGGAAATGTCTGGTATAGCTTGACTAATGTTTTTTTTTGGTTGTACAAACTAGGAATAAACAACACTAACACTCTCAATAGGACCATCTGGAGACACTTCTTCAGTATGCCAGTAACAGGAAAGAAGGAAGGAAAGGAAAACTGCATTTTTAAAAGGGGGGGAAATAAGAAGGAAGAATAAAATCTTCAAAATCTTCACCTGCGGATAAATCCACCACTGATGGCCATCTGTTCTCGTTCATCCACAACCCGGGCAGGCTGGCTGGCTACAACTCCATCTTGATTGTTGCCCCAGGCTTTTTTGTAAGCATCACTTGATTTAAGCCTATGCAAAAACAGGAGGTGAGTAACAAGGCAGCAAGAGAGGGGAGAGCCAACCGCAAAACATCTTCTCATTACTTGTTTCAAGCTAAGAGCCGAGTCAAGCAAATGGATTGTTTTTGATAAAGGGGACATTCTGGTATACCGATATATCATAAAGTGGAAGAAAAGCATTTCCTTTCTTTTTATTTGTTGCCACAACTCTGGCACTTGCAAATTTCATTTCCAATAGTGTCAATCATCATGGCCAAGTTGGTGGCTTTTGGAGGGTAGACTTGCTTGATTTACACAAGAATAAACAAACA
Organism: Pseudonaja textilis; assembly: GCF_900518735.1. Next base: position 1,673,930 of record NW_020769355.1, read on the forward strand.
CAACTAGGAAACGTTCAGCTGTTTTTCATGGACACATGTATATTTGGACACCAAACGCAGGGACTGCACTTCTAGACAGACATGAAAACAGAACTGCAAAGGGAAGTGTGTACATCACATCACAGCGAGACATCATCTAAGATTTTAAAAAAGACCAAGATGAAACAAAAACAGACTTAGCCTCCTTTTAAGCAAGGCTCCTTTCTTGATCATGTGGCACAATTTTTTTTTACATCCAACAATTTCTCCAATGGGATACTAGAAGAATGGAGATTCACAGAGGCTTCTATGCCATAAGGTGTGATGGGGCAATTTGGTAAGACATTTTAATAATATATCGGTACTTGGAGAGAGTAACTATAGATCTAGAGTTGATGTACAAACCTTTATCCACAGAGACAGAAAGTAAAATCAGGCTATATTGGATGAATGCAGGGAAATAAAGAAAGAATGCAAGCATGTATAGCGGTTGAGCCTCAGAAAGGGAAATTCCTCTATGTATTTATATATAGAGAGAGAGATTTCATGCACCAGGTTCAGGCATGAATAAGAAGTGAGAAGCATTTTCAAGAAAGCACAGTTGCCTCCATGGTCCAACATTCTCTTAATACACTAGCAGTTATACAGTCTACATAGCAAGTGGGATGCAGGCAAAAATGGGTCTTCTGTTATGGTGAGAATCTAAAACATTAGGTCATATACAGTATCATTTGAGTTAAATATGCAGGTTTTTTCAGAGGAACCATCTTTGACTGAGTCTCCACAGGGTAATTAAAATCCAGGCATACCAGCGATAACAAGCAATACAGTATTAATGTGTGCAGCATTCTTGTATATTTTAAAGGTAGAAGTGTTGGAGATTACAAATTGAAATTACTGTCAAACGTGGAAGGTTGTTAGAGCCACCTAAACAGCATCGGTTTCAGCTAAGCATGTTCCTTTAAGTTTGCACATGAAAACAAGCTCTCCTCCAAAACAGAAAATGTCCAGTAATGTTAATAAACATCTAATATATGCCCAAACTGGCGCTATTTAAAAGCTTTCTAAGGACAGTGAACACATCTGTTCAAACATTCCTTTGGCTTCTTATTTCAAGCAGGGCTAGTTGCTAACATGTTTCACAGCCTAGATGTTGCTTTGTAATCATTGTTTTTGGTCAGAAGTCAATTGACTTCCTTTTGAACAAGTACATGAGTAGAATTACATTGCAGAGCTCCAATCCTATGCATGTCCTCTTGCTGGTAAACCTAACAAGGTGTGCTCCAAAGAACATGCATGCAAAAATAATAAAAAAAAACCCTGCCTTTAAAGTGCTACAATAGTTTTTGATTTTAATGTGTAAGATCAGGCTGTTAAATTGGATTAAACCGAGCATAAAAGTGGAATGCTATTTGGAAAAAATTAGGTATGCGCTTTGCACAGTAATAACTGGAACATTTGTTTCAAATTGGGCATGAACAGTATGTCATGAGCCACAATGGCGCTGTGGTTAAAGTGCAGTCCTGCAGGCTACTTCTGCTGACTGCCAGCTGCGGGCAATTTGGCAGTTCAAATCTCACCAGGCTCAAGGTTGACTCAGCCTTCCATCCTTCCGAGGTGGGTAAAAGGTGGATCCAGATTGGGGGCAATATGCTGGCTCTGTAAACCGCTTAGAGAGGGTTGGAAAGCACTGTAAAGCGGTATCTAAGCCTAAGTGCTATTGCTATTCTCCAGAAATGGTTGGGCTGCAAACCCAACCCAATGATAAGTAGCTGATAGAAGGTGGCATTCAGGCATTGCTAGCTAGAAGGCCACACATTTGCCCACCTCGGCTTGAGTTGCTGATTCACTACATCTTTTCTCTTTATATCACCATTTGACTAGCCAATTTGGTCTGGTATTCTGTGACCCATTCGGGGTTCTTGTTTCTCAATAAGTGTAGGTTGCTCTGCAATTTGTATCTTGAAAACAGTATATAGGCTTAACGGGAGCCAGTATGGTGAAGTGGTTAAGGCAACAGGCTAGAAACTGGAAGACTGTAAGTTTCAGTTCCAGTTCCACTTTGGGCACAAAGCCAGCTGGGTGATCTTAAAGCCTGGCCCTTTTTCTCAGCCCTAGGAAAGGCGGCTATCGCAAATCATTTCTGGGGGGGGAAATGCCAAGAAAATTGCTGAGGGACTTCTCCAGGCAGTTCTTGAGAGCCAGATATGATAGAATGGAACGGGGAAAAAAAAAAAGACTTACTAGTTATCATGTTCAGCAGTATTGTTTGTCTTTTTAGAATTTTCTGAGAATTCTTGCTACTCCCATTCACATCATTGCCTTTCAATGAGACAATTGAGCTCCGAAGTTCCACTACAACCTTACTTGCAGGGGTGGGATTCAATTTTTCTAACAACCAGTTCTGTGGGTGTGGCTTGGCTGGTAGGCATGGCTTGGTGGTCATGTGACTGCCTGGGCGTGGCCAATTCAACGTCACTCACATCGAGGCACGCATCTCCTTGCCTGGCCTCTCATGACTGTGGGGATACTGCAACAGTCATAAGTGTGAAAAATGGTTATAAGTCACTTTTTTCAGTGCCATTGTAACTTGAATGGTCACTCCACACAAGCAAAGTACCAGCAAAGGAGGGGAAAAAAACTGCAGAGATGTTCCTGAGACAGGAAGTCTAGTCCTGCCAAGAATGTAATAAGGGTTAACGGAGAGGCAGTTTCAGTAAGCAACACCAGAATGTTTCCTTCCTGCCTTCCTTACAGGATTAGGCCAGTCATTTCTTCTAACAACCGGTTCTCCAAACTGCTTAGAATGTTAACAGCCGGTTGTAGCGAATAGGTGCGAACCACCCCTGTTTACTTGGAATGGAATTGGGTGTAAGGGAAGAAGGGATGGCCTTCAAAAATTTTAGCAAAGGGTTCTCTGCCCAGTTGCTGGATGGGTGTGGCCATGGTGGGCATGGCCTAGTCAGCTTTCTGCACCACAGGTGGGGCCCTTTTTGCCCTCCCCGGGCCTTTCCTTGAACCTATGGGAGGGCGAAAACGGCCTCTCTGGGCTCCGGAGGCTCTTTGGAAGATGTAAACAGGCCCATTTCTGGCCTTCCCAAACTTCCGGGAAACTTTTCACCCTCCCCGAGGCTCTGTGTGCGCATCCTGCACTTACCTGCATCCAAAATGGGCCACGTGGGGACTCCTGGGAGGAGAGGGGAGGAGTGGGAGGGGCCAGCCAGGAGCGGGATTCGGGAGTTCTCCAAACTGCACAGAATCTTAGCTAGGGACTCTCCCAAATCCCTTTGAACCCCCAGCAGCCCACCCCTGAAGGGAAGCCAATCCTCAGTGCAGAAAGTTCAAATCAAACTGGCAGCACTGAATCATTGGGTCTGAAAGAGGATATGTGTAGAAAAACTGCACAAGTTTAGACTTCTCACTTTATACTTTCAGACAGCGTTCCTGAACCTTGGGAACTTTTAAGAGGAATGGACTTCAACTCCCAGAATTCTCCAGCCAGTATTGAGAGACACATGCTTTAAGACACCTGTCTGGTTTATAGGGCTTTAAACAGGATTACTTGGGAGGGGTGGATCCCATCTTTCTGGTTAAGTGTAAGAAATATAGCAGCCCCCCAATATTTTTTAGTTTTAAAAAAAATCTTCTCAACCTGTCCACATATCATAAAACAACCTGAATACTGAATGGAACTTAATTATTAGAATTATTACTCATTCCAGATGTCTGAGCAAATAAACCAAGGCTGGATTATAAATCCAAAGCTACAGTACGTTACAAGGCCACATGCAACGGTACATGCTCACATGCAAACAGACATCCACCATTCTAGGCCTGTTTTAATATTTATAAATGCTTTAATCATTCATCCATACAATAATTCACCCCACACTAATTTTTTTTATCTAAGCACACATTCTTTCTTCTCTATGTTCTCCCTTTAAAGCTGATACATCCAATTGGTTACGCTGCCCTTTCATTTCAAGGCAGTAATATGGAAGCAGGTCTAATATATTTCAACATTTTTTCTTGGTGTCACGCTACACAGTGGAGAGCTGCTATGAGCAACATGGATCCAGTTTTGTTTTTTTCCTGACAATATTTTACTTTCCCGTAGCTTGGGATCCAACCAGGAAAACAAGATGTATCTCCAAATCTTTTCCCTTTTGCATTTCATCCAAATAATCATTTTATGTATTTCTGAGCCATGAGTCGTGGTCAAGAAGTACTCCTTTAAAGGCTATTCAGAGGAAGAAAAGATCAGATAGGGTCGTCATAATTTTTGAAATTTAAATTGTTTAATGTACACACTCTAAAATGTTGAAATTGTCATCATTGAAAAGGGCCTACCGTGAAACTTTTACTATGGTATGCCTGATTTTAATGCACCTAATATAATCCTGCTATTGTCTACACCAGGGGTTCCCAATCTGTAAATACACAAGCCACTGTTGAACTCGGAGATGGCAGTAAGTAGTCCACACAAACAAGCTTCTTTTCTTGTCCAGCCGTGGCGCACCACGGAGGGGAAGGGACATGTGAACTGCCACTGTCTCTTCCCTACTGGGACTGATGTGAAGCCATGGGCCACCAGGTCAGCATTCACATTTCCAGGAAATAGATAGCAGTAAGACGTGTCTTGGGAACAAACGGTGAGGCTGCCTTGATTCCCTGGAAGGTGGAAATTTGAAAGCTGATAAGCAGGAGCCGCCGGTAGGAGCCAAAGAGGGATTTTTGGAGACAGGGCCAAAGTGGTTTGTTAGTCAGAAAGCTTGGGAACCTCTGGTCTACGCTATGAGATGAATGCATTGGAACTAGAAGTGTTCTCTCTGCATGCCACATGCTCATCCTGCCCAGGTGCCTTAAGCAAGGATGAGCATCACAAGGCTCTGTTGAGGCCAGCCTTGAATGCTCTAAAAACCAGGCAGGCAGGCAGGCAGGCAGCACCTACTTGTTACATGGACAGGCACAAAGGCCACAGAATTTTCCTAGGTCCGTCAAATTCTTTTCTGCTTCTTTCATGTCCTTATTGATTTGGTCCATCCCCTCTTCGATGCGTTCCAGTTGTTCTGATTAAACACAAGCATTTTATCCCCACAGTATGAAGCAGATGGAAAGGGACAAAGAAAAAAAAAAGACAAAAGAAAAAAAAAACAACTTCAGACATTCACTCATGACAAAGAACCGGACACTACAGAGCAGCGGCTGGCACCAAGTACCTACTTGTTACAAGGACATATGAAAAGGCCACAGCATTTCCCTAAATCTTTTAAATTTTTCTCGGCCTCCTTCATGTCTTGGTTGATATGGTTCATGCCTTCTTCAACACGATCGAGTTGTTCTGGTCAGGACAAAGGGATGACAGTATGGAATGAATTGATTTTTTTTTTTTAAGTTGTAGCTGTTTGTCTTCAACAGAAAATGGGGGAAAATGATGTATGGAGAAATAGAATTAGTATGATGGCATCACAATGCATTAATTGCAGCTGATGCATTGAAGCAAAAATGGAAGCAGCCCTAGAGGCTAAAAAAATTAACCAGTCCCTTTTACTAAGATGGTAAAGCACACATACATCCATATACAAAAAAAAAAAATATATGGATAAGTGCTTGATGTCTGCTAATTAGAACAAAAATGTAAAAACGAAATGGAAGTGCTATCAAATACTTCAGAATCCAGAAACATAATACAATACATCCAGTTACTAAGACACCAATGACATCCAAGAAAAATAAAGAAATGGGATTATTACCTTGTAATACATTTGTGTACATTAATAACAGTTTTACATAATTGCCTTCCATGGACAATATCTACAATACTTCCACTTACAAATGTCTTTGAGTTTGATGATGGTTGAAAATGTAATTGGTTTGCTTGGTGGAAGTGTGTACAGTTAATAATGGTATTTAGAATGGATATGAGTAGCTGAGTTAAGATCCATGTCCAGATACAAACTTTTTTCAAGGACTGAGGCTCTTCAGATCTGAATTTTGGGCCGAGGTCCATCTCTAAAGAAGGGAAGACCATGGGTCTTATTCCTCTGTCAGTGACACTATTATATGCTAGGAGTGACCCCAGTGGAGTAGAAGGAATTACATACAGCGCAGGACACAGTTCCATGTCCAGAGAATCAGATGGATAGACTGCCATACAATTAGGGAGACTCAGAGCAGATGCAATATATAGATAAATAGATGGATAGTTAGATAAAAAATATAATAGGAAACCATCCCCCCCCCCCCCCCCCCAATTGGTGCTTACCTGATCTCCCCATGGATTCCAAGACATTATTAGGTCAATGTAATTCCTTTCACTTTAATGGAGTTACACCTGATTTGCATTAGAACAGAATATAACACAAATATCAAGCCCACTATTTGGGTTTATATGAGAATAATAAGTGACTTTTATAAATGCCACTGAGCCTATGCTGGCTTAGACTTGAATTAGTTACAGATTGCCTTTTAAAAGTGGCTGAGAATCATTGTTCTTATTAAGATATGCTGAATAGCACAAAGTAGACATTTGAGATTGCAGAAACAACCATACAGCTTAATCCAGTCAATATTTAGGTAGAAAAAAAAATGCTCATCATGTTTAGCAGTAATTATTTCCGGCAAAGTACACAGAATTGTGAACCTGCAAGAAACCTCCTTCTGAACCTCAATTATTTTCCACTATCATAAACATGTTCATTTCAATAGTATGTCACATTGGTTCCCACCCTTCACCCTAAGGAAACAAAATAATGAAGAAACACTTTAATTTTTTTAAAAAGGGGGGGTGGGGAATAATTCCATTTAATGCAAGGAAAAGAAGAAGAAATATTAGCAACAAGAAGGAGGTTTTATTTCTATTTTCTGCACAGGAACCAATAGGTTCGTGTTCTTATGGCTAAATAACAAGAAGGGGGCAGGTGGGTGGGTGGAAACAATACAACTTGTAGTCATTAAATCAAAAACCAGCCTTTTGAAATCACAAAATAGGTTTAGAGAGAAAAAGTATTGAGGTTCCAGAGGTTTTTTTTTCTTTTTTTAATTTCTCCAATTTCTATATGGAAGGTAAGAGATAAGGTAAGAGATAAGAAAAAGCTGAAGATAAAGAAGGAGCTACCCATACATCCTAATCCATCCTGAAAGAGCAGCGTGAGTTACAAGGGTGCTTGAGATGACTGCTAGGTGATGGTGTGGATTTTCCAGGATTTTTAAAAGCAAAATTACTTCAAAAAAGAAAAAGAAAAATCTGCAGACTTCTAACTCTGTGTATTTGATATGGCTTTTTATGTAAATGGCAAGTGTACATTTAGTAAACATGATTACAGAAAGTTAATGCAGACATAAAAGGATGATGTCAGCTAGGATGACATTCGGTTGGCTTTAGAATAGCAGCTGCAGTTTATATTTCAGTTGAAGGATAATTGCTAGGAAACGAAAGGCTATAAGGAGCAAATGTCTGATGCAACGGACAATTTAATTTCTACATAGAAACCCCTGTGGTTCACACATACCTGGAAAATACACACATTTTAAGGATAACCTCCTGGGGCTTAAATATTAAAATAGCAGCCATGCAATTCAGTGTGTCACTGAATTTCAGCAGCACTGCTGGACAAAAAATACAGTGTAAGGCCCATAGGTTGTCCACCAAAGAAAATTATTGATATTTTAAAATTTCATTGATTTTGGAGTGTGTATTAGTGTGATTCGGGGCAATTAAAGCCTGAGATGAATTTGTGGAACTGTGATTCATAGATTCACCAACTGACTATACCTACAGTTTGTGTCTTAAAAATGACCAGGCTTGTGCCCCTAGCATACCTGAAATGAGCTTGTGCTTGAATTAACTTACTAAAATTGAAGTAATAATATTCATGTGATATTAGGAGCATTTAGTTTCCATTTAACTTTAGGCTATGGGTCAAATAATCCCCTCTTGGTATCTATTCTTCTGAATCAAGAAATACTACGCCAGTTATTACTAATGCCAAATGGTTCTAAAACTCACAAAACTCAAAAGCAGAAACTTGCTTAGAAGTTACACTGTTGTTATACTGAGGGTGGAGTCAGATGACCAAAGTGACTGTCAACAATATCAAAATGGAAGGCAGGGCTGAGTGAGCAAAGCTCCACCTCTTTTGACATCACTGATTACCCCTGAATGGGAGACACCTTTGTGATAACTATATGGTACCTCAATATCTCTTGGAAATGTATTAGTTCCTTCCCTCACGTTTCTCCTGCAAATCCACGAAGATTTCAAACCCACTTATTGTTTCTCTTTGGTGAATAGTGGCCTGTGTTCAACAATGTTCTGTATTTTTATTTCATGTGGACAGCACCTTGAACAGTCTTACATTGAATTGATTTTTTTTAAAGGCAGAAATAAACTCTTAATCTAAGCTAATTATTTGGTTTAGAGAAAGGACAATCAAGGGGACAATATAATCAAAGCTTATAAAATTAGGTGTGGCATGCAGAAGGTTTTCTTTCTCCTTCAGAACATGGATTGGAAGGAGATTTGGAAAAGAGGCTAGAAAGCACACAGCTCACAACTGAACTGTGGAAATTATTATCCCAAGACATGCTGATGGCCATTACATCAGAAGCATTTTAAAGGGAAATGGATGAATTCATGGACAACAGAATGATGTCTCCAAATGTCAGTCATAGAGGAACAAAAGCTATGGAGGGTGCATCTCCTCCCAAGCATTGCAGAGGCAGCTGCCTTTCTGCATTTGGGGCCTTGGCTTGATTCAGTAAAGCCATTCTAATGTTCTCATTATGCTGAAGCAGACAGCGGAGTCTTGTAAATTTTCTTCAACACCAAAATAAACGATCTAGGAAACTGAAAGAGTCAGGAAAAGATCCAAAGAAATCGAAGGGATCGGTCAACTGAACATTCAAATGATCCATATCAGAGCCCAGTTTCATAATTTTGAGACTCACATCATTTGATGAATCAGATTATCTGTGAGACATTCATGGTCTAATGCAGGGGTGTCCAACCTTGGCAACTTTAAGACTTTGCTGGCTGAGGAATTCTGGGAGTTGAAGTCCACAAGTCTTAAAGTTGCCAAGGTTGGACACCCCTGGTCTAATGGAAGTATAGCCTGTCCCAATTGTGCCAATATAAAGATTACATATTTCCTAAACATAATTCCTAATATAATTAATCAAACATGGAAATAAAATAAAAGCAGCCAAAGTGAATCTAAATGGTTTAAAGTTGACACAAAGGTGTTTAAATTACATTTCCATATTTTGAATGACTTACAGTCTTGCATATAAAAGAACCACCAATATCTATTTTGGAAAGGTTTATAGGGAGATCTGACTCAGCATTTGTGCTGAGTGTTCCATTATGCGGCTTGTTCAAGTTTCACTATCAAAATTCCTTCTTCCTCCAGAATGCAGATAACCTGATCCCTAAAGTAACCTGCCCTTCAAAAAAACATTAAGGAATGTTAAAATTTTAAATACTGTAGCTCTGATTAGAGGATTTCTGTTCATTTTAGTAAAAAGGCATGTGCTAGGAACATCTTCCTAGTTTAGATGGCTGCAGTTCAAGACCTATAAACAAACACCTGTCCAAGTATATACATGTGTTGGTAAGACCATTAATTGGTCTAAAGTTCACTGTTCCTAAAAGGGGCTTTTGGGGTAAACAGCCTGAACTTACCTCCTTGCTCATCCAACATAACCAAGGTCCTGATACCAGCATCCTTGCTCTATATTCCAGTGAGAATAACAAGATGAAACAAAGAGACAGAGAGACAGAGAAAGAAAGAAATTAGTGAAAGAACTAATAGTCAAGCTCAAATCAAAGTTAAACAGTGAAGAAAGGCAATAAGAAGGAGTAAAGGCTACAGTCATAAGTATTGAAGAAACAATGCAATAGATACCACATCAGTACTACCGTACTAGGAGAGCCTTCCCTATCTTGATCTATGGGGATACTTACTGGTCTTCTGAGAATTGTAGTCCCTATAGTGGAACTATTGGAGGATAGTTGTGTAGTTTAAATAATGACGTGGCTGGTTAAAAACAAAATAAGTGTTGCTATTTGGAGGACATCAGATTAGAATGACTCACCTTGGGACTCATGGCAACACCAGATAATTTCAGAAGGAAGAAGAAGTCATTAGAAAATGATGGCTCGGTTTTGATTCTGCAAAAGTTAGGAACTTATTGTTCCAAAATTATTATTATTATTTGCTCTAATTTGTTTTTTTTTTAAATAATTGACAGTGGAGCTAGATCACAAATTTGCAGATGGCACCAATGTCCTATGAGTGCATATATAAATGTGTGTGTGTGTGTGTGTGTAAAATCTTTTTTAAACAATTACAGTCAAAAGATACAGTTAAAACCAATAAAGTTAAAACCGTGTTATTGTAATGTAGGTACTGATGAATCAGTACAAAATGCTTGCATCTACCTCTGTTCATCTTTTGACTGTATTGTTTAAATTATTAAAAGGGACTAACTGTTTTAAAAATCTTCTTTGTATATTATTTAGGTAATATGGGTAAATATTTAGCTAAAACATGAAAACTATCCATTATGGAATTAGGATAGGATTTTGGCTAGGATAAGTGTAGATAGATGAATCGGAATGAAAGGACAGGAAACACACACCTACGTAAGGGTGAAAATCTCATCTAAACTAATTTCTAGTTTTTTCTCCCATAAGATCATAATGAATAATCAAAACATTTGAAAAGCTTTTGCAAGGATAGATGATAGATGGGGGTGAGCAGGTAAATGAGTCTTAAAATTATGAGGAAAGGGATTTATCTACTTTCCTGAGCCTGGGGTGCAGGGGTGGTATTCTACTGGTTCGGCCCGGTTCAGCCGAACCAGTAGTCCTGTGGAATCATCTACGAGCCAACCAGTTCACTCCGACGATCAGCTGCTGGGCCTCCCCGCCCACCCCAGTTCTATTCTGACTTTTATTTCCTGGTTTTCAAGCTCAGCTGTTTCGTGTGGCACAGCGGATTGCTGCGCATCAGCTGTTTAACACACAGGGAGAGTGCAGGATTGCCGGAGAAGGTCAATAGCAAACCCTCTGTGTGTGCGCAAAGTGCACCCACCAAGCCACGCCCACAGAACCTATGGTAAAAAAAAGTTGAATCCCACCACTACTGGGGTGCTGAATGTTTTAAGGCAGGGGTCCCCAACCCACAAGCCATGGCTCACTACCAGGCCTTGAGCCGTTCTGAACCGAGCCACAGAAGTGGCTGGTGAGCACATGTGCCTGTGCTCATCCCCACTTATGCAAACAGCAAGTGAGCGTGTGCGCTCTATTTGTGCAAGGCCCCCCATTTGTGTGCAACAGTCCTCTCCCCCCTCTCCCAGCTGGTCTGCAAAGCCAGAAAGGCCAGGGAACTCTCTGATAAGGACCCCATTTCTTAGCTGTATTGTTAACTGGCCAAGTATCTCGGCTGCTGTGCATATTTATTTTGGATTTTGGTTTCTATTGATTTAAAAATGTCTTTGGTGCTTTTTATTGTAATGTATTTTTATTGTAAGCTGCCCAGAGTCATTAACTGAGATGGGCAACTATAGAAATTGGGTAAATAAATAAACACAAATAAACATGTTTGTATTTTTTTTTCCTTTGTCCTAAGCTTATTTTTCAGGAAATTTGTATAAAAGGGCATATTTCACTGTAGTTAGTAGTTTCTTAGAACAATTGCAGGAGAGTAGCTGCAGGGACTACAAAATTAAAATGAATAAAAAACAAGTGCCATTTGTCACATTTTCTATTTAAGCAGCAACTAAAAGAAAGTATTACATATCCCATGTTGCACTCTTCTGAATAACCAAAACTCTCAGAAACAAATAGAACACTTGATCAGTCCTGCAAAATATCAGTCCTTCAAGAGTTTCTTCAATATCCCACTGTGAAAACCGTTTATTGTAATTACAGACAAGTCACAAAAAATGAAATTCTTCTCCTCTTTATTGTGATTTTTTTAAAAAATGGGAACCCCATCTATGTCTCTGAATCTCCAGATTACCAACAAAATGTCAGAGAAATCTTTCTCTAATTCTGATGTTTCTTTTTCTTCCCTGAGTCAACCTATTTTAGTTAGGAGTCCATGTGTAATTGAATGTGTCATCACACTAATGTACATAGTGTACATGGCACATAGTGTAATGTACAGACGTTAAGGCTGAAGAAACATAAAATCAACGAAGTAAAATTTGACTGTAAAATCTGAATCTTAGTTCTTGAATGTTTCACAGAGAAAATACAAATTCCAAATTTTCTAGTTGGTGAAAATGTATAGAAAAGGTAAGTTTTTCTTTCAGAACACAAAATTCTCCCATTAGATTATGGGAGTGGGGACTCACCCAGAAAATAATTTTTTTAAAATTATTTATTTTTCATAAATTATCTATATTTTTAATAAGTTAATACCCCTGTGGTTTTGTTTCTCTAAATTTTAAGACCAGAACATTACATGGTCAAAAGAAGAGCTAAGCACATTTTTTTTCTCCTTCTTATCTCCATCGGTAATACAAGGATAATATGTATTTCCAGTGTGAATGAATGGGTTACAAAAGGGTAACATACATACATATACATACATACATACATACATACATACATACATACATATATACATACATACATATTCTGAGGTTCTCACGGGTATTTGTATGTGGATCTTTGGTTATTCGGGTTTTCTCCCGCGTAAAATTGGAAGTGTCTAGGCGA
>NW_020769355.1:1691638-1703781 GCF_900518735.1 Pseudonaja textilis
ATATATATATATATATATATATATATATATATATATATATCTCCAATCTTTTGGATATGACAATATCCAATATATATATATATATTGTCATATCCAAAAGATTTACATGGGATGCTCCTTATCAAAATCAGTCATGGTTTCACAGGGAGGCACATACATATAAAAACACCTAGCTTTATGTTAGCAGTGTGTGTATATACTCACCTAAAGAAAACATTTTAAAATAACCATTTTCTTTGTGTTTGAAAAAATCGTTATGTAAATCTAACATGGATATGCTTTGTCATGTACTGAGAAGCCTCAGCTCCGGTTAGCCAGGAGGAAGAGTCAAGGTAAATCATAACAGTCTTACCTCTTCGACAAGCTGCAGCATACGACGGGTGCTTTCGAGGGACTAATGTAGAAAGGAAACAAAAGAATGTTAAGACTTTCAAAATGTTTTCAATTATATGTTGGTAAGACCAAGCATATTGGTCAAATACTCCATCCTGCACAGACCATTAATAATTTGTACCTATCTGGAGTCAGAAACATTTGCCATTGATAATAAATTCTGCTTTTTCGGGGATAGGATCTATGTTTTGGAACAAAGACCATCCATGTTATCATTTAGGAAGAATCTAGAAATTTATTTAGTGCTCATGTTTTAATTTTAGGAATTTTTCTTTTTTAAATCCTTTTATTATGCTTTTACGATCGTTTTTATTAGAAGCCCTTAGAACCACTAAGGTTGAGGGCAGACAATACATTTCTTAAATACATAAAAATAAGAAGATAAAATCAATAGTATTATGTTTATCTCCTGTTTGTAGAGAAGATCCAATTTATTATGTTTAAATTATATCTCCCCTGCAAGGAGGTTAGGATTTATTCTCAGAGCAACCACGTAATATAGAGTAATCTAAGAATAATTGATCTAAGATTGCATAAACTATGATTGCTTCACATATGGCTGAATGTCAAAAATCATTCTTGGACAAAGGTTAAGTATGAAAGGCAGAAAGAAACTCAAATCACATTTCTTCAATTTTGGGGAAAACACTGCATTACAACCTTGTTTATTTATTTAAGAATCTATATCTCATCTTATTGATGGTGGATGGAGTTTATTTTGTTTATACCTGCTGCTACCCACAGATTCTCAGTAGCTAAAAATAAACATATGACAATCGATAGTAAAACATACAATAGAAGAACTATCAAGTGGTTAGCAGCACTGAGGGTTTGTCGGAAACACATGATTAATCCACCATAGCTATTTTATACAACTAATGTAGGAAACCCTTTTGCATTACTACTCTTTTGCATTTTAGTATTTAATGATTATGGGCCTCACAGTTTAAGAATTGATATGATAGTATAGCTAGGCCATGTGTAACAGACAGATTGGATGCCAAATTACTATTTTAATCTAGATTTTATCTGTTATTTATTATTTTATTCTAGAATTTTGAACTGGATATTCCTTGAGTGTTTTTATTTGATCTGGTCTCTGGTCTTTGACTGAAATAAACTTGATTTGATTTTATTTGAATAGAAGAACAGCATAACATTCATAAGAAAGTTAACATGGTAAAATAAAGTTATACAATAATAGCAATGGTGACATTCCATTCTCCAGATGCTCTCCGCACAATTCACTTTTTAAAATATACAGAAAACCAATTGCGGAAGGCAATCTGATTTCTAGTAGAAAGCTATTCAATTTTCTCACTTGAAATAATATTGTAGATGTTTACAGATAAATCAATAGTTAGCAGAAGCATAAGGAGAACTTTGCTGCATCATATCAAAGGTCTCTTTAGTCTTTAATTTAATTTACCCTGTTAGTTACCTAGAGGAAGTTGATAAATATTAGTTTTCTGCATATAAATGTCTGATCTTTAGTAATACCTCCTATAAACATAATAGAACTTTTATTCTATTTGTCACTGCACAAAAGGCTATGTATGAATAATACCAAGGCATTCTTTTATCTTCAGTGAAAGCTTTGTGATTCAGTTATGGAATATAGATATGCCTTTCTCTTGGGCAGTATTCCTGCTAGAATTATTTTGCTATAATGAGCTTTTCCTTGTAGGTCAAAGTGTTATCCACCACTCCAACTATTCTAGTGTTCTCCTTATTATTTGTACTGAGACAGATTAAGGAAAACAAGTGGAAGATTCCCCCAGGTTTGCTTCCTTCTCTTTCCTCCAAATATCCCCAGCTGAAGAACTTCCACCCACCACATTCCTTAATTGGAATAGAGTTCGATGAATAGAAAAGAAGGTACAAAAGAAATGTTAGATTTGTTGGCGTAGCCATCTGTCAAAAGCTGTCCCAGGCTTTGCCCAAACTCCCAATAACAACAGCAATAGCACTTCTGTATCACTTCACAGTGCTTTCCAGCCCCCTCTAAGCAGCTTACAGAGTCAGCCTATTGGCCACAACAATCTGGGTCCTCATTTTACCAACCTCGGAAGGATGGAAGGCTGAGTCAACCTTGAACCAGGTGAGATTCAAACTGCTGGCAGTCGGCAGAATTATCCTGCAATACTGCCTTCTAACTGCTGTGCCAGCTCTATCCCTAAAGAGATCACAGGAATAAAGAGGGAATCAGCTCTACCCATCAGGTTTTGGATCCCAAGGTATTGATCAGATGCCAAATCTGAAAGGGTTGCCTAAAAAAAGCCTGTGGTTGGCTCTTTCAGCTTCACCTGCCTCCTCTCCCAGCCTAAGGATCAGTACAGAATTAGAAACTGAAGGCCCTTAACTACCCATTATGGGTAGTCAGGAGAAGATATTATTTCACATTCCACCCTTCAACCCTCAAAGCCCTATCAGTTGTTTCTTGGGCTACTTTCAAACAAGGTTAGCACTTTTTGGAAAAAAAAGAATTAAAATCATGTTTAAATTAACCCAGGCAATTGACGATAAGTAGGAGAGGCCTGTTATTTGTTGGTTGGGCTTATGCTTCTGTCAAAAGGAGAGGCCATCTTGGAGAAATAGGAAATGGGGAAGAGGTTGGATCTCTTTCCCCACTGCCCCATAGGACACTGTCCAAGGACTGCAGGGGCAAGAAAAAATGCCTAAAACGGCCAATAGTTAGTAAGCTGATCCCACCCCCTTAGCCACCCCCTGACTGAAACACCAACCTAAGCTAGTTGGTGAAGCTGTCAGACTGCACAAGAATAAAACCGCTGCACATTTTTGCCCGCTTGACGGGGGAAATGCTACTTTAGAGCTAAAAAGCCAAGGATGATCTAAGGCTGCCTAAAGTAAGAATGGCAGCAGGAGGAGGGCGACCTGGCAGAAAAACCAGGTGATCCAAGCATGTTCATTATTTCATCAGGTGCAACTGGGGAAATCCCCTTCATTGCCTTTTGGGAAGAGATTAGCTTTAATAAGGACGTTTCAAGTTGTCTATGGAGATTCTCAGTCATCCAAGTCACGGTTGTCCCAAAGGTGCTTTTACAAGAGGCAACTGGACTTTCTGTTTTTTCTTTGAAGACATTTCTCTTCTCATCCAAGAAGCCTTCTTCGGCTTCTTGGACGAGAAGCAAAAATGTCTTCAAAGGAAAACCAGAAAGTCCAGTTGCCTCTTGTAAAAGCACCTTTGGGAAGTTTCAGGTTCTAACCCCTAGTCCAGTTCAAAGGCAACACAGGAAAGGAAAGTAAACAAAACAGTATCCCCAACTTCCTGTCTTCCAGAGGGGCTCAGTTCCTTGTATTGCACTTATTTTTCTGTCCTTCTTTTCCTTACCTCATCAGTCATCTGATCAGCCCGCTGCTGCATTTCTTCTAGCTCATTGCGCATATCAGCATCTTCTGCCATTGTGGCTGTGAGTGTATGGCTCTCGCTTTGGGATCAATCGGTTCCTTTGCAAGCCTAGAGTGAAGAAGGTTTTTTTTAAATATATATATAAGCATCATCATCATCATCATCATCATCATCATCATCATCATCATCATCATTATTTTGTGCCTTTCAGTCAGTGAGGACTCCTAGGTGCTGTTTAGACAAGCCCCTGAGGTTTTCGTGGCAAGGTTTTCTTTGGAAGTGGTTGGCCATTGCCTTCTTCCTAGGACTGAGGGAGAATGACTATGTCAGGGCTCCGGCATCCACCCCTCATTCAAATCATGAGTCTCTAGCCACATCTCTCAGAGTTTTTTTAAAAAAAAAATTAGGAGTGAACATGCCGCCGGTACCTGCGTGCAGCTGACTCTGAGATACATCATTCATTTCACCCTTGATCCTGGTTTTCCCCCACCCCCTGGATGTATATTCTCCAATGGGATATTTCCATAGCCGAGAGTCCTCAATCATGCTCTCCAGTAATAATCTTGCGCGCCAGAAGCTTCGGCCGCCTAGCAATTATCTATGAAAGCATTTAAGGAATGCACTATTTCCCCCACTCCCTTTCTGCTGGCAACTCTAAAAGACCAGAGAAATATTTTGGGGTTGACAGACTGGCCCAAGATCACCCAGCTAACTTTGTGCCCAAGATGGGATTAGAACTCATGGTTTCCCAGTTTCTAGCCTGGTGCCTTAACCACTAGAGGTGGTCCTTGGTTTACGAGCACAGTTGATTCCAAAATTTCTGTTGTTTAGTGGCACATTTGTTAAGTGAGTTTTGCCTCATTCTACCAACTTTTTTTGGCCACAATTGTTAAGTGAATCACTGCAGTTGATAAGTTTGTAAGACAGTTGTTAGGTTAACCTTCCCCACTGACTTTGCTTGTCCAAAGGTTGCAAAAGGGGATTACGTGACCTTGGGAAAAAAGCAACAGTCACAAGTATGAACCAATGGCCAAGCATCTTAATTTTGAATCACATGATCATGGGTCGACAAAGGTCGTAAGTGTGAAAAATGGTTATAAATCACTTTTTCAGTACCGTTGTAACTTTGAATGGTCATTAAATGAACTATGGTAATTCGAAGATTACTTGTATACCAAACTGGCTCTCTTAATAAAAGGAATACCCTACAATAAATTATGAAGACCAAAGCTTTGATGAATATACATAATGCAGTATTAGAGAGGAATAAATACTGAACTGAAGTTATACACATTGCAAACTAGATATCTACGTATTACAACAAGTACTTGAAAAAACATCGTCAGATTAGTGATCTCACCAAACAAATTGTTTCTGATTACTTGTGCGTCAATACCTGGGTTTTTCAAAACTACCCTTATGGCTTTCCTCACAAAGCCATTTAAATGAGGCAGGCAATGTTTGTAAGTGAGAAAGCTCTCATCAATTGTTCCCAAGGTGATATTGTGCTATTCCTGGGCCATTAGTCATTCTCCTGAATAGGAACCCAAATGTATGTTTGGTGCGATCACGAAGCAGAACTAATTCATTTCTCTCTCATAAAAACACTGATCAAGTTTCATAAAGCAATAAGCCCAGGGAAAGAACCAATACTAGGCAAAAGTATCTGCACTGGTTTTGTCCCGAATCTCCCACATGACTAAGGAACTGAAATAAATGCTGAAATTCTGTTCCTGGTAAGGAACTGAAAAATCACAGTCCCTCACCTATTCTAATTCTCCAGGTTCCAAATTCTGAGTGGAGATTAATCTCACAGTGAGATTGCACGGGGCAAGTTTTATTCTGTAAGAAAAGCCACATGTTGGAGAATGTGCTTCCAAATCAAAACTGGTTGCAAGAAAACAAAACTTTAGATTGTTCCAAGTATTCAAAATCTGATTTACTCTGAGAAGAAATCAGCCATCACTCCAAACTACACATTATCCTGCCTGCAAAGTCTCCCTCTCGCCTTTTTCTATTTCTTAAAAGCAATGGCAAGAGCAACAAAAAAACCCCTCTGTGTCTTTTTGTAACTGTTGTCAAGGGAGAAGTTGTAATCCTGGATACTGTGGATTCTAGAAAGGGCTTCCTCTTAGATTTCTCAGAACCCATTATGCAACTAAATGCTTTTAACTGCAACCTTGATATTTCCCAGACAATGGATGTTTTTATGATGCATGCGCACACATTGGAAAAAAAATTCTCTCTTCCACCATAGGATGTTAGGTAATCAACACCACAAAGTAGCATGTAAGCGTTTGAATCTTCCATAAATCTTCTGCAGGCAAGTTGACTGCTTGATTATGTGCTATCAAGTTATTTTCAATTTCCAGAGACCCTTTCAATTGATTTTCTCCATGATGATCTGCCTCCAACCTGGTCTTCCAACTGGGCATCCATCACATCCAACTGCTGCTGGTTGACCTCTTCTTCTCTTCCTTCCCATCTTTCCCGACATTAGAGCCTTCTGCAGAGAGTTGGGTCCTCGCAGAATGTGTCCAGAGTAGAATACTTTGAAGTCGACAAGATAGAACAAGACACAGAAGACAAGAACACGAGGGGTCCCCAAATGTCTGAAGGACCTGCATGAAAAATACTTTTCTCATACCAGAGGGGAAGCATCCTTATCTGTGGCAAGCAGAGGTGGCATTTGCCAGTTCTCCGAACTACTCAAAATTTCCACCACCAGTTCTCTAGAACTGGTCAGAACCTGCTGAATACCACCTCTGGTAGTGATGCCTTTGAAATTTAGAGTTGGAGAAGACTCTTACCAGAGATCATCAAATAAATCAAAACAGATTCTCATCCCAGGCTCAGAAGATCAGGTTCAATTTTGGACCCATTACGTAAAAACCTAACTTTGTTGGGAAATCTCTAATACTGGGAAAAATGGAAGGAAAAAATGATATCTAACAGCAAGATGGATGGAGTTGGTTACAGTAAAAATAGATGCATCATTAGAAAACCTGAAGGACAAACTTTGGCCAGGTTCCTCCTGGAGAAAGTCTATCATGTAGTTGCTAAGTGTCAACACCAACTGGATGACACTTCAACATTATTATCCTCTCACGGGAAGAGTAGGAAATGATTGAAGTTTATGGGGACAAGAGAACTACCACAAAGGTGACCTCATTTCTTGAATTGTAATGTGAAATATTACTGAAGCAGAAGAAAAATGGCTATTGGCATATAACAGATTATAATAACATTTTTTCTGTGCTGCTTGAAGGACTAGTCGAAAGGTCACTGGCTATCTGGAGGTGCCCTTTAGACAGGACCAACTGTTCATTAGGTATAAACATGCTTGATTTTTTAAAATCAGAAATAATAAAAGTAAAAATTATTGCCATGCCTTTGAATAAATATGTACGTCTTTTCATGCTCTTCCATAAAAAAGAGACAAGAAACATACAGGCTTTGAACATCAAATCTATTCATAACCTACAGTTAGTGCAATTAATTAATTTAATGTGAATAGTAAAATTTAGTATGTACTCTAAAATTTAGGGACTATGGTGATAACCCAGTAAATCTGTGATGATCCAGGGTGAGATACAAAACACACACAGTCACAGAAAACAGATGAAGCCTCTTTTATTCCTTCACTTTGCTTCCAAGCTCCAAATATTCTTGACGGAAGACAAAAAAACTCCCACACAAACAGTTACACAAAGAAGGAAAAAAACAACACAAACCGGGCAAGATAAGGGCTGGAGGATGTCCACAAATAACACACACTGGGAAGGACGCCAAACTCAGAGAGGAACCATAAACTAGAAATATTTCTATGCTTTGTTTCCAGCGCTCACCTGTACTCATGTCCGTTCTCTTATTCAATTGTCACAGCTGCAGCCCATGAAGAGGATTAAGACCCTCTCCTCCCCCTTATCCTCTCCTCCCTACGTGCCCTAGGATGGAGAGAGGATGGGCCTGGGTTCTCCTCTGACTGCTCAGCCGGCCTCTGCCCTTCCCCAGCCTCCTCCACAACCTCCGGAACCACATTTCCATTCCCTGTTGGCTGTTCCTCCTCTCCCTCAGAGTCAGTCTCCACCAGGGACATGACAAAATCTCATAATTAATCAGCAAAACTGACTTTATTATTATAAAACAAAACTTCTGTGATTTAGTATTCCCTAGTTCTCTGGACAAAAATGAAGAAAACATTAATGTTTCCCCTTCCAGTTGTATCTGCCTCTAGGGGGCAGGACATCTCTGTTTCTAAGCTGAGGGAGCCAGCATTGTCCAAAAATGCTTTTGTGGACATGCAAGCCATACACTGAGGTGCACGGAACACTGTTGTATTCCCACAAAGTGGTACCTATTTTTCAACTCACATTTGCATACTTTTGAACTCTGGGTGGGCAGGAGCTGGGATATGTAACTGGAGCTCATCCCATCTTGCAGCATTTGGGTGTCGAACCTGAGCTGTCAGTTTTCCAGCTGACAAGTGCTGAGCTATCATGCTCCATATAATATGAATACTGTTATTTTTATGGAGGGAGGTTCTACTAGAGCAAAAGCGCCAAGGGCCCATGCAAGTCATACTGAAGCCCTGTCTATATATTACCATCGTGATTGGAAAATAAAGAAAAAGAAATACACAGAGTAACCCATTCAATTTCATTTTTCCAGTAACAGTTTATACCGTAATTAGGAGGAAGGGAAGTAGACAGGCATGATGTAATTTAAATATGTAAAATTTACACAACACACACACACACACACACACACACAAAATGTCAGTGTTGTGGTTAGCCGGCAGCAGGTACGGATGGCTGAGGAGAGCGAGGACTCAGATGAGGGGCCAGGACCATTAGGGAGTGAACTGCTGCCTTCAGAGATTGTGGGGGCTGGCAGCAGCGATGAGGAGGTTCCTGAGGAGCCTGTGCCAAGTGCGCATGCACACAGGAATGCTCGGAGGAAAGAGCAACTACAACAGCACAGGTGACTCAGGAGTAAGGCTGCAAGGTAATGGCCCCTCCTTCAAGAAAATAAAAGCCAGCTGTGAACGAATGTACTTTGCAGAAGGCAAAGACATTTTGAAACTCCAGCCTCATGGACATTCTAGTACCCTGAGTTTGTATTTGAAGATTCTTGTATTGCAAATTATTTCTTGTCTGTTATCTTTTGGCAAGTCTTGCACAGCTTGGCAAGTCTTGTGCTTATCACAGCTAATTATTTTGCAAAAGCATTACAAGTTTCTGTTCTATTTGGATTGTGTTTGATTTGTTGGAAAAGGGCATGCGTCAGAACAGCCAGGCAGTCGAAGCTGGTGGAATAAACTCTTCTGAAAGCTTTGGGCCTCCACAGTAAGTGAAATTTCACCCCAAGCATTATTTTCAGCTCTCACTAATGTTTGGTTTCCCTCGCTGACAAGTCATTTCTGCAGGAGACAGGACTCCCCTTGTGAAACATGTATCTATGCTAATTAAAAATGAACAAGCGGCAACGGCAAGGATTGTTGACGTCCAATAATTGCCGCCCCACAAACATGGGGTGGGAGGGAGCAAGCTGGGATTAGCAATCAATTCAATTGAAGTCTCTGATTCATTTATGTAACTAGTTCATGATGGTTTCTCTCCCTCACATAAAAAAAAAAATCTGTTATTTGCCGAGGAGGATACTTCTGACTACATAGATTTTAAAAGAATAGAGAGGATTGTTTCATTATCTGGATCATTTGATGTGTGAAAGGTTCTAATTCCATTTCATATAAAACTATAATATGAGCTTCAAAGCAAATACACTTCAGACTCCATGTACTCAAAATTGGAAAGTGTTACTGTGGGGAGAAAATGGGTTATTAAATGTTTGCTATGTAGTTTATGCTGAAGCTCAAATATTCACAAGTGGTTCACAATAAAAAAACATCTTTTCCAGGATAATAAAGTAGAGGTATTTATCAGCAAAAATCTGAAAAATTGTTGCACAAAAGTTTATTGAGGGGTGCTAGCCATTGTTTTGATCTGCAATCCAAGAACGATAAAGAGTTATGGTTCACAATTTATTTTTAACCTGGTTTGAGTGTTGAGGAACTATCATAAAGAAACACAACATTACAGTGCATTATTGAGTCTGCAAGTTTACTTTTAGGGTATGTCAAAAGTCTCTCTTTAAGGTTGCAAATATATCACTAGTAAGTGAATTTAAGTAAGAATGGTTCCCATACCTACAACATATTACACTGTTGGAAGAAATGTCCATCTGGGTTCAGTTCCAAGTGGGGGAAAAGACACTGGAATCATGAAAGTTGCTTGGAAAGAAGGTTTACTGATGAACAGGATCACCTGCCTTGGAGATCTTGGGCGAAGAAAAAGGGAAGAGGTGCTAAGAGTCTCTGGGTTTTATATCTTCTCTGGCTTTGAATTTCCTGGGGCACAGGAAGACTGATTGGTTGCTGTCAGAGGTCATAACTAGCTTTGTAGGTTGTCTGTGTGCTAAGTTTGGCTGAATCTTGCTGGATAATTCAATGAAGGGCAATTAAAGGGCTCTGCCTGAAGGAGGTAGATCTTTGTTATGTAGAATAGATGGGCCCAGGCCTTAATGGCCCATTAACAAAGGTGGGTGGAGCGGGCTGGGTTTCTGCCTCTCTTTTAGGGGAAATATTCTGCCCTTTTAATCTTTCCTAGAATATTTCATTTTTCTAGAAAAGGGGTGGGTGCTAACTTCCTACAACACAGAATGGTAAATATAACTACAGAGTTCTGGCTTTTAGGGAGAGGGGAGAGCTAAATGCTTGCAAATATTGTACATTAGGAAATGTATAAAAAGGCGGGGTCAAAAATTAATAGTTGTAAATACTATTACTTCATTTTTTTCTACTTTTTGCATACTTTTGTTAAATTTGCTTTGGCTATTTCTTGTTTCCTCTTATCAATAAACACACATATTTTTACACACACACACACAATGCAATGGAGATCTTAATATTAAGTAATTAGTTCAAGACTGAAACCATTATCACCTAAATAATACTTCGATGTGAATTGCAGTAGTTCTCTTTTATATTATATGCAACTCTGGGTGAAATCTCAATTGATCTTGTGCTTGTAGTATTGGCATCCTAAATTGCAATTAATACTGATAATTCTGCATCCACAGCAAAAGAAGTTGAACAGGGCAATCATTCTCGTTGTATAGACTACTTCATTTTACGCATTATATTTGAGTATCACCCTGCAGTTGAAAGCAATTTTTCTTCTGTTCTTCCAGCCTTCAGTTTTAAAGGTAACATTGAACCCCAATAATCCTTCTTTGCCCAGTTTTAAGGCAAACATTATGCTCTGAACAGTCGTTGCTGTATTTATCATCATTACTGTCACTATTATTCTGCCCCAGTAATACCAATATTATTAATATTTTGCAATAGCTGTAAGATATTATTTTGTAATAGGGAAAGGAGTTTATTCTATTTTTTCCCCTACAAAATTTCTAGAAACTTTGTAATAATTTCATAATAATTTAAGCACAAGGTCCTATTGTTTCCAGTCAAATCAGAGAGATCCAGCAGGGAAAGACAGATAAATCAGCTGCTTTTCAGATCCATCTGATATCACCCCTTGACACAACTGGGCATGTCTGAACACATAGAATAGTAGGGGTGGAAAGAGTTCTGGTGGTCTTCGTGTTTAAAACTGAAACACAGAAAACACAGGCATAGATTCATTCTCTCTGCTGTATGTAAAACAATTAATCATTGGAACGATTTGCCTCCAGAAGTTGTGGAGGTTTTTAAGAAGTGATTGAACAACCATTTGTCTGAAATGGTATAGAATTTTGTGCCTGAGCAAGGTCCCTTTCAACTCTGTTATTCTGTTATTTTCTATTTACCCTCTGCCAAAATATTACATTGAAAAAAAAAAAAGAATAGCACTGTTTTATCATAAAACCAATAGAGCTATGCATCATGACTAAACAAAATAATGATTGTTCGTGACTAGTGGAGGCAAATGTGTCAGCAAAGAGGGAGGGAGGAAGAGAAGGAACAAACGGCTTACTCCCCCTCTGTGCCTGTATAACTTGACTTGTGAAAAGCAAAAGAGTAGCTTTCCCTCCCAACCTCTTTCTGAAGCCTTTGGGAGTGCTAAAATGACATGCTAAATCTTTTGCATAACCAGTGCATATCTAGGATGTGGAGTCAGTCTTCTCAAGATGCTTCTACAGTATTGCAATCCCTTGCATGAACAATTCAGGCAACCAGATTGTAATCAGGGGGCATAAAGAGAAGAATATACTGTATTATTTTCTGCCTTTGTTGAAGAAAAGAAATCTGAGGTTTTCTTTTCTTCTGAAATTATCTATCTATCTATCTATCTATCTATCTATCTATCTATCTATCTAT
>NW_020769355.1:1703791-1723158 GCF_900518735.1 Pseudonaja textilis
ATCTATCTATCTATCTATCTATCTATCTATCTATCTATCTATCTATCATCTATCTATCTACCTATTATCTATCTATCTATCTATCTATCTATCTATCTATCTATCTATCTATCTATCTATCATCTATCATCTATCTATCTATCTATCTATCTATCATCTATCTATCTATCTATCTATCTATCATCTATCTATCTATCTATCTATCTATCTATCTATCTATCTATCTATCATCTCTAATCTATCTATGATAGTCTCATGAGGTTGATCTCAAAAAGTCCAACGTAAGATTATGAAACGAATTGTCTTATGAAACTGTACTGGGAAAAGTAGTTTTTGAACAAACCAAATAATTCCAAAGGTAAGAAGACATTGCAAATACAACTAACCCAAAAAGTTTAATAGCCTAAAGAATCTTTAATAGCACTCACAAAATGGGAGACACTGTCAGTATGGTCCAAAATGAAGGCAAAAAATGGGGAGTTATTTCTATACAAGGTTGTTTAAAGTTAAGTCCCAAATAAACTACACCTACATGCCTTTGTTAATCAACCTTGGGAGAAACAACAAGACAGTAATTTGACTGGAATGATTCTTGGATCCTAGGTCTTGCCCATTGTGTTGGCTACTATGCCAGTCTTGAAAAAGTACACAAAGACTCACCTGGTTGTAAACATAACCATCCAATAGTAACAATAAAGAACATTTCCAGATTCCTAGGAACATTCATTAAAGTATACAAATGATTCAATTAAGCTACATGACTATCCCTGGAGCAAGTCCATTCATCAATTTCAATGGCAAAATCATCAAAGCATTCACCCCAAACCATTCACTAGAGGCCATTCACAGAAGGTTCCTGCAATGTTGTAGATTTATCCTATCAAATAATTCGCCTTGCCAATTTCTAGCATTTGGCATCTGGGGTCTAAAGAGAAAATTATATTAGCTCCAAGACTTTTCAATAGACTGCAGCCAAGTGCAATGTTTACTTGCTCATTTCCTGAGAATAGTGCTTATTTGCTTCCATGGGTTTTAATTCTTGGTTATGGTCCACTCTATTCAGGAATCTTATTATCAAGAAGTTGCTCAAAGGATGCACTGCAGGATGTAATAGCATTTGGCATTACACATTCTCGGGTCAGGCCATAAGCAGAGGATGTTGAAACTTCCATTTCCAGCTCATGCTGTACTCCATATACAAACCCTGACTTATGTAGCCAACCATTAAATCACAAACGGGCAGAGAAAGATTGATCCTTTATTAATGTAGACACATAACCTTATTTCTCCTCCCTTCTGCAGCTTAGCATGGATATGGATGCTGCTGTGGGGGAAGGGAGTAATCACATGACGAGCAAATTTGTGGAAACATACAGCAAAATCCTTCTGCTTTCCATGCAGGAGAGTTGATTGGTTTATTGATATCTTGATTTATTTTATTTACTTACATTTGTATAGACGCCCATCTCATTTAGTGACTCTGGGCAGTATACATAAAAGTAATCAGGTGTGTATAAACACCATTGAAAGCAATCTATGTAAATTAAAAGAAAAACCAAGTGAGAAATCCAAATGGCAAAAAGAAAAAGAAAAAAACAAGCAGAGAGAGTACATCCTTGACAGGTTTTGCACAGCCGTGATCAAAATTTGTCAGATGAAGACCTGTGCCTCAAAGCAGCTTTAATGAGTATCTGATTAGTTAGTGGAGTTCTCTGTATTATCATAATAGTTGGACATATATTAATTTTTATCCATCTTTGTAGGATTTTTTTAGATTGCTGTTTTTATACATGTATCGGTTAATTTTTTTTGACTTCCTATATTTTTTTTTTAGCTTTTAAAATTATTAACCATTTGTATTCTAGATTTGTATTGGTTGAAATAGAGGGTGCATTCCCTTAACTATTATATAACCATTTCACTGGCTCCGCTCTGCCGTGTTATCCTTAAGCTAGCTGACAAAGGCATATTCACCTTATTTCTTTCAATGCTACATCCTGGGATTGTGAATAGAGCAATTGGTACAAGAATCCATGTTAAAGTTTTAGAAGATCAGAGGTTAGTGATAGATCAAGTTCTTGAATGAAAAGTCAATACTCTCAGGCCAAACGTCTTTCCTTTAGGACTCTCAGATTGTGACTGCAAAATCTTAGATCTTAGAAGATGGATGCCAATTATGTCTTCTACCATTATAAGCCAGGTAACAATTTTTGCTACGTAAAGCAATAAGAATATCTGCCAAGTTGCACCCTCTACTGCTTCAGATGTTGTAAATTGCAAAGATTGAATGGCAGAACACATCAACTTTCCTTGGTTAAAAATGGCTGCAACCATTGGGTTATTTGATTCTCAGAACTGTTTCCTCCTCCCGGAGATTCCTGGAAGCGGACAATTCATTACAGAATTTTAAAAAAGCTTCATTTCTTCGTTTGGAGGTCATGTAGACCTTGCATGAAGAAATTCCCCGATAAATTATCCATGGTAATCTTTTGGAGCTTTACTGCTATTTTCTGCAAATAATACCAGGGTGGATACTTTGGCATTCTCATTCTGATCATCCTGAGGTGCCATCGCAGGCAGCAGGGTAAAAAGATGTAAGGCAGAAAATGTACTATGCATGCCCTAGTTAGTTTCCCGCTTTAGTGATGCTGAACATTATTCCTCTGCCTACATTGTGGAAAATTTCAGCTGCGTAGCTAGTCAAGTTCTTTTTTTCTTTTGTTTTTTGGTATGAAATGTTCCTTGCCTGAGGTTGCAAAGTGTCATGGACCAGCTCTGTGTCTGATTCAGCATGAGACATTTTTGCTTCTTTCTACTATAATTCCTGCTATAGCTGTAATTTTTCTTCTGACTTACAAAAAGCAGGGTTGCAGCTACCACAATTGGAGGATATTCTGGCCATACAGCTGTTTGGATTAGAATGAGAAAAAGCGATTTGGAGAATGCGCAGGTCCAGAGACTGCTGCGCTGGCACTTCCTTCAATTAAACACATATTTCCTTGGGATTGACTGGTAATCGATAGAGCCAAAAAATATACCCTTTAAAGCAATTAGGACAACAAAATGAATCTGGCAGTAGATACCAAGCCAGGAGATACCCCATTCTTATTAATCATTCTAAAGACAGTTAAGCTGACGTCGTCTTTATTTTCACTACTTCTAATTGCAGATCTTCAGATGGATTTTACCTTTCTTTTTTATTTTTATCTTGCGGTACTGAAACTTATTTTATTGGCTCTTTCTTTTTCTTAAAAGATTGATCAAATCAAGACTGATTTCCACAATTTCTATCCTAATTAACTCAAAATTTAGGAATGTTCGCAGTATTGAAAAAAGACATCAGCAATGTTTCTTTTATAATAATGAAGCACATGAAAAATAATGCTGCACAGGTTGACCTATATGGCAGGGCTGTTGGTAGAATCAGGAAAACATGTGAAATCTTGTGAAGAGCGACACAAATCCAAATTATTTCAAATAACTAAGGTGCTGCCAAAGCCCAGGCTTTCGAGGAATAGATGGGTAAATGAGAGGCACATTTCAGAATAAAATCCTTCTTTGATTCATCTTTTATTGTTCTGCCTAAGGCTAAGAGTTGATACTAGTGACTAAAATTAGACAGGCTTTTATGCTATCTATATTTAACTGAGATGCTGCAAAATTGCTGCAATTTTTAATAGCACAAAATTTGAAAGGGTCCGTTTTAAAGACACTTGCATGATTTTATCAGCAGAATTTGATCATTATCCTGTTGTCAGACTGAAAAATGTACAACAATCCCCCTTTAATTAACATAATGCATGAGAATCAATTATATGATCGCCAACGCACATTGTCAGTCTGATGGCATATTTCTATCTGTGTTGATTCTGCCTTCCTAAGCACAGCACTGGCATATTGTGCTGATTGTCTTGTGTTTTCCACTTCCACGAACAAACTGGTCACTGATTATTCTGTAGGGAGGTATGTTGGCAAACTGAGCTCCTTGAGAGTGATGGAACTTCCTGAGTTTGAGTTTCATTTCTGGTTTACCTCTGGAAAGGCAATATGCTTTAGCATTCAATATCATGGCAGGTTGACCATCCAAGGCCTAGCATTGACTTGAGTTAGTTGCCCCTATAGATTTCAGATAATGAACTCTCTTGCAGGGGCATCTGCAGCAAGCTAACATTTTCATCAAAATGAGGACGTGTGCATTGTGACGTCACAAAGCAACTTCGGAACTTGGACATAAAATCACAATGAAACGCATAAGGGGCAGAGTTTGCAACCTGTTACTCAGTGCCCCTCCCCCCCCCAGTGGACACTTAGGTTCACTTGATTGATGCAACATGCCCTTACACACATCCCTCTCATTGTGCAGGACCCTTTATTAGGAATCAGATCCGAGGGAAAACTGTTTTATTATGGTAAGACTAATAGCAGAACATGTCATGACGAGCTAGGGTCCCGGTGCTCAGCTGTTGGTTTCCCTCTGATTCTCCTCCACAACCTATTGGAGGGGTAGGACCAGTGGTGGGATTCAATTTTTTTTACTACCGGTTCTGTGGGCGTGGCTTGGTGGGCGTGACATGGCTTGGTGGGCGTGGCAGGGGAAGGATACTGTAAAGTCCCCATTTCCTCCCCACCCCATTAACCTACTTTCCAACTCTGCTCTCCTGTGCAGGGCAACAAAAGAAGACCCCAGCCAATCAGCTGGGACTTGGGACACAGAGAATAGATGGGCGCGGGGGCCAGTCAGAGGTGGTATTTGCCAGTTCTCCGAACTACTCAAAATTTCCGCTACTGGTTCTTCAGAACTGGTCGGAATCTATTGAATACCACCTCTAGGTGGGATCAGCTTGAGATCTATTGGCTTCTTTAGACTGATGTTGGTAGCCCCCTCCTCCCTCCTTCGTTGTGGGCAATAAGAGAATCCTGTTCAGTGAATTAGACTCCCTGCAGGACCTATCAAATTTCTAAGCTTATTCCCAGCTTTGAGACCTGGATGCCCCTCCTTATCAGTAGTAATGGAGGTGGTGGGGAGACACTGCTTCATGAAACAGCAGAAAAAGAAGACAAGACAAATGACTGCCCAATCTCTTCTTAAAAACTTTCAGTATTGGAGCACCTGCAACTTCTTGAGGCAAGCCGTTCCACTGATTAATTGTTCACAGTGTCAGAAAATTTGTCCTTTGTTGTAGATTGCTTCTCTCCTTGGTTAGTTTTCATCTGTGGCTTCTTGTCCTGCCTTCAGGTGCTTTGGAGAAAAGGTTGATCCCCTCTTCTTTGTGGCAGCCCCTCAAATATTGAAAGGCTGCTACCTATTATGTCACTCCTAGTCCTTCTTTTAATTAAACTAGACTTACCCAGTTCCAGCAACCATTCTTTATGTTTTAGCCTCCAGTCCCCTAATCCTCTTGGTTGATCTTCTCTGCACTCTTTCCAGAGTCTCAACATTTTGTTTATATTGTGGTGACCAAAACAGGGTGCAGTATTCCAAGTGTAGCCTTACCAAGGCATCATAAAGTGATATTAAGAGAGACATGAACTTCTATCACCGGCCCTTGCTACCCTAACCTCAATACCTGTTAGCTGTCATTCAGATTGCTTTTAAATATGGGTTTGTTTGAGTAGAAATGTGGTTTGCACTCAGGGGTGGGATTCTACTAGTTCGCACCTATTCACTAGAACCGGTTGTTAACATTCTAAGCAATTCGGAGAACCGGTTGTTAGAAATTACTGGCCTAATCCTGTA
Organism: Pseudonaja textilis; assembly: GCF_900518735.1. Next base: position 1,709,529 of record NW_020769355.1, read on the forward strand.
AGGAAGGCAGGAAGGAAACATTCTGGTGTTGCTTACAGAAACTGTCTCTCCGTTAACCCTTATTACATTATTGGCAGGACTGGACTTCCTGTCTCTGGAGGGTTTTTTTCCTCCTTTGCTGGTACTTTGCTTGTGTGGAGTGATCATACAAAGTTACAATAGCACTGAAAAAAGTGACTTATGACCTTTTTTCACACTTACAACTGTTGCAGCATCCCCACAGTCATGAGAGGCCAGGGGAGGAGATGCGTGCCTCGATGTGAGTGATATTGAGTTGGCCACACCCAGCCAGTCACATGACCACCAAGCCATGCCCACCAACTTAGCCCCACCCACAGAACTGTTTGTTAAAAAATTTGAATCCCACTCCTGTTTGTACTCCTTCACCACCCAGGACTGTCAGGAGATCTAGGATGGAAGAGCCTCCCCTCTACATGCCACGTTTCCCAGCTTAGGCAGCTGATCTCTAGGCTGGGAGAGAAATTGAAGGAGAGATGAGAAACCCGTAGATCTAGTTTGAGGCAAAAGCATTGCCAAGCATAGCCTGTTCTGTTTATAGGGAAGAGAGAGAAACTTGCCGATCAGGAAACAAACACACCATCCTCCAACTGCAAGGAGGAACAGATGGAGGGGTGAGAAAAACCTTCAGGAAGAGACCCAGGTGTCATTGATGTTCTGAGAAGTGCTATTTTAATTTCCCATGATATCCTGAAGTATCAAGATAATGTCAGCAATTAAAACAGCTACTTGCTTCAGCTACTTGGCAGTACTCAGAAATCCCTGTCCTGTTGGTTGATAGATACTGATACCAAGGGGTGGGATTCGAATTTTTTAACAACTGGTTCTGTGGGCGTGGCTAAGTTGGTGGGCGTGGATTGGTGGTCATGTTATTGGCTGGGTGTGGCCAACTCAAATCACTCACATCGAGGCACGCATATCCTCACCTGGCCTCTCATGACTGTGAGGATGCTGCAACAGTTGTAAGTGTGAAAAAGGATCATAAGTCACTTTTTTCAGTGCCATTGTAACTTTGAAAAGTCACTCCACACAAGCAAAGTACCAGCAAAGGAGGGGAAAAAAACTCTAGAGAGGTTCCTGAGACAGGAAGTCTAGTCCTGCCAAGAATGTAATAAGGGTTAACGGAGAGGCAGTTTCTGTAAGCAACACCAGAATGTTTCCTTCCTGCCTTCCTTACAGGATTAGGCCAGTAATTTCTTCTAACAACTGTTTCTCCAAAACTGCTTAGAATTTTAACAACCGGTTCTAGCGAATAGGTGCGAACTGGTAGAATCCCACCCCTGCTGATACCACACAAATCTACTGAAGGCTAACGATTCACAGGTGTGCAAATGTGTGTGTGTGTGTGTGTGCAAAACCTGGAATTAGCCCTGTTTGTGAGCAAACAAACTAATTCAAATACAAACAAACAACCCACCATGCTTGAACATGCTTTCATCTTTCAGGTCGAGATGTTCCTATTTACATAGATAAAAATCCAAAGTAGAGAAAACTGAGTTACATTAGACTCAGGGCATTAGAGCTCCATTTGAAGGATTTGTGTAGTATTAATAGAAATAGAAACAACCACCAGAGTCTCAGGGCCATGACTCAGGGCCAGCAGGCTATCTGGGAAGGGAAGCAAAAGAGCCCAGCTTGAGTCACACAACTTTTGGAGTCAGGCTGACCACAGTTCCTCTGCTGAGGCAGCTGAGCTTATAATTCCAGCTGCGTCACCAAGCCGCTGTGAAGAGGATGAAGATTTGACAAATCCTAACAGCTATTACAATGCTATAGGGAGAACGTTTTCCAAAAGTAGGTTGTGTTTCCGGAGTGGCCTGATTAAGACAAAAGCTGCATTTGACAGCGGCTTCAGTAAACACAGCAGGAAGCCAGGCGCTGCTACTGATGACTATGCAAAGAATTGTGCAGAACGGATTTCTCCAGGTGGCAAAGAGGCACCTTCTGCCTCTTGTTGTCACCAGGTGAGACTTACAGGTAATCTGATTGCTCTGAGTTTCTGAGCAAACAATATCCCTCTAGTACCCCGCCTCTGGTGTGCCCTGAGGCAGTCTGTCCTCAAACTGAGTGGCATAAATTGCATATCAGCGGATCATCTTTTTGTAGGGCTCTCTAGCCCCATCAGACGGCTCTGCTCCAGACTCCTGGGGCAAATCTCAGAGCAGGCATCCTCCCTTTGTTTTCTCATTGCTGGCAACAGAGGTGCATTTGAGAGGAAGGCAATGCCCTTCTAGTGCCATTTCAGAAGAGCCCCATAATAATACGTTAGCCTCTGGTTTTTGCCAGTTGATTGACCTGTTCGGGAAGCAGTCACACAGAAATTCAAGGAGCATCCACAGAGTAGGCCCGCTATTCCTAACAACTCCAACCCTTCACATGCAGCACAGCCAAGCTCTTTCCGTGTCCTCTTCTGCCTCCACTGAAATTACAGTCAGAATAACAAGAGTTGGAAGGGACCTTGGAGGTCTTCTAGTCCAACCCCACTCTAGGGAGAGCCTAATACCATTTCAGACAAATGACTGTTCAACCTCTTCTTAAAACCCTACAGTGATGGAACACCCACAGCTTCTGGAGTCAAGCCATTCCACTGATTAGTGAAGGCAAGCTGTTCCATTGATTAATACCTGGAATTGATTAATGATCAATTCTTATATTATAATATTAATAAGCGTAATGGATTAACAAATGAATGGAAAGTCTACATTCCATGGTAGCCTCTGCTTATATAAAAACTCATCAACTCATGCTCTGCTTATGAACTTCTGGAAAGAAGTAAGTAGCATGTTACTCATGGACAAATAGTTTTCCCAAAGTAACCACCGATGGAATGAGAATATTAAACTGCAAGTTGAGTAAAAGATAGAGAACAACTACCCACTTTGATTGATTGCTACCCCGCCCATTTTTCAAAAAGTGAGCTAATATTCCTGACAGACATGATATGGCCAAGAGATCAGATGTTAAGTAGGCAGAAATAGGACTGAAAGTAATAGCATTAATGGGGACCAAAATTAATCCATCAACATTTTCCTTTCGACTATTTTCTTCTTTTCAATCAATCTGTTCCCTTCTAGATCGCTCTGTGTGACTAGTTTTTTGTAAACAAGCAACGTCATTTTGCAAAAAATGCCTACATTTGAATAGGCCCTCAAATAGTTGGAATAATTTGCTAAAACCATGGTTTACAAACCAAACTAGCTGGCATTTACACATCATATGAAATCAAAACCAATTTAGGGTTTAGTAAAGTATGTGAGCCTTGGCTTATGAAAACACTTATGATCTCATAATCAATGATATTTAAGGAAGTTTTCTTTAATAAAGCATATTTTCTGAGGTCATTCTATCAGTTTGTTTGTTAAATTTCTACATCCCCCATCTCATCATGGCCATGCACGGCTTTGTAATCCAAAACACAAAGAGACTACTAAATTATTTTTTCCTGCTTTAGTTGAAAAGTGGTACAACTCTACTTAAAAATGTAAAGTCCATTAATTCCAACAGAAAATATTATCACGTCGAGGCAATTTGAACTAGAGTTCTCTCTCTCCATGGAATTCAACTTGATGGTTTCATCTTCTAATAGGAATAGCAATGTGATCCATAGTATGAGACTATTGTACATTCATGTTGAAAGGTGGAAAAATAAGTGCAGTGAAGTTTACCCTTCCAATACAAATGAATCATAAATGAGCAGTTTTCAATAAACCTCCCTTGAATTGTCAAGTTCCAAAAGATCTTTCTCTCTACACTGTTAAATTAGACCTGGGCAGCTCAGGCTTTCAACCATAGAAATTCTCTACTCTACTTTCTATTTTCTACTTTCAGCCATAGAAATTCACTGAGTTAATGCAAGCTACCTTCCCATCCTCAGTCTAACCTACTTCACGAGTTCAGTGGGGAAAAACCCATGAATGCTCTTTGTCCTCCTAGAGAAAAGGCAAGATATGAATTATTATTATCTATTAATGTGTAACTACAACATAGAATGTCCCTAACTTAGAATTTGCATAAAATGTTGTAGCAGCACTTACATTGCTAAACCCAGGTTCTACAGGAAGTCCATACAATCTCTTAGTTCTTGTCAATGATCAAACTATTTTGAGAAAAAAAAACCCCATTACATCTGATTAGAATAAATTAAGAAATAAATGTTCCAGATACATTGGGTCTGAGTTTTGAAATACATTTTCAATGTCATATAGTGAGGTCATTCCATCCAGACATACGGGATATATCTGAAGATTGTAAATGCCTAATTCATAACCATTTTTATATTCAAGCTAATCTATGGGACATTGATACCTGGATACCTAAGGGCCCTTAGAAAATCCTACAATATACTGTGGCAAGGGATGGGTTCATAACTAAACAGCTAATATTATAGGTAAAATTGGAAAGTTGATTTTAACTTCCCCTAGTAAATATCATTTCTCTGTGTTGTTGCCAAGCTGATATGTTAGGTTTTGCAGAAATGCAAGAAAGAGCAAAGTTTGCTCAGCAGTTATTTGATTTGTTTTTCTAATCAAACCCAAAGACCTGCAAGATCAACAGTGTGAAATGATGTAAAATAAAGGTTAAGAAAATAAAGGATTGAATTGAGGATAATTCACACGAGGGAATCAATACTAAGCGTTACTTCTAGGGTGACAGAGGGACATGGATTCTTTAGTAGCTCTGTAACAGTCAATGAATATTAAGACCCTGGAGCCAGCTATTCCTAACACTGGACCATCTTGTGCACATCCTGGTAAAGTGAGGCACAGAACATTCGTGCTTTGAGAGCATTTGAAAAAGCTGTAAGAGGGATTGTGATTTTGAGAATAAACCTGTTTTAAGGGCTTAACCATATGTTTGGGTTATTAAAAAGCCCAGCTTGAAATAAAGAATGCAAATGTGTTTTTCTGCTTTAATCATTTTTTAAATATATAAAACAGGATCTCACACAATGTTTACCTGTGAAAAAAATTGCATTGGGAGAAGAATGCAGCTTTAAAGGCGGAATAGGGGAGAGAGTAAATTGCCTTAACGGTGGCCTGGCAATGAGATGAAGGCCAAGCCATGAGGACTTGCCCTCTGAAAACGTTGCACGGGATGTCATCATGCTGCTGTTAGTGGGAAATGAGGATAAGTCTGAATGCGTGAATGGCTTGGCCTTTCCTAACAGGATACACATTAGGAGATTCAATACATCAAGATTGGGAGAACTGGGTTCACATGACCTGGCTGGAAAAATCATCCTGAGGAAGAACAAGATGATAAGGCGATCAGACTGTCATGAATAGGGAGTCCCAGCCGTAGCAACAGAATCCCCTACTCCTGGCCCTTGGGACTCAGATCTTGAACTGGAGGCTCATCCACCCAACCCATGGGAACATTGCCAGCTCTGTGTGAAAAGACAAAAAGCGGGGAAATTGAGGAGTGCTCAGCTGTGCAGAAGGACATGACACAAGCAGCGACGCTTGGGAGAACCCTGATGCCACTAGAGTGCCAGCTGGTGACTGAACACTTCCTGGTATTTAAAGCCACACCTGAATATGCCAGAACAACTTTCTATATCAGTCTACTTTTGTAGGCTGTGCCCTTTGCTTGAAACCACTCTGTAAGTAGCTCTTCATATCCTCTAGCTTTTACTATTTTTGTTAGAAACCTCAACCTTTAGTTCAGTCATAATGAACACTCCTGTGCTTCAGGAATGTTGGCTAAGTCCTTTGAACTAGGACCGTAGCTATGATTCTGACTTGGCTTGCTAGAACCACAGTCCTAAAATTGCTGATTGACTGATTCAGCCTGAACAGGACAAAACAACCTTGCTTGATTCTCCCTCAGAATCTTTATATTATGCAGGCCTTCATTTTACACAGAAACATATATACAGGACCAGCCATTTTGGATTGCAGTGATCATGTGGCTGATTTCCATATGTACAATAGTTTCACAGATAGAGCCATTTGTATAGAGTTTTAGAAAGAATGTTGAAAAAAATAATACTCTTGATTTCTCCTTTGGCATTTTTCTCTGCAGCAAAGGAGCTCCGTCATGTTATGATATAAGACAAGAGAGAAGCTAGAACCTCAGTTGCAGATAAAATAACTTTATTAACTTCATTGTAATAGTATAAACATCACTGACAATAGCGGAATTTGTGTCAACTGTGCATTTAATGCTAAAAATCCAGAAACATTGCCTGGGCTATGCTCTGATATAATCTGACAGAGGCTTGTAGTATAATATGAATTTCGGAGTCCTCATTACACAGGTTGGGGTGGGTGGGTGGATGAATAGAATCTGTGGTCTCATTTGATAATGTAAGATTGAAAATTATTTTGAAGCTGTTACTTAATATTTAATGTTAGCCTTGAGGGGTCCTTGCAGATGTTTCATTGCTTAGTTTGGGAAATGAAATATCTGCAGGGAAAACAAGCAAGCTCAGAGTGCACCAAGGACCCCTCATTTCAACCCTGACCTACAAATATTCTCCTTTATTAATGTTAGCCCCCCCCCCAGCATGACTCTTATATGAACTTGCCATCTGCTGCATGATCTCTGCTTAGAAAATTATAAATATCAGGATAAAACATTGTAGCCCCTTAACATTGCTTAAGAAAAGAAAGGGAGATTGAAACCTTTCTCGGAAAACCAGAAACCTTTTTTAATTCAAAAGTTATGCAAGAGTAGGTCTTCTGTTGTCAAAACTTGGGTAGACTCCATGGATGGCAGCCATTTTGTACAGCTTTGCCTTACAGAAGAGTAGGAAATAGCTGTGCTGTATGTGTCCCAGACTGTGTTTCCATAATGGTTTTGAGAAAAGGCTGAAACAAACGCAACTGCAGACCCCCTATTCTAGGGACTCTGAGGTGTTAATTTGTGAAAAGTTGAGCTGGCATGTTTCAGCTTTTTTTTTTTTCCCAACAAAATTAGAGATTAGCCTAAGTCTGTGCATGCTATTCTTTGTCACCTTTGGTAGCAGTCTGAGTTATTAAGTTCAAGGCTGACTGTAGCCAAGATTAGGATATCTGTTGTCCTCCAGATATTGCCATGCTAGATCTATTGGCTATGATAATGGGGTTGCTAGGAACTATAGTTCAACAACATTGGCAGGGTGAGGGGGTTTGCCTCTGGGGCCAATTTAGACTCTGACATACCAGAATAGTTAGACCAGATCTGTCTTACTTTTAGACAGAGCAGGAATCCTAAATAAAACTTCCAGCTTCCAACATAGGGAAACAGGAAGTAGAGTTCTTAAAATATAAATAAATAAAAAATGGAATAATTAAGACTATGCTGCCTACCTAACTACAGAGAAGGTTGATTTGTTTCCTTTCCTTCTTTCTAGATTTTATGGCTCATCACTGTTTCCTGTCAGCAGACATATTTCCAGCTTTTATTGATTCAGTGACGTGTAGAAATAGATAACCAGTGATTCCACGTAGATATTCCAGAGGAGGGGTCAAAAAACTGAATTTGTAGAAGTTCCACAAACAGAAGCAATTTACCCCCTGAGCTCTGAACAGATGATGCTTCCCATAAAGACAATAGCATTTTTACTAATTATGGCATCTCTTTGGAGTAGACATGAACCATTTTATCTTTAAAGTGCTTTGCAAATCTCCTGCAGTAGACATTTATGGTTAGTTGAGTCTGTTCCCATCTAATCCATTAACTGAGAAAAGGTCTGCCAAGAATTTCACAGAGGATACAAACAATAATATTAAAGGTTTGTTGCAAAATTTATATCTTTGTGCTCTAACCGCTTATCAGATGATAAGAAAGATATTTCCGTCTGGAGAGCACCCAAAAATCGCAGTGGAAATATTGGCCTTCATCACAGAGACTGTATCTGACATAAAGCAATTTCCTATATATTTTTATAATGCCCATTGCTTTTGCTCATTTTTTCATCATTTCAAGTTAGTGGTGTGGCTGTCTCACTCCCAGAAAGGGAATTAAAATATGTTTGACCAAGGTAGAAAAAAAATCCAAGAAAGGACTCAGAAATCTGTGCCTCTCCACATGCTGTTGAACTATAACTCCTTTAATCTCTATTAACCATGAAAGTAAAAACCACTAAGAGTTGCTTGGAGTTGTTGCTATTAATATTAGAGGCCAAAATCGTCTGGTGTCCTAGACTTTCCCATACTTTTTTAAAAAATGTCAATAATTTTAAATAGTTAAATATATTCTTCCTGTTTGAATGCTTATCTACAACACCTGTGGACGTATAAAACCTGCACAGATAGACAAGGCATGGACAAAGACAATCCTTTCCTCTCTTGTTGCTTCAGAAATCCTCATTCGAAGGTGTGGCTCCCCTCTCCCAATCATAGCAAAAGTACAGAGAAAACACAACGTTACTTGTAACTGACGTGGGACAGTGTTTATGTCATAAACCTGAATTTAATATTTGTTGGGCAAATGCAATGGCTTACCATAGATAAACAGAGTAAGTAGCAAAACCGGTCTGAAGTAAATTGTCTTAGTTTTGTTATTTAATTTTTTGAAAAAACAACTATATTTGAACATTTGCCAAGATGGAATTGTTTCAACATCCCATCGAGCACACTAATCCTGTCTCATAAAACCCCTTGTCACCTTCGTTCTGATGTTTTATGCCGAGTCAGGCCAGAAGGCTGGTAGGCTACTGTGATGTTCTGACAGAGCGCTTTGGATTTTGAATGCCATGCCCCGTGGATGGCAATATTTATGGCTTTGTTCACAAGTCTCCTTCCCTGATAAGGCTTCAACTGAGCAGTTATACAATGGTTGCTCAGAGCACAGGGTGTTTTTTTACAGGCATCAGGGCAGGTGCACCTGTGCTGAAAACTAATATAATAAATGCTCATTTACCGATAACCAGATTTTAAGACTAGCATAGGAAGGTAAGGCCCGTTGCTTTAATGGGGAAAAAATCATGATAAAACTCAAATACTGATTTCTCAGAGAGATGATCACATACTTCTTTATCAGATCTGGAAAGATTATATAAGTTATGCTAAGAATAACTCTTCTTTTAATAAACGTTGAGATGTATTGTCCTGTACTATTATCTTGTATTCTTGTTTCTTCTTGCCTTACATAATATTAAAAATGAAAAAAAAGAATGACAATACCAGGGGGAGCGGTATGGGAAAGCAGTAGGTTACATAACTATCTCATTGTCTTGGTAGGACAAATTTCTAAGGAGGAAGAAAAAATACTGGATGCTACTGTTGAACTTCTAGGAAGAACCAGATTAGTAAAATGATGAAAAGGCACTTTTTTTTGCATTAAAAGCACGCCATCAAACTCTAGATGTAGAAGGAATCAGAAAGTATTCCGAGTTTCAGCCAGGCAGATGCTAAGAGTTCAAGATATCCAAAGAATAATCCACATACATACTACTCATCAATGGGCCAACTCCTCACTCTACCACCCCCAAAGGCTTGCTGGAATCATCACATTTTCAGCAGGTTTCTAAATATTAAGCGGATAGAGGGTGCCAACATTATATCTGGTGGGGAGATCGTATGAAGGAGCTTTTGCACAAAATGCACTCCTTGGCGCCTCTTTTTACACGAATTGGGGATCCTTAGCAAGTACTCTTTGCCATCATGTATTCAATGGGCAGATTCTATTTGGCATTAAGCAGTCCTAACCAGACCCAAAGCCATATCAAGTAATAACAGACAGTTTTAAATGCACTTGGAAACCAACTGGCAGCCGATGCAGTTTCCATAATATTGGTGTTTTATGTCTGTACTCTGTAGTTCTTGTTTTTTGATTTTGAACTAGGTGCGGTTTCTAGATGATCAGGGGCAGTCTAGATCAGGGACAGTTCCTTGTAGAGTGCATTAGTCATCTCACCAAACACTGGCAAGGATTTGAATGGCTATTGCCAGCACATTCGGTTCCAAAAATGATCACAAACTTCGCCAAATACCCTCCTGACATACTCACAACTGCTTTTCTAGTATTTATTGTTTATTTTTTATATCCTGCCTTTTTTTTTTTTATAAACCACACGAAGTGGTGGACATCTCCAGCACACCTCCCTCCTTCTATTTTCCCCCACAAAAACAACCCTGTGAAGTGAATTGGGCTCCAATAACACCCAGCTGGTTTTCATAGCTAAAGTGGAACTAGAACTCACAATCTCCTGGTTTCCTGTCTGATGCTTTAACTATTGGATCAGATTGGCTAGTAGGGGCTGAGAGTCCAAAATCCTCAAATTATGTACCAGTTCTTTATTGGAGAGCACAAGCCCACCAAAAAGCCAAGGTTGGTATTATCTCATGCTCAGTCAGTCTCTGAATTAATAGCTACTCTATCTCGCTATGGTTAAGTATCAACCTATTTCCCCCATCTAGACCCTTACAACTTCCAGACATCTTGTTTAACTTCTACTAGATTTTCCAATTGGTCTGTGGTAGAGATGCAGAGCTGACATCATCAGCGTATTGGAGATAATGGGCCCAACTGTCAAGTAACATGTCGGTGGTTTCGTGTAGTTGTTAAAGAAAATGTGGGAGAAAGCTGAGTGTGAGAGTGTGAGAGAGCCTGTGGGAATGTGCAGAAGAATGAAGATTAGGTACGGAGAAGCAGTACAGCCCAGAAGTAAGAGCTGTGAAAAGAAAGCATTTGAAAGACATAGTACCTTAATTAACTCACTAAGAATGTGACTGGGAATTTACTCTTATGGTTTTCAATATTATATTTTATCCCAGCTGAGCATTAAGGATGCCTTTCAGAAATCCCCGAAGTTCTCGCTTCTTTGACTAGCCAACTATGTGGGGGTTTAACCTTGGGACAACCCATGCTGGAGTGGCCCAGGGCTCAATCTTTCCTTCTTCACACAAAACAACTAAAAACATCTGCTCGGGAAACAATGAAACCAGCTTCAGTTGATGCCTGTAACTCACAGCCCTCACAGATATCCAGAAGGATGCTATTCTCAATGGTACTGATGGTTACTAACAAGTCCAGCAGGGCTAACAGAGTCGTGCTTCCTCTATCCATTTGATACTGTAGATCATCCATGAGACGCCTTGGTGTTTCTATCTCATGCCTGAACCTGATCCCTGGATGTAAAGGGCCCAGCTAATTGCTTTTCCCAGAATTCTTTACAGCTACTGTTCCACTACTTTCTCTGAAAAATCAAAGGTTAGAAACTATTTGACAATTATCTTAATAAAGATAGGGGGCGTGCATAAGCACACCAATGTGCCTACCGTCCCTGTCCTATTGTTTCTTTTATTTTTCTTTTATTTTTCTTATATGTACTCATTTCATGTATTCATAATTATGTATACACTTTTACTTATTATCTCGTAAACAATTGACAAATAAATAAAATAAAATAAAAAATAAAAAAAGATGGGTCTGAAGCAGCCTGTGGGTGGGTGCACCAATTCTCCTCTGGGACGACATTTTCTCCTTTGACAACAAAACCCTCACAAAGGCCCAGGCCCAGACTCAAGCTGCAGATAGAAACGAGGAAAGGCAGAAGTCCCGCCTGCGAGTGGTAGAGTTCATCTTAATAAAGAATTCTGCTAATTCTTCAGGATCAACAGCTCCAGCTTCTTCCTAGCTGGTAATGTCACAAATAGTCCTGTTCAGCCCCTCTTTGGACTTTGTCCAGCAAACTTCCAATTTTGAGGGAAATGCTAATGATTTAATCCACAAAGTACTTGGCCACCATTACAGAGCCATCCATCAGACATCCTTCTGGCCAACCTTCTACTGGAAAGTAGTACAAATATGGAACTGACTGTTGGTATGACAGAAATACAAATAACATCTGTGAAAACCCTGGGGAAGTAGATTCTTTCCCAGCAGTTTTTCTAAAGGGAGAGCGCTTGCATTTAGCCATAGCTTTCTCCTGGCCGTTCATCTACCTGTTGCGGAGACATTAGTGCTAGCTTTTTGATAAGGAGAAATTGGGAATACAGTTTCATTTAATTTCCCATAGCAAGCATGCCCATTGGGGAGAAAAGGAAGTATTATAAAAGGGTTGGCTTTAGAGGCAGAGTCTTAAATTGCTGCAGAAGCTGGGAGAACAACTAGAATGGAGGTATTGACTGGAAACAACTCTTTAATAAAAAAAAAACAGCGTAGCCTGGCAAACCTGAGTTGGCTTGGGTGGTGTTGATGCTGCTGAAGGCTTAATTGGTGAGGGGCCCAAAGCCAATGAAATGGGGTAGGGTACAATATAGAACTTTTCTTCATAACACAAGGAGCCCCAATGGGAGCCAAATATCATGGAAGGTTTGATCTGTCAGAAAAAAGCAAGCTACCCAGTATGACTCACTGAAAGAAAATGGATAATTAGAAAGGCAGAATCATTGGCAGTCAATTCCTTTAAGCAATCATAACCCAAACTAACAAGATAAAATTATAATAAAGCATGCTAACAACTTCTCCTACAGTGAGATTTTTTTAGGCAACATCTAATATTATGCAAGATTATTTTCATTAATCTAAATGACTCTTTTAATCTTTGCTTCCCCGTGCAGCTTCTACAGCCTTTCAAACTGCTCTGCCAATTCCCCCAGATTTGTCAAGAAGCAGACTGGAAAACTTAAGACTATGAATATTATGCCGGCCATATTTACAACGGGGCACTTGTGATTGGATTTGATTTACATTTAAAGTTAATGAAAAGTTAGCAAATGACTTCAACTACCACGAACAAAGAGAGGGAGTGGGGAGAAAGTGAGAATTTCCCCCTTTTATTGTGTTAAAAATTACAATTCAATAAATTTGGAGAGGACTTGCAATTCTTGAGTCTTCGGATGTAACTTTAGTTTTAGAGTTGTTTGATCGGAACTGTCACCTCACTAGTCCAGAGTGAATTTATAACTGTAATTGATTCAATCATTTCTCTGAGCACTCAATTCTTTGGGCCAGCCAGGAAATGTGTAGATGGGCCTGCCATCAGGGTATGATGGAATTCGGAAAAGCCATGGTTTACAATAAGAAGTGGTCTTGAAGATGGTACCTCCTTAAATGAAATACATATTCTCCTTGAGCTGCACTGCTGTCATGGGAACCCAGGAAAACACATAGTTTCTTCATGGAGATGTCAACTGATGCAGCAAGCACACCCTCACCTGGATCCACCTGTAGTCCATTAAAACACCATGATGGGTAAATCAGGATACTACAAAAACTGCCTTATATTAATTAGACAAGACACAAAGTTTTCCAGCCCTCTCAAATTTAGAAAGAGAAGCAATAGCCATAGCAATCACACTTAGACTTATATACCGCTTCACAGTGCTTTCCAGCCCACTCTAAGCAGCTTACAGAATCAGCCTATTGGCCCCAACAATCTGGGTCCTCATTTTACCCACCTCAGAAGGATGGAAGGCTGAGTCAACTTTGAGCCGATGAGAATCAAACTGGCGGAAGTCGGCAGAATTAGCCTGCAATACTGCATTGTAATCACTGCACCACTATGGCTCTCAGAAGACATTGTTCTCTGTCTTTTTTCTCTCTATTCAGGTATACAGTATAATAAGATGAAGCAGAGGTATAGAACTGTAAGTCCAGTACAATTTCAGGATAGATTTTACTAACAGAAATTCTGTGTGTGTGTGTGTGTGTGTGTGTGTGTGTGTGTGTGTGTGTGTGT
>NW_020769355.1:1723168-1761536 GCF_900518735.1 Pseudonaja textilis
TGTGTGTGTGTGTGTGTGTGTGTGTGTGTGTGTGTGTGTGTGTGTGTGTGTGTGTGAAGGTTCTATTTTTCTACAGCAGCCATATTAAATAAGAGATCCATAAGGCAGGCCTATTTCATCCAATTAATTTAAAACAACGATTGGCAGATAGCAACAGAGGCCACATCAAGCTCTTTTTTAAAAACCCCAAAGAAAAACTCAAAAACTCAAGTGTCGCAGCAAAACTATTTGGACAGTTTTAAAATCCTAAACAAACTAAAGGAGGTAGTTGCCTGATGCCAAAAGGTTAATGATGGTCCCGAGGGAGTCTTTATGTTTTGTAACTGAAGAGTGATTGCTTAAAGGGAATCCGACTATCTCCCACCTCAGTTATTTAGAGCAGAAGCAACAACAACAACAACAATATTTAAATAGGATAGACAGAGACATTCCCTTGCAAAAACAGGATCCTAACGCAACAGGGTTTTAAGGTTAACAACTGAATTGAAACCTCCTAAAAGCTACGGTAGTCATTGCAGGGTAAATCAATTACTATTTTACTCATTGCAGAAAACTTTTTTCTAACATTCAATTTACAGGTGGATAATGCAATCAGATTGCTTTGCAGTACATTCTTGGCATAATAGAAAACCAGAGGGTGGAGCTCTAATACCTATACAGTATTTGGTAGGAGATATTGGTAACCTGTAAAAGAATTCTACTGGATTCTAACACACATTCTCAAAAACCTTCTTTGGTAACCTTCTTTGTCCTTTCATGACACTCAAAATCTACCCTTGGGAAGCAACCTCACCATATTTACAACTGATTAACTGTAGTTTTGCAAGTCGTATGAGAGTTTCATTAAAAAATACATTCATAGTACCAAGCCATTTTTCTTGCAGGTAATCCAACATCCCACGTGGATTATTTTAGAGTAGATAAAGGGACAAAAAAAATTGACATTTCAGGGCTCCATTCCTCCCTGCCCAGATTGTCATTTCATGCTTCAAAATTGTTTCTGGGTTCCAAATAACTTATTACAAATGGGGAGGTGGGGGAGAATTACCCCAAAATATAAGTAGTCCTCAATTTACAACCCTTCATTTAGAGACTGTTACAATAACACTGAAAAAAAATGACTTCTGACTTTTTTCACACGTACAACAGTTGCAGTTGATCAAAGTAGACACCTGGCAACTGACTCATATGATTTATGACAGTTAGTGTCCCAGAGTGAGGTGATCTCCTTCCAACAACCAAAGTCAATGGGGAAGCCAGATTCACTTAACAACTGTGTTACTAACTTAACTAATGCAGTGATTCACTGAATGATTGTGGCAATAAAGGTTCATTAAATGGGGCAGAAATCACTTTAAACAATTGTTTCGCTTAGCAACAGAAAATTTTAGGTTCAATTGTGGTCGTAAGTCAAAAGGACTCCCTGTATTTGACACAGTGCACTGGCTTAAATCACAGCACCGCTAACCCTAACATATAATGACATTTGCCTTTCCAGCCTTGAAGCTAACCTGCCTTACATTGAGGACCTGTATACTGCACAAGTCAAAAAGAGGACTGTGAAAATATTTACAGACCCCACCCATCCCGACATAAACTGTTTCAACTCCTTCCCTCAAAACGATGCTATAGAGCACTGCACACCAGAACAACTAGACACAGGAACAGTTTTTTCCCCGAATGCCATCACTCTGCTAAACAAATAATTCCCTCAATACTGTCGAACTATTACAAAGTCTGCACTACTATTACTGTTAATCTTCTCATCACTCCTTATCACCCATCCCCTCCCACTTGTGACTGTATGACTGTAACTTTGTCACTTGTATCCTTACAATTTATATCCTGTTTCCTAGTGTGATTTGATTGCTTATTGTACCCTATGACTATCATTAAGTGTGGTACCTGATGATTCTTGTCTCTTGATGAATGTATCTTTTCTTTTATGTACACTGAGAGCATTTGCACCAAGACAAATTCCTTGTGTGTCCAATCACACTTGGCCAGTAAAAGGATTCTAATTCTATTCCTTGAAGCTAACTGTTTTTACTGGTGGCTCAGCTCCATTTCAACATGGACAAGCAAAATAATAAAAGGAAAACTTCGTAACCATACACAATCCTGATTTGGTTAAACCCTACCTTAAAAATATTAAAAGAAAAAAAAAACCCTCCTCTTTGGCTGCAAAACCCAGGATTAACAACTGCTTCATTTCCTATAAAGCTATATATTTTGTTTGTATCCTGCCTTTATTATTTTTACAAATAACTCAAGGCAACAAACCTATCCTACACACCTTTTTTCCCCACAACCTTGTGAGGTAGGTTGGGCTGAGAAAGAGTGACTGGCCCAAGGTCACTCAGCTGGCTTTCATAGGAATGCTATATCATTCCTATATATGTCAACCCTTTTATAAAAAGTAGAGATTTTTCTAATTCAGAGGTTGCCAGAATTTTGTAATTACATCTGATCATACTGTAATGCAGATATGTTAGGTCATGGGTTTTTCTTTCTCTCTGAAATTTATTTTTTTTCCTTTTCAGCCTAATGGAATCCTGGGAAGAAATTGTGTAGCAGAACTCTGTCCATCTGTCTATCCCTGCATGGTAACTTCCAAAAACTGGAAGAAGCACATAGTCCCAGAAAAAAAGCAGAAACACAAACGTGAAAACATGTTATATATTTCAGCTTATCATGCTTCCTTTATTTTGTTACTCAAGGAACATCAACATCTTCATTTTTGTTTAACACCATCTAAATTAAACATACCAGAGGAACACAAAACACCATTCTATGCATTGGTATCAATACCAAATCTGTTATACAGAGTGTGCCCTATAGATAACGTACAACAAATTACATTAAAAGTTTGAACTGGTGGTCATTTTCTTTTAAAGTCCTCTTCATTTCTTGTTTCACACCTGGCCTTTGAACAAGCACAATAACATTTTCTCTGAGGGAAAAATGATTTAGCATATGGCACCTCTGGAAAAAATTTTTTTTAATGTAATTAACTTAACAAAATATATTGTGATTGGACCTACGGGCCCTGACTTTGGGGTATACCTTGTCTTTCACACTCTGCAAAGCACAGAAAGATAAATTGAGAGTTATTTAAAATTAAGAGTTGAACATATCTGTAATCATCCGTTTGGAAGAATGTAAAGATAAACATGTACTGAAGGAAAACCAAAACTAACCTGGGCCAATTTGCTCATTGTCAAATTGACTCCATCGCCCATGAATTGCCATGGTGGCAATGATTCGAAGTTGGGATTTAGAATCAAGTAGATTTTAATGTGGCCTCTTTAAAACACAAAAAATATACATGGGCTGCTACAGTTCCAGCTGAACACCGAAATGCATGCAATGGTTGCAGCCACATGATTTTAATATTAACCCTGCCAGAAGCGCATTCATCATTTGCAGCAAAACAGAAACCCTCGTGATAAATTGCTCCCAGTCTGTTCTCTTCCCTTGATTAACATTCAGCTTCTGCTACTGAATAAGATGAACCACCGTATCTATCATTACCAAAGAAGAAACATAATAAAGTTCTGACACAACCAATATTCCGGAGATATAGCATAGCAATCGTATATTTGACCAAGGAAGGTGCAAGAAAGAACTTTTAACATATTAGGGAAATTGCCCTATGATTCTAACTCTGTAACAGACCGAAGCCGCTGAGAACTGATGGTGCAGTATATACCATCTCCTCTTTTATTGCACGCTTATGACGAAAGACAATATTTTGTGCCGTTCAGCTCTTATTCATTTTGGTGCCTTCTAGTCAGTGTTGACTCCTGGTGACTTTCTGGGTAGTTTTCTTAGCAAGGTTTTTCAGAAGTGGCTTGCCATTGCCTGCTTCCTAGGGCTAAGAGAGAGTGACTGGCCCAAGATCACCCAGTTATGTCTAAAGCGGGACTGGGACTCATGATCTCCTAATTTCTAGCCTGATACCTTAACTACTACACGGGGTGTTTAACCAAACTGGCTCTTGAGTCAAGAGTAAGTAAAATTGTGCTAATCTCACCTTCCCATCCAATTGAAACAAACCTAAAAATTCTGCGTAGCAAGGGTTTTTCACAGAAGCATATTTGTAGGCTATCTGTTCAGCTGCAGAATAAAATGGCAGATCAGCAGACGTTATATATAAATACTGTTCTCCCCTTCCAGAGAAACTGAAATACCTGCGTTTTAATTTACTCAAACAATTTGACAGGGTTGAGGTGAAAACACAGTTGTTACAGCAGGACAAAAAAGGAATATTCCAGCCAAAACAATATACATTGGTAATGACATTTCTAAATTCTGTAGTAGGGAGATAGGCCAAGCCCTTGCTGGCCCAGGTTCAATGATATCAGTAAGACATATCAACCAAGCTTCATAATCGGCCAGCCCTGTCTGATTATCTCAATGATTGGACTGTGCTACTCTAGAGAAGGAAGAAAAGTGAGATATGCAAAATGGGAGAAGTGCAAATACCTTGTTCTCCAATTACTTTAATTAAAGACGGTGATGATGGTAAAGTATCTCTGTTCCAAAAAGAATATGGGAATTTTGGATGCCAGGATAAGGTCAATATAAGCCAGCAGGGGCACTAGAAATCCAAGGTAGTACATTCCAGCAACAGATCAATCACATAAAGCAGCCAGTGCTGTTTTTTCCTATAAATTTAAGCTATTGCACAACTCAAGATTTAAAACCTAACTGAACCATAACTATATGCTTTCCTTCTTGATCAAGTACATAACAAGGTTCCTTCCAACTCTGTTATTCCATTAATAATTTTACTATCCCATTGCAGAAAATTATTGAAACCTAAGTCTACCAGGAAATGAACTGGGCCTATTTACAAGCAATGGATAAAATGTTTGTGCACCCTGAATAAAAACCCTGCACATCCAATCCTGCAGCATAAGGCACCCATGTCCTTTTGAGGACAATTTCTACACTAATTCAGACATTTTATCAATCTCTCCCCCTACCCCCAACCTCACTTAGGCAGAGAATTAAACTGTCTTCTGCAGATTTTTGCCACGTAGATTTTACTATACTTCAGTTCAGATGCAAAGCTTCACAATACGCTTTAGATAAGAGTTGGGCATATTTATTTTGGGCTGAAAAGGGCTTGGGAAAATAACAGCATCACCCAGCTAGGTATAATTTAAAGAAGAATAGAACTGAAATGATCTAAGTAGAGTTCAAAAAAGTTCTTCCTCAGCTTTTAAATCAGTCCCAACATTCTTTGCCTTGTGATATTTTCAACTCTAACGTAAGTGTCAACAGATACTGATCTATAAGTATAACCTTTTTTTTTTTGGTAAGTAACGTTTTCTATAAACAATAGTTTAACGAGTCCAAAGTAAAACCTTAAAGGAACAGCGGTATAAAACTGTAAATATTAAATCTGGATATTTTGCTTTGACAGTGGGACTCTTTAAGTGGGACCTTCTACAAAAGATTGCATAATGAATGTAATTCTATTTATTTACTGTTCTCACTCATAGTGAAGGCCCATTTCTAACCAGCCACCTGTGTTTTTCCTTAAAAATTACAGCAGCTAAATAGGCTTTCTCCCTAGAAAATACCTGCAAAGCTCCTCGCTCCACACACCCTCTCTGCTCATCCCTACTATCTAGGTGGAGAAGCTCCCTGTTTTGGTTACATAAGGAATGTGGTACTCACACCCAATCCATACAAATAAAGGAAACGGTCCCACAGACACACACAAGTTCTGAATGGGGCATTATGGCTACATTAAAGCCACGGGTATACTTTATTCCGATATGCTTTACCCTATTGCTTTTAATTAAAAACCAAGAGAGAACAGGGAAGGCTTACAAGCCCAGCTTTGGGTAGACTTTCATTTACATCAGAGTCACTGCTGGTGGGATGGTAACTGTCAGGCTTCAAGATCTTCTACCTTTGCTTTGCATTTCTTTCGGCTGCCATAAGTAACGGGGGGGAGGAGGGGGGACAAGTATGGGAAGCGAGCTGGAGGTGGTACAAACTAGCATCATATAAACTGAGGAGGGGGGAGAGTACATTCTTGCTTAGGTTTCTATTTCTTGCTTAGCCTTCTTTTCTCTACACAGCTGCAAACCTTTATCAAAGTATGCCAAGGTCAACGGACAGAATCTTCATCACCACCTGAAGATGTCCACATGATGCTATTCACAACTTTTAATTGGAAGAACCATTTGAACTACTGGGGGTGGGGACATTTCCATCACTTTGTATATGTGATTTACCCGCCTATTTCCTCAGATTCAGAATTCTCTTGTTGTTACCAGTAAAAGATAACAAGTAAAAGATATCTTCAGATATCATCTTTCCAGTAAAAGATATCTTTTCTCTAATTGAAAGAGTCTAAGTATTTCTTTCTTGGATTTTGAATGGAGCACCAGCTGACAGTAGCAGGCTCTGCTTGTACAGACAAGATACAACATTCAATCTTTAGCTGCTGTTGGAGCTTGCCTGTTTATTTTACTGACGTTCTTGATTTACATATTTAGTAACATTCAACTGAAGGGCTAAAGAGAGAGAGAGAATCACGTTCCTATTCAGACACAGTTCTTTGTGGCTTCTGAAAGAGAAAGCAGGACAATGTCACTAGTGGGGGGGAAAAAAGCTGAATTAAAGTTATACTGCCTTGTAAAGGTAAAGACTCCTTTAAATGGAGTTCAGCCCCGATGGCCTCATAGAAACATCCATGCAGTTTCTTTGCTAACAATTAAGAGATGTGTCATTGTCTTCAGCCAGGGTGTAGTTTTCCATCATGTGTTGAATGCAGGGTGATGTTTTTTCTTCTTCTTCTTCGTTTTATCTCCAATGTTAGGAAGGGGGACAGTGATATTCTTCCACCTACACTCTTGAAACAATTGACCTGTTTAATCTATACTGTGCAAAAGAAACAGCCATCCCTTCTTAAAGCCTGCAGCAGTTTTCGGTAACCACACGAACCAGCTCTTTGGCGGCTCTGAATGGAAAATTCCTTCAGACTCTTTTGGAGAAAGGATCCCCCAACTCCATAAATATCACCTTCCCCGGTGCCTCTCCTGCTCTCTACATTCCATCTTGCTTAGGGGTTTGATTCCTAATTTCTTGGACTCAATCCTGCATGGAACTTTGCCCAAAGTCTGTCCCGTGATTTTTGTTGTCGTGGTTGCTTATACTCGTTGCAAGAAGGCCGTTTTTTTTTTTTTTTTTTTGCATCTGCTCAGAGATACCCGCATTATTTCCGAAGAAAAAGGAAATTTAGTGCTGGGGCAAGAGGCTACTGTAGACCCCAGATCCTCTCCTCTATAACCACTGCACTGTCCAGCACGGTCTTTTTCGCGCGCCCCCCACCCTCGCCGTCCCCGCCTTTTCACTGCTACGAAGGTCCAATTCCTTGACTGTTCCTTGTTCCTCGAGGCAATTTCGGTTTCCATCCTCTCAGTCACGAGGCAGTCGGAGGACGGCGCTTTTAATGCAGCAAGCAGGAGGATGCAGACGCCGAAAAATTCGGCTCCCCTGCCCCTCGCCTTTCCTTGCTGCTTTTACCAGACGGGCTGTCGTCGTCGTCGTCCCCCTCCTCCTCCTCCACCAACACGGCAGCACTTCCAGGGAAAGGTTTAAAATCAGAAAGCTGCCTCTCGGCCTATTTAGCTAGTCACGTGGAGCGATGCCATGCCCGTCTCGGATTTTGCTACGTGCATGGCCTATGCTGGGCTGGGCAGCCGCCGCAAACCTGAATCATAACGCCCCCTGATGATTAAACCAAGAGGCGGAAGCAAGCAAGAAGCAAAGCGAGCCGTGGAGCTCCGGTTCATTTCCAAAGGGATCCTGCGATCCCTCATTAAAGGCGTCCAAGCTTGGAACGGATCCAGTGGGCGAGGGAAGAAGCCCAAAGGGCGGGGAAGGGTGAACCCATCCCATTTAAAAAAAACCAAGTCCCGGTCGGTTTCGCCGCTTTAACGGTGCCTTTTCCCCCACTGCAACTCTTTAAAAAAAAAAAAAGCAGCAGATGGACGCGGCGAGACGGGGAAACGTGACTGCGAAAAAGCGCAAAGCCTTCCGCCAGGGGAGCTTTTGCCGCCGGATCTGCAAGGGCTGATCTCAAAATCAACCCGAAGTCCGATCTGTCAGTTGAGCTGACGCCCTCCTCCCGCGCTCCTCTACTCGTGAATGGACGCCACCTGGATTCTCTCCTGTCCTCCCCCGCCAACTCCCCTTCTCTCTCTCTTCCCCCCCCCTCCCGCTTCGCCCTTTCCGCGTTGTTTGCGAAGAGGCTCTAAGGAACTCCTTGCCCCCAGCCCCCACTCCCCATCCGAGAGCCATCTCTTGGAAACAGACGTTGTATCCCCTGCCTTGTCAACAGTCTCTTTTTTTTTGCCAAGCTGAAGATGACGGGGAGGGGAGAGGGAGAGGAAACCAGTCGAATAATTACTTGAAGCTCCCAACACGCAGAGCTTTTTCCCTTGACGCACTTGACTGCCGTTGAGCACTTTCGAAGCATGGAGAAAACCCTATATCACTTGATACACACCTTTCTTCTCCCCCCCACCCCACACACACACCACCACTCCTTTTCTTAGGTGAGCCTCTCCAGAAGTTCACTTGCACATGGGCCACCTGCCCCTTCCCCGCCTTCCAAAATAACCTCAGCTTAACCGAGGGCAGCGAGGCTTCTGGAAGGACCCCACTTCCTCTAGAGAAGCAGGGGGTTGAACCATAGACGTTTCCGCGAAAGGTTTAAAACAAACAAACAAAAAAAAAAAAAAACAGTGGCAGGCTCCCAGAGCGGATTGTCTTGGTGGTTCCTGGCACCAAAGGTTTGCCACCCTTCCAATCAAGGCGTTGAAACGAAAAGCTACCTTAAGCGCTCGCGGCACCGATCAAACTGCTTGGCTAGCATTCCTTGCATTTCAAGAGAGTTCTCGCCTATCGCAGTGCTATTTAGGAACGGCCGTTTGACGCGTCGTTATAGGCGGCAAAAACGGAAAGATGAATGAAACTGCCCCAGCACGTCTGGAGGAAAATTGCATATCCGCCGGAGCTTGCGGGAGATCGCCAAACTCGAGAGAACTTTCGCGATGTGGTCTTGGGGAGGGGGTGTCATTAAGAGAGGAAGGAAGGATTAAAAGTTTTGCTTTGTCTGTTCTTACCGTCGCTTTTACTACTTAAAAAAAAAATAGATTCCAAAGATTTAGACTCAAGCTCCCTTCTTTGAAATCTCCCTCTTATAATAAAATTAAAACCACAACAGACTTGTTGAGTTACAGCACCTCTTTCCAAAACAAACACAGATTCCACCCAGCCCAGGGAAACGTGCCGCTGTTTCGCGGCCGGTCTCTGCAGTGGAAAGAAGTCGGGAAAGGTTTCCATTTTTCCTAAGTGTGGCGACGAATGCGGATGTTGTGAGGCAGAGTGGCTATGGCGTGCAAGCAGAGAAGATCAGCATTGGCAAAAGGGACGGAGGGAACCTGGAAGCGAAATCGTGAGCTGCACTCGCCGGCGATTTTAATGCACCAGCCTCCATTCCCTCGCTCCCTCTTCATCTAAAACTTCTGCCCACTTTTCTTCCCTCTGGCGTTCCTCCTTGCTCTTCCCCCACCCCCACCCCCACCCCCCAAAACACCATTTTGCAGTATTTGCACTGTCACTAGTCACTCTGCTTTAAGGCAAGTCTCTCCAAGACGTCGGATTTCCCTCCACCATCACAACTTTTCCCTGCGGGGGCGATTGGGGGGGGGGGGGGGGGGGATGGATCCCGGGAGAATGGCCCTGAGCTGTCCGAGGTGCTGAAATTAAAAAGTCCCGTTGCTGCAGTGAGGCTTTTGGGGGGCGCGCTCTGCCGTGGATGGAGTTCTGCGGCCGTTGCGACAGAGTCCGCAGCTGCGGCGGTGTTCGCTGTCCAGGGTACTGAAATGGAATCTGTCGTCGGAGAATGTTGCCCAGCGGTACAAGGACAATCCTCCGGCTATATACCATTTTTCCTCCCCACTTCTTTTTTAACAGCTTAGTCACACCGATTCTGCCCCAAAACGCGGGAGGAAGAAAAGTGATTTCAACCAGCAAAACGCAATCCCTTAGTTTGAACCTTATCTTTCTTTTCTCCCTCACACGCACTCACTCTTTCACACGCAGGCAGACACAAAACCGCGCAAATACTGCAGAAGAACTCTTTCGTGCAACGAATGCACCGCCACATTCTTCTTCTTTTTTTTTTTGGTTTCTTTTTTAAATAATAGCAAATCGGGCGCAGACACGAACGTTTCTTTTCTTCTCCTTCCCTCTCGTTTGCTCTATCGGAAACAACAATATGGTTGGAAAAATAGCACCGTTTCTCCCAGCCTGCCATAGTTCTCCCTTCCTTCCACGGCTTTAGCTGTGGAAGAGCTTCCGAAGGCAAGCAGGGAGCTTTCATCCCCTGCTTTCCCTTACCTTCGCTCCAGGTGAGTTCTGCTCGGTTGCCTCTGTGGAGAGGGTTATGAGAGTGGGGTGTGCTGCTGCAGTTGGGAAGTAAGAACAGCCGCTCCTGACCTCCCCAAATCTCCTTCTTCAATGGAATGGGAGCTGTGCCCTCATCAAAGATGGCCGTCGCTCCCACGTCAGCAGCTTTTAATAGACATCTATTGAGAGGCAGAGGGGGATGGGAGGAGAGGAAAAGAGGACGGGGTGGGGGGGGGGCGGAGGCAGGCAGGCGTCTGTGGGAGCTTGACTCATCAGAAGCTGCTGTTGCTGCACTATACCGCAATCCTTTGCATTTTGCTCCACTTGTTATTAAATAGGATAAATTCCTTTCAAATTGTTTTCAAGAACATTCGTTTGAAGTGACCTGGACCGCATTCGAATACGAATAATACGAATAGATTTGGCTTATCCACGTGGAGCTTTTTTTTTCTTTCCCTTTTTGGAGAAGGTTTGATCGAATAGTGGAGAGAAGGAGAAATAATGCGGTAGTGATTTGTTTTCACCAAAGGGTGGTGCAAAAAAAAAAAAACCCACCCTGAAAGAAAGAATGAAAGGGAATACCTCTGAAGTCCCCAGTAACTCCATATATGGCCTGTCGACGTGGGCTTCTATTTTTATGTATGCTTTTCCTCTGTATTGTTTCCTATCTTTCAGCAGACCGACCACCTTTTCTGACAGGGTGGAGGAAACTTTCTAAACACGTTAGTGCAAAAACATTTAAGATCACTTTTTCTACATCGAGCAATGGAATCAAACTGCTGAAGTAAATCCAGTAGTTAATCTGTGCTTCACAATGCCGTTCTGCCAGATGTGATTTTCTCAGAACTAGTCTTTTAATAAACATATATTCCTTTAAAAAGAAATAGCATACAATGGAACAAGTCTTATCCTCTCTAATTATACTTATTTTACTGGACTTGAAAGCGCATGCTAAACTGTTAACAGAAACCTATTTCTTAAAAATAGGTTTCTTAAAAACTACAACAGCAAAATCTAGCTGATGCAAAACAAGATACTTCTAGAATATGATTTAAAACAAGTAGACTTCAATCACATGAACTATATACTATACTTCCTGTACTATAGAACAATCAGAAAATTCAGAATGAACCATCTCTGTCTCATCCGAAAGTAAACAAAAAATCTGATGGCATGAAATGGCATATTTTTCACAAAGGACCATTCTGAGTTGCAAAATGGAGAGAAAAGCCATTATTAAACACTTTAGTAAAATGAGTTTATCAAGCATTGTGGGCTTGGGAGCTCTGCAGGAAAATACAAATAATGTTATATGTCCCTCTTTATTGTTTCCATGTCTCTCTTCCCCACTAAAAACTTGATTATTGGCTATGTACTAAATATTTAGAAAGCTCTGTCCTCACAAAAATACCAATAAATGTTCTGAAATGAGGTGAAGCGGACACCAGGTAAGTAAAAAAGAAAAATAAACAATGATGAACACAGAAGTGGGTGTGAGTTGTGAATGCAACAGTCCACAGTTAATGTGGCTATTGCTAGATGGAGTTCTGGTCCTATTAAAAGCTCACCTATTCACACATACAGTCCAACCTGTATTTCCAAGTCTTCAGACTAAGGAGTCAGGCTAAATCAAGGGAATCTAACCTTGGTAACTTTAAGACTTGTGGACTTCAACTCCAAGAACTCCCCAGCATCCCTAATCTAAATCAACAGTAAAACTCTGCTTTTTCCTTGGTGGGACTTTCACTGAGGGAAAAAAAAAATGCTGGGCTGGAATTGAGGCAACCAATCTAATTGTGGTTTATTTGCACATTTTACCCAGGCCTTTTTTTTTTTTCAAAGCAAGCATGGTGCAGTGAATGAGATGCTAGACTAGGATCTTTTATGCCTTCCTTAGGCAGGAAAATTGGCTGGGTGACTTTGATCTGTGACTTTCTCTCAGCCCTAAACTAAAAAAAAATTGGGAGAAAAGTGCACCCATTTATTAATCCACATTGGACCAGCATGGTATATTATGCTCCTTAATGTGGAGTATATGAAGATACTTTAATCCTTAAATGAATTGATTCAGGCTGTTATTGTAGAACTATTTAAGAATGGTTTCTTTCCTCCCCCGCCCCCCGCTGTGAATAAATACAATAGCAAAGCTCCCATTCAATGAGACTGGAATATAAATGGCAAACAACCACAACCTAGCCCAGTTATCTCTGTTATTAGTAGGGAATTATGCTTAAGAACAGCTTATTTATTATTATTTTATTTGTTAAATTTATTTACCACCTATCTTGTCACTCTACTCTAAGCTACTCTAAGCTGCTTACAGTAATAAAAAGGAAGAAAATAAAATTAGTACCGTATAAACAAAACAGAAGTAAAATAATGATAAGACTATCAAAAGTAGGTTCTTCCCACTTCATGTAATTTATAGTTTTCATCCAAAAATTCACTTCATGCAGAAAAAATGCTATTATGCCATTGTTGTCAGCACAGTGAATTTGCACATTAAAAACCTGCCAAAATTACTTCCCCCTAAAATTATTTGAATATTTTCCCACCAAAACCTCATTCTGCCTTCACCTATCCATTTATTATCATGTTGTATAATTGTTCTAGTTGTGTGTTCCCTCTCTCATTCCAACATCTGCAATATTTATTGCTCTTATTGCAGGATCAAAGTGGCCATCAACATCTTGTCCACTCAGCATTTCCAAGATGCAAAGGAAAAGCCCCTCTAACATTAGAAAAAAAACTTAGATTGTTACATTGCTTCAGAGCTGGTGAAGAACCCTCAACCTTAGAATGAGCTTTTAACCTACCAGGCAAATCTACTGCAAGCAGCACAATGAAGAATGCTAATCAAATTTGTACTGTTATGATGAAATGCATTCTACTCTTTGTCTGCTATGATAACCACATGCATTAATAGAAAAGATGGAGAAAATGCTTCCCTTGTACAGTACATAGGTACATAGAATATGAGACAAGGAAGAAAATGCATTTGAATAATGTAGAAGTGAAGAATAAGACTCTGAAAATTTATGAGCAGATTTGTCAATGCATTTGAGTTACAAAATGTGACAACCTATTCCTCAACCTCGTTTTTTTCATTGGTTAATGACTCCATTTATTTGAGTTTGTTTTATGCACGGTTTTTGGAGAGCATAAAATAAGGGAAACCTGTACTGAGCTTGGAAATGCTTTTGTTCAGGATACTCCTGATAATTCAGGGCAAGCATAATGAAGCCTAAGGGAAAGGTGACACACCAGCAGTAGCCCTGGTCACAAATGCCAGCAGGGGTGATGAGCTGCTTGCTACATCTTAAGGGACTATTGGGTCACTTATGCTGCTATGAGACATCAGTGAGTCGTATGGTTGTCAGATGCCCTAGTGTCATGCCCCTGGTGGAGACTGACTCTGAGGAAGAGGGGGAACAGCTGACAGGGAGTGGAAATGTGGCTCCAGAGGTTGTGGTGGAGGCTGAGGAAGGTCAGAGGCCGGCTGAGCAGTCAGAGGAGGACCCAGGCCCATCCCCCAGGGCACACAGGGAGGAGAGGATAAGGGAGAGACGTGGTCTCCTCAGGAGAGGGCCTTGATCCTCTTCATGGGCTGCAGGTTTGAGAACTGAATAAGAGTTTGGACCTGCATACTGGCAAACGCTGGAAACAAAGCGTGTTTTATTTTGATCTGAAGTTATCTTGGTTGGCATCCTTCCAACAGACTGTGCCTTGTGATCTCCTTGAATTTGGTAAATACTTCTCTTGTTCCATTGTGGACGTTTCGTCATTGTAGTTTGTTTGGTTTTTTATTTCACCTCTATCTGCTCATTAAATTCGGACTGTATTGCTTTCTTTTGAAGACTATTTTTGAGTACGTTTTATCTCCAACTGAGAATTACTGAACAGTGGGGCCAAGTTGGAGGCATTAAAAGACATTTATTTCCGTTTTGGATTTTGTTACATTTGTGTTACACTCCGGGTCATCACACCTATAGCCGAACTCCTCCTCTGCATGAGAACAAAAATAGAGCTTTTCAATTGTGAGATGGGCGGCATATAAATTATAAATAAATAAGTAAAACCAAAGCAACAAAACTTTGGTTTATTACTGCTGAGGATATATGGCATTATTAATGTTCTTAATGGGGGGACTTCCATTTATTTCCATTTCCCCATCTCCCACACCAACATAGGCCTCCACCCCCTTTGCCTTGGCAACTTTAAGATATGTGACTTCAACTCCCAGAATCCAACCATGCTGGGAGTTGAAGTCCACAAGTCTTAAAGTTGCCAAGGTTGGACATTCCTGCCTTACAGTGTTCCTTTGGTGGCATGGATGTTGCAAACCTATGCTCCTCTTTCTTCATGGGTAAGGGTTCTCTTTCACCCAAGTTCTTGCCCCATGCACATACTTTTTTTTTTCTTTTAGAAATGTTATTAAATGTATCATCCCATCTGGTCTCCTATTTGTTACATCAAAATATGGCTGAGGATGCCTAGCAGCTGTGCGGGGGAGAGGAAACTAAAGGGGGGAGGATTTCAGTTTTGTTGCCAAGCAACAAAGACTTGTGGGAGATTGCAATCCTGGGGGAGCTTGAGAGGAAACAGGAAACAGATTTGGCCAGAAAGGAAGCAGGAAGTGGGTTATCGGTTGGAGCACAGTATTTGTGGTGGGGAGGTCTTACCAGGCCAGAGATGATTCCCAAGAACAAGAAATAAAATAAAATAAAGAGAAAATGTGGCATTTACATTCCAGTACGGTGCTTATAATCTCTGTGTATTTGAGCTTTAGATGCATAAGATTAATGCCACCCTCTAGATATTTGGGTATTGAACTATATCACATATAATCCGTGTTTCTGAAAACTGAATGGGAGAAGCCTGGCCCGTACAATTTACACTTGTTGCTCACTTCTGCAACACTGGTCCATACAAAAGGACAAGCCAGGTGATTACTAATTCGGATGAACAATTTGCAAATGTTCAAACTGAGTCTTCTGCAACAGCAATGGAAACATCTTGAAAATAATGTGACTTGCCTGGATGCATTCCCCCAAAGAGGTATTAGACCTACAGAAATGTAGCCAGAGATTAATATGGCGCACCATATTAAAATTAGAAATCCAATCTTGTTCTGGCTGGCTATTGTTACTTTAAAATACTTAGGTTTTAAAAGATCGAGCCTAGAGTATGTTCACAGGAAATCTCTGCTGTGCTTCTAACGTTCCTTTGCAACATTATTGGTCAATCACACAGAAGTTTATACTGTAGATTAGTTTAGAAAAAAGGCCGTAATCCTAGAGAATGGTGTAATAATGTCAAATCGGATTTTATTTTAATAAACATTAGTCACTCAAAATAACATTGCTCCATGCTGTTTCGTGGATTATTTCTGAAATGGAAACGAATCACGAGGAAAGAAAGATGTACAGAAGTTTCCCTTGGCCCAAGGCACATTAATTGCTAGGGGGACTCACCTGGGTTATTGCCATAACAATTAGGAAGCATTTTGCAAGTGTCACATAAAGAAAGACAATAATTTGAACTTAGCAGGTACAATATTATTTGGATCGTAAAATATTAGGGCTTCCAGCTTTGTTGTTTACAACGGCCCCTGGATTCTTTGCATCACTGTGTTTATGTTAAAAACTGCACCACTTGGAGAATTATATTATTTTCAGATAATGAAAGTAATCCAAAGATTATATCATCATATCGTTGTGCAATAGTATAGTGTATGGCAATTATTTTTGTTGTCATTTCAAATGCTTTTAAGAACTGCTTGCTAGATGATATCATTTTTGTCAGTTTCTTTAAAACTAGATAGGCACCAGCTTCCTAGCTTCCCTGCATATGTATAGGCAGTGTAAACAATTCTGTAAAGAAAAAATCCTAGAAATCAAAGTGGAAGAGCTATGTAGTTTAACTTTTGATCTTGTTGAAGTTCAAATTTAATTAATGCATACACTTCTTTTAGGGTATGTATGACCTGGTAACCATGTTAAAATTAAGGTTAATAACCATGTAATCCTGAAAATTGGGGGAAAAAAATTAAGTTTAAAAAGAGCAAATGTTTTTTTAATTGTATGACACCCAATGCCAGACAGAGAATAGGAAAGCTCCATTGACATAGAAGTGACACCAATGACATTTTGTCACAAGAAAGGAAACTAATGTTTATCTCTTCATACAGATTTGAGGGTAGATGGTTTTTGTTTATGTTAATCAGGATCAGAGCTAAAGCATGCATTTGATCATCAGAGTACGTTGCATTTCCCAAGAGGAAAGACCACTTTATATTCCTTCCCCGTGGCTTCAAACTTGTAAGCACTGAGTTTCTCATAATTCCACTACTGCCAATCACAGTGAGCAATTGCACTTGAGTTCTTTGTTTTCCCACTAAGGCATTCTACATTATCCCTTAGCTTAACGTTGTTTTAATACATCTTTAGGGTAGAACGTCTGATTCCAAATTTAAACTAAATATAACCAAAATGGTTGCTATATGGAATTTTTCTGTTCAGGGTTTTTAATCTCTTCATCATTGATTATGAATATATTATTGTGGTTCATTGTACAGTCAGACAGATATTTGGATAAGATTTGGCATTTTTATCCACCTATCAAGTCCTCCCCAAGGCCCTGGGGTAGATAGATATTGGATGATGTTAAAGATTTTGTTGCAGGATATCAACTGTTCCAAATATATTATTATTAATGACATTATTATTGTTATTATTGTCATATGTATTTATTTTTAGAAATAATATATTATTATTATAGTGCGTGTGTGTGTATGAAAGGGAGGGAGGGAGAGAGAGAGAGAGAGAGAGAAAGAGAGAGAAAGAGAGAGACAGAGAGAGAACATCTTACTAGTAATTTTAAGTCATTCTTCTATATCTTGTTGCTTCTATTGCAGGGGTGTCAAACTCAAGGCCCATGGGCCAATCCGGCCCATGGGGTGCTTAAATCTGGCTGATGGTGCTGCCCTGGAAACAGCAAAGAACCAGCCCATGGTGCCACTGCTAGCAAAAATGGAGCTCGGGAGGACCGTGCGCAGCCCCCCTGAGCTCCGTTTTTGCTGGCAGAATCCTTGGGCCACCACAGGCACCCCTGACATGAGTGATGTTGAGCTGGCCACACCCACCCTGGCCACTCCCCCCCGAGGTCAAACACAGCCATGAAGTGGCCCTCAATGAAATCGAGTTTGATGCCCCTAGTTCTATAGCCTATAAACTCAATAGCATTTAGCCCTAGGACAACTACCCACAATACAAATTAGGAGAATATTCATTAAATTCTTTTGTAAGCTAGTCAGGCTCCTTTGCTTGGTAATCTCTCCTGTCTTCCCCCAATTATCTCATATATTTCAGCTAGATTTTGCCAACCTTCCATATGTTGGATTTCAAGTCCTGTGCCAGATAGGGACAGTAGATCTCATCAAGGGCTTGTTAGCTCCAGTGCACCATTTCCAGCAGTGACCCATGTGGTACATTTCTCTCTTGCATCTACAAGTGAGATTGAGAAATAGCCTCTCCATATTAATTCTACTTTGTTTAGAGCTGTACACAGCCTTCAAATTGCCTGTGAAGAACCACAATCCAGGAAGTAAATGGGGCCACCACAAAATAAACACATTGTCAGGGTTCCAGCAAACCACCCCCATTCAAATCGTAAGGAAACTTGATTTGATTAAGATTAAATATAAACATCAGCAGGAATGCTTCCAATAGAGACTCAGTGGTGCAGATGTTAGAGTACAGTACTACAGGCTACTTCTGCTGACTGCCAGCCAACTGCAATTTGGCAGTTTGAATCTCACCAGGCTCAAGGTTGAGTTAGCCTTCCATCCTTCCGAGGTGGGTAAAATGGGGACCCAGATTGTTGGGGTCAATAGGTTAATAGGTTGATTCTGTAAACCGCTTAGAGAGGGCTGTAAAGCACTCTAAAGTGGTATATAAGTCTAAGTGCTGTTGCTATTGCTTAATATGCTCAATCATTTTCTGTCATTTTTAAAAATTAAATTTGGGATTGGGAATCATACCCAAGACTTTTCTAAAGCTATCCATGGCCTTGTGCTCTCTATGGAGTTTATGTAATGGGCAGGATCAAGTGAAACAGCTACTAATGTCTCTCTAGCCATTTTTTTCTGTGCAGAGCACCAGCGAAAATAATTATGTTCTTCTAAAGCCAAATATGTAATTTAGTAATTTAAGAATCCAGATTTGATTCATTGCACATACACTTAGATTATTCTCCTGCTCTTTCCATGGTAAAGCATCTAAAAATATTTTGCCTTCATCTGCCATTTCTTGCTTTGTAATTAGTTAAAATTCCTAATATGCTGGCAATGTATTAGAAGACAGTAATGTGCAGTTTCACATTTTAAGCTCATAAATCACAGCACTATCATGATTCCAGGAACAAAACAGAATCTTTCCAAGCACAAAATTATTTGACGGAAAGCGCTATTTTATTTTAATGATTAAAGTGGTACAGCATTTATAGTATATATGTGCTCATTTCTCTGTCCAAACTATGACATGTATTTGTAAAATAGATTTTAAATGTCTAAAAGTATTTTTATTTTTTATATAGTATCACAAGGATCCCGCAATGAACAGCCTAGGGAATCTCATAATTCCATGCTGGCCCTGAAGAAATAACGCAAGGATTGTTTATTGTTGTCCCAAACATTGGGGTTTTTATCTGGGATGTTCTGGGTATTGGATCTGGGTCTCCAGCCTTTGGCATCAGACATCTTAACTACCACACTTCTAAAGGTTCATCCTTTTCTTTTTAGGAAGGAGAACATGTTTTTATCTTGTCTTAGGTACATGACCTCCAGATTTCATTATGTTGCTCTGGCAGAGCCTTTCCCCCCCTTTCCCCCTTATACAGTCAAGCACTTGGATTCTCATCAATACCATTTTTTTCATCACTGTTGACATTTTAAGACACAATTACAGATTGAGGCTGCATGTGTTCTGCTTGGCTCAGCTGGGAATTTTGAAGACACCAAGAACTGTGGAATTCATGCGAAAGAATTATTATGCAGAACTGAATGGGGGGAAAAATACCTACATTAAATTTGCAGGAGTGGACGGTCGATAGATGTTGTCGGTCAACGTTTGAATTAAGTGTTTTTCAACAAAGCGTCGTGGAAGAGGGCTTATGAACAATCACAAGGTGTTGAGGTGGTATTTCTTAGCTTAGTTTAACATACAAGATAGCTTCCTAGGCTTTTTACTTTATTCTCTCTTTTGTAAAAAGATTTCAATGGTACCGTACAATCGTTAATATCAACAATCGTATTTACTGTATGGTGTACATTTGTTTTTCTCCTAAGAGTTTTCACATAATCAAATGGCCTTAAAAAGTCATGCTGGAATTTCATAACACAAAGTACTAATTTATTGCTGATTGTAGAGAGCAATTCTCTGCCTCTCTTTCTCTCTGCCTCCTGCCTCAGACAAGACCGCCCACTTTTCTGAGGACAGAAAGTTGTTGTTATTATTGTGGCTGCTCTTATTCTCATCCCACCTTTTGCCCTCAGAGAGTGGTTAGGCGGCCTCTCCTCCATTTTTATCCTCACAGCAACCTCGGAAAGTAGGTTAAGCTGACAGAGGATATCAAATAAGCTTTGGAACTGATCAGGGATTTCAACTTGAATTTCCCTGATCTAAATCAAACATCAGCTGGTCCTCGACTTACAACAGTTTGCTTAGTGGTCATTCAAAGTTACAACAGCCCTGAAAAAAAGTGACATGACCATTTTTTTCACAGTTAGGATCTTTGTAGCATCCCTAGGATCATGTGATCAAAATTCAACCAGTTCATATTGACGACCATTGCTATGTCCTAAGGTCATGTGATCCACCTTTTATGACCTTTTGACAAGCAAAGTCAATGGGGAAGCCAGATTCACTTAACAACCGGGTTGCTACCTGTGATTCAGTTAACAAACGTGATTCACTTAACAAACATGGCAAGAAAGATCGCAAAATAGAGCTTAACAAATGTCTCACTTAACAGGAATTTTGGCCTCAATTCTGATCGTAAGTTGTGGACTATCTGTATTGGCCATTGCCTATCAGCTTATAGTGGCTTTGCAGCACCACCCAGCCACTGTTGAGGTGGTATTAAGCCTTTCCTCATTACAATTTTTTTGGTATGGAAATGGTTGGAACCTTTCTAGGTGCTGTAAGTCATAACTGAACCAACGGATCTATTGATTATTTGATAATGTAGCCATGGTGCTTTTTATATTATTGCACTTCCATACATGCACAAACATGTATGTCATTTGATCTCAGGAGCTGAAATGAGAGAAGTTGATTATTTCCAGTCTCTGCTCTTCAAGATTAGTGGTGGCTTCAATGGGCTTGTTTCAAGGAAACGTCCTATACTTTTAAAATATCGATAGGTGAAAGGTGAAATGCTCCTGAATTTGCTTTTCATTAAGATAATGTAGTTTTGCTGCAATCCATTCTTTCAGTGACAATGGTATTATACAATCCTACATGTCATCTCATAATATAGGAAATAGGTAGCAAGAATTAACCCTCCCCCCAAACATTCTTGCATCAAAATGTACACGTTTGAGGGTGAATGAGTATAGCATCAAACTGAATTAATCAATGGACAGTCCTGGACTATATTCCCTGACCCTAAACTGAATTTTAACTAGATAGACTGTGAGATGTTGAGTAGGTATTATGGGAAATAGAAAAATCATCTTTTCTGTGCTAATAATATAAGAAAGGGCATTCTGCTTGAGGAGCTCTCTCTCTCTCTCTCTCTCTCTCTCTCTCTCTCTCTCTCTCTGTGTGTGTGTGTGTGTGTGTGTGTGTGTGTGTGTGTGTGTACAGTCCTTTGCATAAGCCTTATTCAAACTGATGGGATGTATTTCCAATGCAATATGTTTCACATAGTCAGAAGTAAAAATCTGTCCTCGGCATGACAGTTTGCAGACATTGCTTGCTTGGAAGGCTACTTGACCAGTTAGCCTGGTCTAACCCCCTTTTCTCTTTCTGCAGAAATAACTTCAGACTTACACAGCAGCTATGGTGTAAAGAGTTAAACAAACAAACCATGCATTCCTTATGAGCAATTCAATCTCCAAATGTGTTCCATTTTACTCTGCCATCACTTTATAACATAACAAGGGAGATTATTATTGTTACATAAGAATAAAATAGCTGTAATAAATACTGCAGGACTTCAGACTCTCCTCAGGTCACATGAGTTTCTAGGGAGTGTGCAGTGTGAGGTGCCAGTGTGCATCGCAGTCCCAACTCTCTCCTCCAGAAGAAGCCTGGGATATGAAGGCATTAAGGCCAGAGGTGGTATTCAGCAGATTCTGACCAGTTCTGGAAAACCGGTAGTGGAAATTTTGAGTAGTTTGGAGAACCGGAAAATACTACCTCTGACTCAGTGGTGGGATTCAAAAAAATTTACTACTGGTTCTGTGGGCGTGACTTGGTGGGCATGGTGTGGCTTGGTGGGCGTGGCAGGGGAAGGTTACTGCAACATCCCATTCCCTCCCCACCCCACTAACCTGCTTTCCAGCTTCGTTCTCCTGTGCAGGGCAACAAAAGAAGACCCAGCCAATCAGCTGGGACTCGGGAGACAGCAAATAGATGGGGGCGGGGCCAGTCAGAGGTGGGATTTGCTGGTTCTCTGAATGACTCAAAATTTCCGCTACTGGTTCTCCAGAACTGGTCAGAACCTGCTGAATACCACCTCTGCTCTGACTGGCAGTATCCTTCCCTTGACATGCCCACCAAGCCACATCCACAGAACTGGTAGTAAAATTTTTTGAATCCCATCACTGATTAAGGCCCATCCAAAGTTATCCTTCTGCAGTCTACTGCTCTTCAGAGATATTTAAATTAGAACCCCCAGAATATCCAGTTCCTGTATTTATCGCAGGGGTTGTAGTCCAAACTATCTAAATCACCAACGAATGGAAGGCTGAGCTATTTTTGAAAAAGTAATGTTGGAAGAAATGTCCATCTGGTTCAGTTCCAAGTGGGGAGAAAGACACTGGAAACATGGAAGCTGATTGGAAAGATGGTTTAATGAAGCAGAATCATCGAGCACATGGTCCTGGTGCAGCTGACCACATGGAGTTGAGAGAGAGAGTTATTTATACCCTCTCTTGGGCTTTGAACCTGAGCTTCCTGTTCCTATGCAAGAACATGTATTCTATTGGCTGCTGTAAGACTCCCATGGAGCTATGCAGGGGTCATAGCTGAGGTTGTCTGGTTGAAGCTTGCTGGGTGATGCAATGTAATGAAGAGGCTTGTGTTCTGAAAGGGTGATGGGGAATTCCTATTGTGTCTTAATGGCTTTGTCCTAGTCTGGATCTTGAGTGAGGGCTAATCCCATCATCCTGAAGCTGAAGGTCTTTTGTCCTGTAGATAGGCTGGTCCAGTCCTGCTGGGGCTATTAAGAAAGGTGGGGGCTTCTCTCCAAGAGCATGTTTCTCCTTTAGAGAAATATAGCATTCTGCCTTTTTAAATATTTCCTAAAATATTTTCCTCTTCTAGGAGAGGGGTGGGTGCTAATTTTCTACAGTAGGAAAGTTAGAACTCAGAGGAAAAAGATTGAGAGAATCAAAGGCAATTTTTACAGTAGATTCTTTAATCATCCCATCTACTTTCATACATAAATCCATGAAAGAAGAAAATTGCAAAAAGCCTGTAGCTCTAGTATAGATAATGGGAAATTCCCCTTAGTCTATCCATGCATTAAATTAGGTATCTAAGACCGGCCCTTTCCATAAAGGCATCTATCAAAAATATGTGCATGTTGTGACTCGGAGGCTTGAGCCTGCTCTGTTGGAGGACACAGGCTCGAGTGATGAGGAAGAGGAGGATTTGGCCTTGAGGTTTGAGCCTGCTTTGCTGGAAGATTCAGAATCATCTTCCTCCCCTTCCTCCCTGGTTGTGCCTCAGGTGTCGGCAGATAATCAGGAGAGAGTGCCCGAGTCCTTGGCTGAGGATCAAGCCGAGGAATGCTGGTTTGATGCAAGGCAAAGACGCAGGCAGAAGCGGGAAATGCAATATAAAAGGAAAGGTCAAACCAGGGACTGACTTGAGAGACTGACACGCCCCTCCGGAAATAAAAGAGGGCGCGTTAGCTCTGAATCCTCGTTCGGGACAATTTGTTTATTTGGAATAACAGCTTGACAAATTCTCTGTGCACCATTTGCCTTTTGATTTAGGGTCATGTTTGTTATTGGACTTGGCAGGCAGCTTCTGGAAGACTGCCAAGGACTTCTCCAGTCAAAGGAATTTAACTCTATCATTCCTGGTCCTGTCTGTTTATTTATATTCCTTTGGAGGCTTGGACTCTCACTTTGTGGTCACAGGTAAGACAGAACATGTGCATATAGATAGATTAAGATATAGATATATTTCCACAGGTAGATCATGAAGAGTTCTTAGCTCAGATAGCCCCAATGTGATGACAGGGCTATAGACCAGCCTGTCATCATTCAGAGACAACAACCCAAGCAGCCCATGTCAAAATATTTAGTTTCTTCATGTTACCAATATGTGTGTGACAGTGGTGGCTAATCTTTTTGGACTCCTGTGCCAAAAATTGTGTGCACACTTGCATGCTTGCACTCACGTGCCAGCACTCAGAAGGCCTTGCCCCCTATGCATGTGCATGCAATCCCCATCACCCCTCACCCCACCACCCCCTTACCTGCACTGTGCCTCACAGCTGATTTTTGGCCAGTTTGAGGCCTTTTTTGGCCTCCCAGAGGCTTCAAGAAGGCTTCTGCAGTCTTTTTAGGCCAAAAACTAGGTCCGTTTCGTCACTTCCGGTATCTCCAGAAAAACAGGAAGTGACAAAACAGGCTTAGTTGAAAAGCCTGCAGCAGCCTTCCTGAAGCCTCTGGGAGGCCAAAAAAGGCCTTAAACCAGCCGAAAACCAGCTGTGAGGTGCAGGCATGCGCAGTGAGGTAAGTTTGCCTGCAGCTCGCATACTGGCACAAATGGTTCTGTGTGCCACCTGTGGCACGCATACCATAGGTTCGCCATCACAGCTGGTCTGGGATCCAGTTTGGACTTGTGGTTAAGGCACCAGCTAAAGAGCACAAGACTTTGAGTTCAAGTCCCATCTTAGCCATGAAAGCCAACTGGGTGACTTTGAGGCAATCTCTCTCAGCCCAACCCACCTCACAGGACTGTTGTTGTGAGGAAAATAGGAGGAGGAAAGTGTATTGGATATATTAGCCACTTTAATAGCTATCATGCCCCTGTCGGAATCTGATTCCAAGGGGGAGGCCGAGCAGCTGACAGGGAGTGGGAGTGTGGCTCCGTTGACTGTGGAAGAAACTGGCAGAGTCTGGCTGGGCAGAGCAGGGGAGAGATAGAGCAAGGCAGAGGGAATTCAGAGGAAGATCCAGGCCCACCCCCTCTTCATCCTAGGGCACGCAGGGAGGAATGGACAAAGGAGCAACGTGAGTTGCGTGGCTTACAGGGGAGGAAAGGGCCCAGATTAGCCCTTCATTAGCTGCACCTGGGAACACAGTGTTTAAAAAGGGAGTTTGTGCACAGCAACTTGTTGGAAGCACATTGTGCGTTATCTTTTATTGTCAAGGCTTATCTGGGTTCCTGGCATCTTCCCAACTGTGTTTGTTTTGTTGACTTTTGAAGTCTGCAATTCCTTATCCTGCCCTGTCCAGTTAATTGTTGCAGCATGGTTTGTGTGGATTTTTATTTACAGTTTATATGTACTTTGATTTCAGACTGAATTTCTTCCACTTAAAGATTGTTCTTGGGAGAGTTTTTTCTCCAACTGAAGGTAACTGGACATTGGGGGCAAAGTTGGAGGTATTAAAGGGACTTTTCTTACTTATGTGACTGTGTTGCCTTTGTGCTACACCCCAGGTCATCACAATCGCAATAGCACTTAGACTTATATACCACTTCATAGTGCTTTACAGCCTCCTCTAAGTAGTTTATAGAATCAACCTATTGCCTCCAACAATCTGGGAACTCATTTTACCAACCTTGGAAGGATGGAAGGCTGAGTCAATCTTGACCCCCATCGGACTCCTGGCAGTGGGCAGAATTAGCCTGCATTCTAACCACTGCATCACCACAGCTCTTTAAGCGATTTGTCTAAAATAATAAAGCTGGGAAACAAACAAATAAATACATAAATGAAAAGGGGATGATGCAGTACTGAAATGAAGAAAGAGTGCAGGTACTCCTCAACTTACAACTGTAACAGAGCCCAAATTTTTCATTGTAATTCAGGATGCTCATAAGTCGACACACCGATATAGCCAGATCTGATTTTATTTACTTTTTTTGCAGCAATCATTAAATGAATGCTGCAATTGTTAAGTGAATGTGGCAATCATTAGGCAAATCCATATATTCCTATGGGGATTTTTTTTTGTTTTTGCTAGAAACCAGCCGGAAAAGCCAGAAACTGGCACCCCCCCCTCCAAAAAAAAACCATTGCAAGCTGATCACCATGACCCCTGGGAAGGCGAGCCGGTGTCCAAGCCTCTGAAATGTGGTCATATGACCATAGGGCTGCGTGTAGACATCGGACCTCCGGAATCATGTTGTAAGTAGCTTTGGAGGAGGACATGCCTGTTGGAACGTCAAATGAAGTAAAGTATCCAGCTGATGCTGAATGTCCTTCTTCAAATTAATGTCAGGGACCCCCTAATCTCAATGCCCGTTTGAAGTCAAACCAGAATGTTTAAGCCTTTTACGGATTCCTCACATCCCTCTCCAAACTGGTAGTTATGAAAATGCCTCTGGCAAAGCCAGTGACTAAAACCGAAGGAAGCTTAGCAGAATGTAAGTTTATCCTGAAATCAACACAGATTTATCAATGTCAGTTCTCAGAGTGGAAGTCGTTCACATTTCATTCTGTACATTCTGTCCCTGGCCTTTTTGTTGCAATAGAACTCTTAAAGTTCAAGACCAGAGGTGGGTATTCAGCAGGTTCTGACCAGTTCTGGAGAACCAGTAGCGGAAATTTTAAGTCGTTCGGAGAACCGGCAAATACCATCTCTGACTGGCCCCGCCCCCATCTATTCTCTGCCTCCCGAGTCCCAACTGATCGGCTGGGTCTTCTTTTGTTGCCCTCCACAGGAGAACAGAGCTGGAAGGCATGTTAGTGGGGTGGGGAGGGAATGGGATTTGGCGGTAACCTTCCCCAGGAGTGGGGAGGGAAAGGTGATTTTGCAGTATCCTTCCCCTGCCATGCACACCAAGCCACTCCCACCAAGCTAAGCCACACCCACCATGGGATCTTCTGGAGCCACTCTCCCAGCTTAGGAGTCATAGCTCCGAGTGCTTCTACTACCACTGAGAGCACTTTGGCCTTTACTGTCCACCTCCTCTCTATTTCTTCCTTAAGGCCTTGGTATTTCTCCAGCTTCTTAAACACCTTCTTCTTGGTGTTGCTGTGACTTGGCATTGCTACATTTCTCACCATCGCTACCTTCTGGTCCTTGTCTATTATCATGATGTCTGGTTGATTGGACAGTACCTGCCTGTCTATCTGGTACTGGAAATCCCACAGGACCTTAGCCCTGTGATTCTCCATGGTCTTCTGTGGAATCTCCCATTTGGACTTGGGTGGCTGTAGCCTGTACACTGTGCAGTAGTTCCAATACATAATGCCAGCTATTTGATTGTGCTATTCGGTGTATGTCTACATCTTACTGTATATTCTAACACCACGTGTCAGACTGTTTCTGAGACCTCTCTGTACAGTCTGTGCCTTGGGTCCTAGAAAGTGTGGTAGACTGCTGCTTCTATGGATTTGGCACTTGTGCTGCTATGGTCATGCCTCGGGTTCTGTCTTTTAGTTCAACCCTTTCCAGCCACTTGGTAGGGTTTCCCAATGTCAGCTACCTGAGCTCTCTATGGATGGTACATCTCATGCAGGATCTGGCCTTGCCACAGCATATCTTCTGCTTGATCTTACATGTCCTCCTTTGGCCAGTTCCCTATACCAGTAGGATATCTGATGACCGGCAGGGTATACATGTTGATGGTGTGGATCTTGTTCTTCACATTGAGCTGGTTGTTCAGGACCTGTTAATCCTTCGGTAGTACTTGGATGTTGCTATCTTCCTAGCCTTCGTATTGTGTGGCTAAGAAATACCAAGGTACTTGTAGCTGCTATGTGGCCTAAGTCTATGGTTCTCAATATCTGGTATAAACCTTGTTAATCTGAATGATGTCCAAGATGGCCTAACTCTCTTAATTCATATCACTCTTGTATCTGAGGTAAATAGGTGAAGCAGTAGGGCTTTTTTGCCCCAGCCAGGATCTCTTCAGGTAAGGTAG
This sequence comes from Pseudonaja textilis, assembly GCF_900518735.1. Next base: position 1,750,951 of record NW_020769355.1, read on the forward strand.
AACCCCATTTCCCATATCAAAGGTTGGCATTCTAACCACTATACTTCAATAGAGAGATAAATCCCAAAGTATACAGTGTTTTCTTGGCTAGCTTTGCTGATTCACATGTTGTTGGCAGGGTATTGTAGTAGACAGTATAAAAGATGCCCTTGAAGGGCAGAAGCAAGATCTTTTTACCAAGCTAACAATCAGATAAACAAGCCTTGAGCCCAAACCATGAATGTGGTTTGCATAAATGTTTCAGACAGGTGCCCCCTCCTCCTGTCATTCCAATTAAAGTTCACGTAAGATGAAAAGGGCAGGAAGGGAAGCACCATCAGACTTGCAAGATTCTGTTTTTATAGCTCAGAGGTCTCCAAACTTGGCAACTTTAAGACGTGGGGACTTCAACTCCCAGAATTCACCAGCCCGGCTGGAGAATTCTGGGAGTTGAAGTCCACACGTCTTAAAGTTGTCACGTTTGGGGACCCCTGTTATAGCTGTTCTAATAAAAGTAGTTTTAGGCATACATGGTGCCTGTTTCATGGTCTGACCTGCCTTTAGAGGGTGGCTGGATATTGATAATGTTTTGAATTGCTGCAACTCTTAACATAGGCATAAATATTTAATGCAGCAAGATAAGTACATCCATCTTGCCACAGAAATGTCTTCCAATACAAGGTTGATGGGAGCTTTCATAAGCTTTTTTTAAAAAAAACTTTGGGTCTCTTCCACGGCAGGTCTCTTAATATGCAGCCTATATTACTCATTACTGCAGGCATTCCGAGATCAAAGGGTTACAAGGTTTTACATAGCCTGACATTTTTGATGCTCTCCCCTTTCCTCTCCTTCCTTCCCGTTCTCTCTTTTAGCTCAATTGGTATGCAGAAGCAAGACGAACATGTAGGCGGACTCAGAAGGCGGCTGTACTCCTTGTATTAAATACACCATAGTCCCTTTTTTTATTTTTTTGGTTTTGAATGGCAGAGCTAGCTAGTTAACCTGCCTGGTGATTGCTTGCCTTCAGCAGTTTAGGCTTTGTGCTTTTCCTGCTGGGATCGCTGCCATGCTATGCGCCAGCTCTGCTGTTTATTTGTGCTCTGCTTTCTTTTTATGCTGCTCCGGGGCACCGAGCATAACTCTGCAGCCGAAAGGAATTCTCTCACACCAGGGGATGAAACAGTCATCCAAAGGGCTGCGTACATCTACATCTCTTTTTTTAAAAGTTTCACCGTCAATTCTTCATTCAAAGTAGCCCAGACCCTGACTGAATGATGACACACCTAAAATATGGCATCCAGTTTTGTTCACCACATTATAAAAAAGATGTTGAGACTCTAGAAAAAGTACAGAGAAGAGCAACCAGGATGATTAGGGAACTGGAGGCTAAAACATACGAAGAATGGTTACAGGAACTGGGCTTGGCTAGTCTAGTGAAGAGAAGGACCAGGGGAGACACGATAGCGGTCTTCCAATATCTGAGGGGCTGCCACAGGGAGGAAGAGGTCAAGCTATTTTCTAAAGCATCCAAAGGCCAGACAAGGAATAATGGATGGAAACTGAACAAGGAGAAATTTAACCTGGAAATAAGGAGAAACTTTCTGACAGTGAGAACACTCAACCAATGGAACAGCTTGCCCTCGGAAGTTGTGGGAGCGCCATCACTTGAGACTTTCAAGAAGAGATTGGACTGCCATCTGTCAGAAATGGTGTAGGGTCTCCTGCTTAGGCGGGGGGTTGGACTAGATGACCTATAGGGTCCCTTCCAACTCTGATTATCTGTTATCTGAATCATAAGCTGATATACAGGAACAGTACAAATCACTTTTTAAAAAATCACTTAAAATATGGTCTCGAATGATTTTGCATGTTATGAGCTCCGAGGCATTAAATTCACTAGTATGTTGATACAAAAAAAAAAAAAATAACCAAACAAACCACCCCACTCCCGTTTGAACAGCATATTTGAAAATAAAGAAAAAGGAACGTTACAAATTTGTGTTGGTATCAAGCAGGATTGTGTAGCACCTGCAATCTCATGCAAGAATAAATTAAAACAGGGCAGGCTAACGTTTGGGGCTGATGAGGATATACGTGAGATTTGGCGTATGCCGGAAGCACCATTACAAAATGGCTGCTCGTGATATTCTGGACCAGAAAGAAACTAGAGAAATCGTTCTTTCTCCAATGCTATCTACCATGCTGTTGCCTTGGGAGAAGCAGGGCAGCAGTCTTCCAGACAAAGCATTCCCACATTATCTGTCTGCCCAACCCCTCATCCACCTCCCAACTTTGTAGATTTGGAGTCTGCGGGTCTCAGAAATATTCCTGGAGGTGGGGGAGGTTACCCCTGTTGCCGGTTCTGTGCTTTGCATCCTGCTAGCTTTCTGTGTATTTATTTTAATTAAAATCGTCTTTAGAAAGTAAAATTAAACCGGTTGGGGAATAAAGTCTGAAGCCATTAGGGAAGCTATTTGCAAGAAGCATGTCCCACAGTGATATCTCATTGCCTGTTCCTGAACTGTAGAGATTTAAATTTCTATAAAAACAAAGAATCAAAAGGCTGAAGGGGACCTTGGAGGTCTTCTAGTCCAACTCCCTGCCCAAGGCAAGAGATCTTATTGCATCCCAGACAAATGGCTGCCCAATCTTTTATCGAAGACCTCCAGCAATGAGCACCCACAGCTCTGGGAGTCAAACTGTTCCTTTCATTGATCATTCTTACTGTCAGGATTTTTTTTTACTTCGTTCTAGATTGGGTGTCTCTAACGAGATTCCACTCATTGCTTCTGTCCTGCCCTCAGGTGTTTTGGAGAATAAATCAACCCCTTCCTCCCTGAAATAACTCCTCAAGTACCAGAAGACAACTATAATGTCATCCCTAATCATTCTCTGTGTTAAGCTAGACCAGACCTGAGCATTTTATGCCCCCGCTGCCTATCAGATCCATGTTGGGCCTTTTTAGTTGTCCCTGTCCCAACAGCATGAAGTCAATCAGAAATTAGAAATAAAATTTAAATAAGTGTATATCAGGCACATAATTTATCAGAATTAAGTCCAACCTATTGGGTTAGTCCAGGGGTGGGATTCAAATTTCTTAATAAGCAGTTCTGTGGGTGTGGCCTAATTTGTGGGTGTGGCTTGGTGGTCATGTGACTGGGTGGGTATGGCTTGTGTGTAAATATTATAAATATTTTTGTAAATATTGATTTTTTATTAAAAAAAGAGCAACTTTTACCCCAAAGCAGGCAAAGCAGGCAAAGCAGGCAGGCAGATTGAGTTGCTTACAGAATCACAGATTCACTTAGAGATCTATCTATCTCCAATCAGCTACCTGAGTCTGTCACAAAAAATTTCCTTGCAAGCAAACTCAAACTCACAAAATTAACTCATAACACACCATGTATGCAAATATTGATTTTTTTTTTAAAGAGCAACTTTTACCCCAAAGCAGGCAAAGCAGGCCTGATTGAGTTATTCACAGAATTACAGATTAATTTAGAGATCTATCTATCTGCAGTCGGCTACCTGAGTCTGCACTGAAAAGCTTCAGTCCTAAGGAAGATTGGGCTCTGCTTTTAGATTAGCTAGAAAGCAAGAAATCCAAGGATTTCCTGCTTTCTAGCTAATCTAAATCTCCTGGCAGAGCAGAACAGCTGATGGTCGGGTGGAAAAAAAGGGAAAAATAGCAACTTGCCAAACCAGGCAAGTTGGATGGCTCGCATGCCAGGTAAGGAGTGAGTGGGCGGGGAGGGGTGGGGCCAGCCAGTGGAGCGATTTGCCAGTTCTCCGAACTGGGTACAATTGTGTGTGCAGCGTTTGCAAAAAAAATCATCATCTGTGCCGCCTGGACAGCTGAAAAGCGCTGCATGTGGGTGCGCAGCATTTGAAAATCCTCTTTTGTTTCCTGCTTTTTCAACCTCGGCTGTGCCGCGCAAAGCAGCTGAGGAGGGAAAAGCAGGGAATAAAGGACAGCCCAGGCAGGCGGGTGGGCCAAACACCGAACCCGTTCCTTGTCAGCTGCTGTTTGCAGCTACCGGTTCGAGAGAACTGGGCCAAACTGATAGCATCCCACCCCGGGTTTAGTTATCCACAATGGTCCCAGTTTCTCATATGTCCATTTGGGAGAAATTAATTGCCCCCCCCCCCCCCAGGGCTCAGCATACCTAGTTCCCTGAACAGTTCATCATATGGTTTAGCCTCTAAAACACTTATCATCTTTGTTGCTCTTCTCGGTCACTTCTCATCATCTTGTTGATGCATCTTAGGACTGCATTGGCTTTTTTGACAGCTGCAGCACACTGCTGGCTCATACTTAACTATGGTCCCCTAGGTCTAGGACAACTAAATCCAGAGGTGGGATTCAACCGGTTTTACTACCATTTTGGTGACTACGTTTTGCGCGCGCAGCTACGCTATGTTGTTCTATTCTATGCTATTCTGTTCTATTCTATTGTGAGTCATTGTGACTTCCGGAGAAGAATTTTAACATCAGACTTTCAATTGTTCTCCAGTCTTTTCCCCTCTTTTTCTTCGCAGTTTATTCTCTTTCTGTTTATAGTTTATAGTTCTGTTTATAGTTACAACACTTACAAGCCCATTTAATCTCTACATTGTAAGTTACAGTATTACAAACAAGACTATCAAAAAGCCCAGTCAAACAAAATAGTCACCACCAGTGCATATTGAATGGCGGTTGTGGCAGTGAGGAAATGATAGCAGTGTTCCGATATCTCAGGGGCTGCCCCAAAGAAGAGGGAGTCAAGCTATTCTCCAAAGCACCCGAGGGCAGGACAAGAAGCAACGAATGGAAACTATTCAAGGAGAGAAGCAACTTAGAACTAAGGAGAAATTTCCTGACAGTTAGGACAATTAATCAGTGGAACAACTTGCCTCCAGAAGTTGGGAATGCTCCAACACTGGAGGTTTTTAAGAAGAGATTGGACAATCATTTTATCTGAAATGGTATAGGGTTTCCTGCCTAAGCAGGGAGTTGGACTAGAAGACCTCTGGGTCCCTTCCAACTCTGTTATTCTGTTATCTGCCTCTACTTCATACCATCCAAACTCAGACCCACAATAAGTATGTCAAACTATTTGAAACTGAAATAAGCTTCCTTTTTATTGCAGTTTTTGCATCCCTTTTCCAAGCAGGTGGAGAGGCCAACAATTTCTGACATTGATTTCCTCCTACCCCACCTCCAAATTCCATTCTGACATTGCCCAGAGCTCTTGCTTCTTGCTTTTGTTTCTACTACTTTGTCCTAAGGGAATCCGATCTGACTGAATACTGGTAATCTTTATCAGCCTACCTTCTCCTCCCCACCACCACCCACCCCCACTGTCTTCTTTACCCATTCAGTCCTGCAGGGGATACGACCTGTTCTATTGCAGCTCTGGTGCTCAGAAATGATGCAGTGAATTGCTTCATTGACTAGCCAGGTGGGGAGGGAGGCAGAAGAGAGAGATGGACAGGCAGAACCTCTATCCGTGAAAGGACAAAAGCAACGAAGGAGTCCATTGGATAAATGCTACATTGGCTATAAGCTGCCAGTGAAGAAAGACAACAAAAGAGTAGAGAGATTATGATTCGTAGAAGTCCCCAGGAGATTTTTGGGTGACATTTGCATGCAGGCACACTACAATGATTTGGGGAGGTTTCTGAACTGCTGGCATCAATCTAAGATAAGGATGAGAAATATCTGCTAGAGTACTGGGAACAATCGTCTCTCTTGGCCAGCATCCTGTTCCCCCAGAGGGATCAAGAAATGGATACATATAAGAACAATAAAAAGAAACAATAGGACAGGGACGGTAGGCACAATTGGTGCGCTTATGCACGCCCCCTACAGACCTCTTAGGAAAAGGGTGAGGTCAATAGTAGACAGTCTAAGGTTAAAGTTTTTGGGGTTTGGGGAAGAATGAGGGCAAGAATGTTTTCCTGCTTCTCTTGTCCGGCAACAAGTAATCTGAGTTATACTTGTAGAAAGTTAGCACCCACCCCTCTCCTAGAAGAATGAAATATTCTAGGAAATATTTAAAAGGCAGAATATTATACCTTCCTGGATGAGAAAAGGAGAAACATGCTCTTGGAAAGCAGCCCCCGCCTTTTTTAATAGCCTTAGAAAGACAAAAGACATCTTATCTACAACACAAAAGACCTTCAGCTCCAGGGTGATGGCATTAAGACTTGACCCTCAGGACATGATAGGATTAGCCCTCTACCCATCTCACCACATGGCACCTGGGAAGATTACATCACCCAGCAAGATTCAACCAAGCCAGAGACTCAAGAAGACAACCTACATGGTTACCCCTGCATGGCCCCATGGGAGTCTGACAACCAATCGGGATACATTTCTTGCCTCGGGAACAGGAAGCAAATTCAAAGCCCAACAGAGGTTATAAATCTCTCTCCCTCTCTCACCCATGGGCTTTTTTGCCCGGGACCTCAAATCACGTGGCCCTGTCCTCCATTAAACCATCTTTCCAAACAGCCTCCATGTTTCCAATGTCTTTCTTCCCACGTGGAACTGAACCCAGATGGACATTTCTTCCAACGTACTTCTTGTACTACCATTATGGCTACAACTCATTGGCACAGCTGGCTTAAAGATAGAATGGAATGGAAGGGACCTTGGAGGTCTTCTAGCCCAGCCCCTTGCTCAAGCAGGCAACCTTACACAATTTCAGATAAGTGACTGTCTAGAATCCCAGGAGTATCAAACTGGCAGCCCATGGGCCAGATCCATCATGTGCAAGCCATGCCCACCCCAGCTCTATGAAGGGAAAAAAAAACACATCACGATACATCAACTGACGGCAACGTGACGTGGGGAGTTTGACACCCGTGGTCTAGACTCTTCTTAGAAACATCCTGTGTTTTAAGAACGCATCTGCTTTGAAACTGAATGCTGACTAGCTAGCCAACAACTGAGTACCAATTGCTGAATCATAAAACTCCTGAGATCTCATCCTCCACCTAATCAATTTCCTGTCTGTGCATGCACACACAAACACCAAGAACAGGAGCAGAGGTGGTATTCAGCAGGTTCTGACCAGTTCTGGAGAACTGGTAGCGGAAATTTTAAGTAGTTCGGAGAACCAGCAAATACCACCTCTGACTGGCCCTGCCCCATCTATTCTCTGCCTCCTGAGTCCCAGCTGATCTGGGCTGGGTCTTGTTTTGTTTCCCTGCACAGGAGAACGGAGCTGGAAAGCAGGTCAGTGGGGTGGGGAGGGAATGGAATTTTGCAGTAACCTTCCCCCAGGAGAGGGGAGGGAATGGAGATTTTACAGTATCCTTCCCCTGCCATGCCCATGTTGAAAGGTGTCAAAATGCCTTTCTTTTGAGGATTTGATTTTCCCGCTGGGAGAGCTCTGGCGCAAGGATATGGACAACTGCTTGAAAGCTGGATCTTTTTATTTTTCAGGAAGACGGAGAACAGTGAGAAGTCTGTGTTCCTGGGCTAGCTAGCTTCTTATGGTAAATCCCTGGTTTTTTATACCCTTTTCTCCCTTTGTAAGTTGATTTTGTGTGAGTGTTTGTATTTGTGCCTAATGTTTCAAATCCTGTTTGAGTTTGTCTTTATTTCCGTCGGAGGCCAAATTCTGCAGGGTGGCCAGATTGTATTATTGGCTTTCTGTAATCTCTTTTAGATAGTTTTTCATATTTGTTCTGTGGCAATCTCCTGTCTGTCCCTTTTGTAATTTATAATTTGTGTCTTTTGTCTGTTTGTTTTGCTTATTTGGTATGTCCTGTGTTTGTAAGGGTTTTCTAAATTACCTTTTGTTTCCTTTTCCTATTTGTCTAGTTTTCTTAATTAATTAGGCTTTTGTCTATAGGGATTCTTTAATACTTTTTATTTGATTCCTTTTCCTATGTAAGTTTGTTTTCTGGCTGACCTGATTTCCCCCTTGGGCTTTTCCTGTTTTTTTGTGACACTACTGCCTTCGTGAAATTCCCTTTCCACAATCCTTCTGGTTTTTTTTTTCTAGAGGGCGGTCTCTGATTGAGTGTCTGGGTATACTTGGTATTCGTGATTAATCTGGATCATCATCATGGCTGCCTGTCTCTCCTTTGATTTTCTCTTCTGAGAGGGGATACGGGTCTTTAGGCAACTAAGGCAGGGTGGTATGCATCGACAGAGGCAACACATGAGGGCTCCAAAGACACAAATAGTGACTATGGTTGTTATAAGGATTTTGAGCCAATGGAGATCTGGTATCCACGAGAAGAGCCATGAAAAGTCTAGGAATGATTGCTCATGACCAATATTTTGAGCTAACTCTTTCAGGTAGTGGATGTCTCTCTCTACGAGTCCTGAGGTTTCATCTAGGTTGAAGCAACACATCCCTTGGAATGTTTCACAGCCATAATTATGCTTCAAGAGGAGGAAGTCTATTGCTGCCCTATTCTCCAGGGTGGCTTCTTTGACCTCCCTCAGTTCTCTGTTAAGGGCATCCAGGGCACGAGAGGCCGAATTCAAGCCTTTTGCTAGGGTACATGCTAGGCTATTCAAATTTCTAGAATTTCACACTGCCAATCCAGGTACCCCCACTAGGGATATTGCCAATGAGACATATTCTGCTTTGGTGAGAAGGGAGACTTTGGAGTCACAGTCTGAGTCTAGGGTTTGGAAGGCTCTCCTGTGCCGTCTCTGTAAGGATAGCATAAGCATGGTTAACCTTCCCAAGGTGCAAGGGCCATTGGTGGCATTTGCAGGAAGATATGAGTAGGCTTTTAAGCCACAAAGGAAAAAAACCACCCTGGTGGGAGCTTCAGGTAACTATATGAGAATGATATGGTCTCTGTGTAGTTGCATTTTAGTTCTGTGTTGCTAAGGCTGGTGCATTCTGTGACCCTAGGTGTGCTGCACCCATTGACATTAAAGCATCGCTCAGAGGTGGTTGCTGCAGCAATGTGTAGGGTGTACATGGTGTGGTCTTTAGTTTTTTGTAAAGTGGCCCCAGCTAAAAATGCTTTTGTAGGAGTCAGGAAGGTTTCTAAATGTGGTGTAGTTAATGATGTTATGTGGTCTAGTTGCCACTCCCATTAGGCATGTGGTTAAGATGTCCTTGACTGCTTTCCCTCCTGCTAAGCAAAAGTTAGTGGTGTTGAGTATTTCCCTTGCTAAATATTCCCATATGTTTCCTTTCTCTGGGATAAGCTTTGGTTCCAGGAACGCAGTTGCTTGTGTTACAAGTGTTACAATTGTTACAGATAGTAATACATAGTATATATTGCATTTCATGTTTCCCATTGCTAGATTCCTTTTCTTCCCCCCGCCTTTTTTTGTTTTTTTTGTACAATGTAAAAAAAAGGTAACAATAAAATGTAAAAAAAAGTATAGGTCAAGTCTCAAAAGTTACTAAAAAGTATGGCTCAAGTCTCTTCCTTGTTAAACAAATGCGAAGAAAAAAGGGAAAAAGGAAAAAATGGAGAAGGTAAGAGAAAAAAATAAAAATAAAAATAGAATTTTATAACTCAGCACCTGGGAGTCCAGTTTTGTGTAATTCAGTGTTTGCACTTGGTTCCTCACAGTTGTGTGGTTCAGTGGTGTTGAAGAATGCTGCAAGCGTCCATTGATCTGTGTCCAGATTTTTCTTGAGTTTGATGGATGGGATTGATTGTGGTGGAGTTTGGCTATGGTCTATGACTGCTGGCTTTGCATGTGGGCAATGTATCCAAGAGTCTTGTTCTTCAACCTTTATGGTGGTGTGTGTAGTTAGTAAGACTTGGTAGGCTCCTTTCCACCTGGGTTGTAAAGGTGAGGTTCTGGTGAAGAACTTGATTCACACCCAATCTCCTGGCTCATATGGATGCATGGCTTCTTCCAGGGGTAAGGTCTGTGTCAGCACACTCTGGCTCCAGAGGGTCTGTAGTCTCTTTTGTAGGGCTGTAAGATAAGAAGAGAGAACCCTATCCCCCCTATCTAAGCAAAGGGAATGAGGATCTAGGCCTTGTAGGGTATGGTGTGGGCGACCAAAAAGGATCTCAAAGTGGGAAATACCTATATCTTGTCTTGGTTTAGTTCTGATATTTAAAAAAGGGCATCTGGGAGCACTTGTGGCCAGGAAAGGTGTGTCTCCTGACAGAGTTTGCCCAGTAGGGTCTTCACCTCTTTGTTTTCTCTCTCCATGGCTCCTGATGATGTCATAGAATAGGGCACGTGGAGGTTTTGGTATTGCCCAGGGCCTGGAATATATGTGTGAGGACTTGTGCTATGAAGTGTTTTCCCCTATCCATGTCCAGAATGGTGGCGACCCCGAACCTAGGCACAATGTCTTTGAGGAGATGTCTGGCTGTTTCTAGGGCAGTAGCATGGTGGCATGGGAAGGCCTCTACCCAGTGGGTTAGTTGGTCCTTGCAGACAAGAGCATATTGATACCCATTTGTCTTAGGTAGCTGTATATAATCCATTCAGATCTTTTCAAATGGTTTCTGTGCCCAGGGTCTTCCTCCTTCATGAATTGCCTTTCTGGAGGTGGTATTATTTGCTTGTCAGGTTTGGTATGTAGTGGCTATTCTTGTAGCCTCACTATAGGCTCCAGGTGCATACTGATGGCATCTACCATAGCTTGTGTGCCACAATGTCCCTTTGTATG
>NW_020769355.1:1761546-1805243 GCF_900518735.1 Pseudonaja textilis
CTGGCATTTGCCTTGTGACCATCCTGCTTAATCACAATGCCAGCATTTCCTCAAATTATAGGGGGTTTTACCTGGCGTTTGTCTGGCATCATGTTGCATTACAGCAAACCTTTTTAACTCCTCATGTCTTTCTATCCTCCTTTTCCTATCTTTCTCTTCCTCTTTCAGTTTGTCTCGTTGATCATAGACAAAGTTAGCGATCCTGTGCAACTCCGCTATTTCTAAGGTTGGCCAGTTAGAGACAAAGTGGTGGAAATGCTCTTGAATATCCACGGTGGACTGGTCCACGAAGGCTGAAGCTAAAATCCTTTGGTCCTTCAGGCAGCTAAGGTCTAGATGAGCATATGCAATAGCTGCTTCTGAAAGGCAGACCCAAAAGGCACCAGGGATTTCCTTTTCTCTTTGTGTTGTTTTTTTGAAATTCTGACCAGTTTAAAGGCTTTTTACCTATTTCCTCTAAAGCTTCTAGTAAGTTATTTTTTGCTCTTGTGTATTCATCCCAGTGATTGGTATCATTGTAGTCCCAGTTAGGGCAATGTACTGGCCATGCGATGCGGGCTGGGGCTGCCTGTCCAGGGATACTTGGTAGTTTAGCTATTTGGTCTGTTTTTTCAAATAGTTTTAATAGTTCATCTTTAGTTAGAAAGACTTGTAGCAGCTGGGTCATATCACCCCAGGATGGATTACGGCTGTCTATGATAGATTTCAGGGTTTGAATTACTGTTTGAGGATCAGCCCTGAAAGCTGGGGTATCCTTTTTCCAGATGACCAAATCAGAGGCAGAGAAGGGAGTGTGGGTAAAAACGTATTCTAATTGTCCCCTATTTCTGCCTGGCACTGGTTTGCTTAAAAGGGGAGCCATAATCTGTGCCTCAGTCTTTCCTTCCAGGGAATGGGTTTCAGGTTTTTCCTGATCTTTTCCCTCGGTCAGGTCTTTGGTCCTAGCCATTTCAGCCCAGCGGTACCAATAGGGTATTTGGCTGGGTTTAACGTGTGTTCTAAGTGCTTTCAGGGTTTTATAATCTAAAGTACTGCTATCAGGCCAAATTTGTTTACCCTTGTCATCTCGCAATAAAGCCCACTTTTTGCAAATTCTTTTTGCTTCTTTTTTATGCATTCCAGTCAGGACAGGCACTTGCCTTTCGTCCCAAGCCTCAAGTAATTTATCTAAGGGGGTCTCTTCCATTGCCCTCAAGCTACAACTTCCCATATTCCCTGCTTGATGTGGGAATTACTTTGGTTTAGCCGGGCTGCAGCCGTCAGTTTTCAGACAAAAAAGGTCTGGAAAGGACTCCGGTTTCCCTACACACAGAGTATGGGCCCCTTTCTTTTAGGGAAACTCAGCCGTCAGTTTTAAGACCCCCCCTAAAAAACAGGGATCTCAGAGGACCGTCTGCCCCCTAGCAGCTTCGGTACAGGCCCCTCCCTACACTCAGCTGTCAGTTTTCAGATCTCCCTTAAAGGTGGGGATCTGGAAGGACCTTTTCTGCTTTTTTTAGACAAACTATTTCCAATTTTGTTTGCAAGCAGCCGGTAAGTGGGCCCTTCTAAATGCACAGGGCTTTGCTTGCGGGATGCACTGGGACTATTTTTGCTCTGCTTTTTATTTATTTCCTAACACCAGTTCCTTTTGCAGCCCACTCGGTTTTTCTTACATCCTTCAGAAGGACTCACACTCTGTGATCACTCCTTGCGTTCCCAAATCCAGCCGGTCACGGCTCATATTTGAGCTAGCAGCTGGCTGGAGTGCGGCTGGCAATCACGGAGGAGGTGAGGTCCTGCTGTTTCCGCAGAGAAAACCCACAATCACACACCTGGTTCACTCACACTTCCACTCCCCTCACCAGTAAGATTATAAATTTGAAGCAGTACTCACCTGCTTTCAAGCAGCTGTTGAGTGGAAAAGCCCAAGGACTCCCTTTACTACCCTATACCTTCTGGGCTGGGTCCGTGGATGTTGTCCCTGGACAAAGAAGGTCCATGCCAGCTGGGTTTGGATCCACGGGCCCAGTCCAGTGGCAGGGTTGGCTGGGAAACCTTCATGGTCACCAATTGTTGAAAGGTGTCAAAATGCCTTTCTTTTGAGGATTCAATTTTCCTGCTGGGAGAGCTCCGGCACAAGGATACGGACAACTACTTGAAAGCTGGATCTTTTTATTTTTCAGGAAGGCAGAGAACAGCAAGAAGTCTGCATTCCTGGGCTAGCTAGTTCTTATGGTAAGTCCCTAGTTTTTTATACCCTTTTCTCCCTTTGTAAGTTGATTTTGTGTGAGTGTTTATATTTGTGCCTAATGTTTCAAATCCTGTTTGAGTTTGTCTTTATTTCCGTTGGAGGCCAAACTTTGTGGGGTGGCCAGATTGTATTATTGGCTTTCCGTAATCTCTTTTAGATAGTTTTTCATATTTGTTCTGTGGCAATCTCCTGTCTGTCCCTTTTGTAATTTATATTTTGTGTCTTTTGTCTGTTTGTTTTGCTTATTTGATATGGCCTGTGTTTGTAAGGGTTTTCTAAATTATCTTTTGTTTCCTTTTCCTATTTGTCTAGTTTTCTTAATTACTTAGGCTTTTGTCTATAGGGATTCTTTAATACTTTTTATTTGATTCCTTTTCCTATGTAAGTTTGTTTTCTGGCTGACCTGATGTTCCCCTTGGTCTTTTCCTGTTTTTGACACTACTGCCTTCGTGAAATTCCCTTTCCACACCCACCGAGCCACGCCCACCAATCCACTCCCACATAACTGGTAGTAAAAAAAATTTGAATCCCACCACTGGACAGGAGGGCCAAGATAACCAAATGCTCAACCTTCAAGTGCAATTAATCTTGAAGGACATTTACTCCCTGGCCCTTGCAGCTTTCTCAAAATCCGCTACAGAATATTGAAGGCAAAGCAGAGAGATAGGAAGGCTCATGAGCAACATGGTAAAATCACCTTGGCCCTTGGTAACTCACTGTGTCTGTTGCCCAGGGCAGACCAATCATTTGTTGACTATATCATTCCCAATGTTTCTCATGCAGGCAATCCCTGCGGTTGCTTACAAGCAGCCTTGCCTGCTTATAGGCAGCGTGGAAAACCAATACAATAATTCCTCTTTTTCACGGAAGCTTTTAGCGTTCCAAAACCAGCTCCCCGAAGGATTTGAAAAGCTTCCTGTAGCTTTTACTCCTGGTTTCTTTCTCTTCTATCTACTTCAGCCCTGACCTGTGCTGAATGAGTTGCCTTCAGTGCAGTCAGCCTTGCTATGATTAAAGCCATGCTCATATTCATTCCTTGCTCCTCAAAGTAAGTTACTCGCTTTGACATTCACCTATATATTGCCTCTTTGAAACCGCCTTGGTAGTATATCTCTGGCTGTTTTGTTCTGGCATTGATTTTTTTTTAATTGTTTTATTTAGAAAACCTTAGTTCTCTCACCTTAGCAATCAAGAGTGACACTGTACCACATCCAGTTTTGTATGGAGATGTTTTATAATAACCAGCTTCTGAAGATATTTCACTATATATATCCTGTCTCTTCCCTTCCTTTTCCCTTATTGGCTCCCTAAATAGGGTTACCTAACTGGTAGGCAGCTGGTTGAAGGGCTAGGGAAGGACTGCAATGTTTATTTCTTGTTATTCTTTTGTATTTAATTGCTGGGGAAGAGGCATATTTGGATTTTCTGCTCTGGGTGCCTAAAGAACTGGCATATTTTGTCTTAGAATAGGGAAGGTTCAGTCCATCCTGGTTGTAATGCTATATTATCATGCCATTTCTTTGCTTTTGGCTTAGTGTGATGTCTGTGAATCCACTGATACTGGTTTGAAAGTTTTTGTGTATATGTGTGTGTATATTATGCATATATGTGTCTCTACGTCTATGTGACAGTTGTTGATTTTAATCTTCCAAAATTTGCTTTGATTGCAGGAAGGTGAACAATAACTTGTTTGGTTTATTTAAATTTCACATTCAGACCTTGTCTAGATATCTTTCCCCTTGCTGTAATTGCAGCTGCCACAGACTTATAACATTGGGTGAAATTCTGTGTTGAGTTTGAGCCCTTTCAAAGAAACAACATCACGGACATCTTATAGTTGCCATCTTTGTTTTGGACAGTAATGTGAGAGTCAAGAAATTCTAAGCCGCGAGTGGGGATTTCCCCACTGGTTTGTGATAGTAAAAATTCCTCTCCTACCACAATATTTTAGAATAGCCCAACTTCCAGGCCAAAGATGGAAATAACGAGCTAGGGAGTCAATGTGGTACAGGTAGTCCTCAATGTACTGGAACCAGAATTTATGTTGCTAAACAAGGCAGTTAAGTGAATTACAACTGATTTAACAAACTGGTTGTTAAATGAATCACATGGCTGTTAAGCAAGTCCAGATTTCCCCATTGACTTTGCTTGCCAAACGCTGGCTGGGAAGGTAAAACAAGGTAAATCATACGATGCTGCAACAGTTGTAAACATATGCCAATTGCCAAGAATTTTGATCATGTGACCATGGGGATGCTGCAATGGTTTTAAGTGTGAGGACTGATCATGTCACTTTTTCCAGTGTCATTAACATCGAACAGTCTCCAAATCTATGGTTGTAAGTCAAAGACCACTAGTGGGGAAGGCATTGTACTAAAGATTCAGTTTCAAGTCTCCCCTCAGCCCTGAAAGCCATTGGATGACTCTGGACCAATCATCCTTCTCTCAACCAAGTCACAAAATGGCAGCAGGGGGAGGGAGAGTGTCATGCCCCAGCATATAGTTTGTGTATATATTGTTGTTGTTCTCTAACCCCATCTAGTGGCCAGGGCCAAATACCAATCTGTATTGTTGGAAGCCCTTTAAGGATCATCTACCTATAAACCCTCACTCCCAAAACAAGTCCAATCTGGGAAGCCAGACTCTATTTCCTTTAGCATTCGGAAGGAAACAGAAGCACCAGGAAGAATCCAGCCTAATCCGTGGTGCATGTTCATCTGAGGACGAAAATTCATATCCCATACACACAGCATCACTGTGTCATCCATCCTGTTCTTTTGATAAACCATCCAGAGCTATACACACAGTCTGTTTTATTGGGGGATAGATGGATTTAGCTACATGTCAATCTGCACACAGAGTAACATGTTATGAGGACATTAAAAATTCAGGTTCAAGTCTGCCCTCAGCCCTGAAAGCCACTGTGTTACTCTGAATCCACCATTCTTCTCTCATCCCAGCCACAAAATGGCGGCAGGAGAGAATATTGGAGCACAGGGTGTTGTGTGTTTCCCCTGGAGCTCTTGGAGGAAAAGCAGGACAGAAACTGAATGAGTGTAGCAGCTGTGAATTATACAAGATGCCATAATAAGATGCTTCCTTGCAGCTGACCCTGCAAATTAACTAATTTAGGTCAAGTCAGAACTAGTGATCACAAAGTTGAAGGCAGAACAGGAGCTTGTGCTCTCTTTCTCTAGGCCCGTGATGCCGAACCTATGGCACGCGTGCTGGAAATGGCATGCAGAGCCATCTCCACTGGTATGCGAGCCATCACTCCAGAGCAGGTCCACTGCACAGATGCATCTGCTGCCCGCCCGCCAGCTGATCATTGGGTAGCTGCTGTGCATGTGCAAGGGTGGGGCACGCGCAGGAGATGTGCGCGCATGCACAGAATCGCTCAGCGTGATTGGGGGGGTTGCATGCACATACGCAGAGATGCGTGGTACACATGGGGGGAGTCACATGCGCATGTGCAGAGACACACGGTGTGCATGGGGGGGGGTCGCACGCACATGACCAGTTACCCACCCAATCAGAACAAAGCCAAGCCCCCACCCAATCAAATCACACCCCCATTAGCAGTTAAAAGGAAGAAGCAGCTGCAAGCTCACATTACTCTGAGAAGCACAAAGCCGAAGACACAAGCCTGAAGATGATGAATGAGACTTCATCGAAATGTCACCTAGATACTTCCAATTTTACGTGGGAGAAAGCCCGAATAACCAAAGATCCACATACAAATACCCGTGAAAACCTTAGAAAAAAAATATATGTATACACACACACACACACACACACACACACACACGCACACACACTCATATGGTATATATACAGCATATATGGTATATATACTGTATATAGTGGCTAAAGAAATGCAAAAGGTAGCAAAAGGCAACAAAAATAATCAAGGGCTTTAATGCACCTTAATTTGAAGAAAAGTTTAAAACGGTGAAAGATTTGAAAGAAGAAAACCTGAAGAAAAATCCGGCAGGAATTATGAATGGCTACAGAGATGGGTTGTTGTTTTTTTTAACTCTCAAGGATACTCAGGGCTCCTATTTTCAAGGAGATTCAGAACTAATTTTAAAAAAGAAGCATAGTTTCAGTTACTAAGAAAGATTTTCAGACCTGTCTGTCTGGAACATCAGTAAAGATATTAGAATGGAAATGCTATATCCAGTAGTAGTAACTATCTAGTCTGCACTTGACTGCATATAAATTTCACAGTTGAAAGTTGAAAGTTAAAAGTTTTGTAAACCAAAGATAATGGAATATAATGGACAAATACGAGATGGTACAAATGCATGAGTATAAAAGACAGTTGTAAATATGTATATAGTTGTAGATAAATGTAGATAAATGTAAACAGAAATAATATGCAGCTAGCACTATATTAATAACATAAAGGGAAAAGGAAATGAGCTGTTATGTATATCTCTATACTATAGCTTGTATGGCCAAAATGATGGCCAAGAAAGTTGCACTGTGTTCAATTGTTTTTAATGTTTATTCAAACACACACACGCACGCACACACACACACACACACATCATGGCTACTTATTCCGAGTCTGTCATTTATCCCCATGTTTAAAGACATCATGACTTTCTCAGACATTTAATGCAGCTGTCCTTCATGAATATGCCAAATCCTTTTTTTCAATCTTGGGAAGATATTTGTCATCTCTCCAAGAATAAATTGATCCTGAGTTACCTTTAAGGATGAAAAGCTTTCCAGTGTGTTAAAGATAAAACTAGTATAAAATGCAAATAACCAGGAACCCCCAAATTAAGAGAAACTCAATGAGGACAATTTTCAGTTTTCCTAAGGGCTTCTGCCGAAAAAGAAACACCATTCTTCACAGAACAAAAGCACAAGTCCTGTCTGGTTACTGCTTAAGGCAGATCCAAAGACTCCGCTAAGGAGCCTTATAAAAGAGATAAGTAAACAGAATGAGTTGATTGCCTCAGATTGGGTGGTGGCTAAAAATAATTGGAGTGGAGAATTGATTTTTTTTTTATATACAACTTGCCTTCTGGTATGCTACTTCTAGAAGTAACTGAGGCGGCTAGGCCATTTCTTGGCTTCCAGTTATATAGGGAAATGGAAAAGAAATGCCATCTCATCATTCATTCTGGAAAAACAGGTATGCTCCTAAACTGCTCTTGAATGGCTGTATTTTGGTTCCTCTGAGTTGAAATTCACAAGGACCAATATGTTTTGTTCCCTGACAAAAATCTCTTGCTGTTCCTAGGGAGTTTCCTTCTTAAATTATTAAAAACAGTAACAACGATTTTCAATTATTGGGGTGTAATTGGAGGATCTCTGGGCCCTGGTGGTGCAGGGGTTAGAATAACAGTGTGGCAGTAACTTGGCCCACAGGCAGGAGTTTGATCCTTGACTGGTTCAAGGTTGACTCAGCCTTCCATCCTTCCGAGGTTGGTAAAATGAGGACCCAGATTGTTGGAGGCAATAGGTTTACTCTGTAAACCACTCAGAGAGTGCTGTAAACCACTATGGAGCGGTATAGAAAGTCTAAGTGCTATTGCTGTAGTGTACTTGTTTCATAGTCTTGTAATACTGCATTCCTATTGGACAGATACCATCGCTGGGCGATTGGTCGATAACAACAAACCTGATTGGCTGCCTAAGCAGCGGGAAGTTTAAATAAATGCCATTGGTTGCGAGCCGTGAGCAGCCGCTATAAAAAGGGCTGCTGCGGCTCGACTTTAGTTGTAGTTACTTAATTGTTGAATAAAGAGCTGAACTCAACTCCGGTCTCAAGTCTGCTTTGTTCGACCGATAGAACAATTGCTATAAAAAATATCTATGGAACTGAGGATGTCTACGGAATTGCAGGTTGCTCCCCCATGCTATAATCCAGGGGTCCCCAACTTGGCAACTTTAAGATTTATGGACTTCAACTCCCAGAATCCCCATGACTGGCTGAGGAATTCTAAGAGTTGAAATCCACATGTCTTAAAGTTTCCTGCTATACTCTAAGCCCTGCTATACTCTAAGGCTAAGGCCTCTCATACTTTTCAAATGCCACAACCTAATGTCTCGCTCAGACTCAAATGATTAAGGTTCCAGAAGCACATGCCCACATCTATTATCAGTGATACTTTTAGACTTTGAGACTGTGTTAAAATTATTGGAATAAACATAGTTTGTCAGATTACCACATCCCAGTGAAGCGTTTACTTACCTCTTCTAAAAGGCTAGCAGCTTGAAGCTGTTTGTCACAGAGAAGCTGTAAAAAGCGTACCTTTAGGAAGGGGCAGTGAATGTCAACAAAACAGATGTCCAGGCTGACTTGAATACAAATCTCAAGCACAAACTTAGCATCTAGCATGGCTCAAAATATCACAGTGAGAATTTTCCCTACAAGATTAAACAAAAAACAACCACCTGCATCGGCAAGGGTGATCGAGAAGAGCAGAATGCAGAGCCTTGCAGAAAAGAGAGAGAAAAACAGGGAAAGTGGGGAGCTAAAAATAAAGGCAAGATGCGAATGCCAGCAGAGCTTCTCTCACATTTCTCAAGGTGTTTGTGGGATGGTGGTGGGAAAGGAATGATCCAAAATTACATCTCAGCCACGCATACTAACGATGGGCCGCGTGCATAATGGCTATAAAATCTATAGGCAATTTGATAGTTCAGCAACAAAGGGACAAATTAACCAGAGTTCATAATGGAAAGAGGATAAGGCATAGAACCAGAGAGAAACAAACAGAAAATATATTTAAGAAGGAGCAAAGAACAGACTGTTTCATGCCAGATCATTAAACGAATGAAAGAAGCCACACAGGGCTGGAAAATGTGGAGAAAGTTGGTCCATCAAATACCCAAAAATCAGACATGATTGAACAGATGGCATCATCATCAAAGAACAAACCAGCGGTGGGATTCAATTTTTTTTTTTACTACCGGTTCTGTGGGTGTGGCTTGGTGGGCGTGGCAGGGGAGGGATACTGTAAAATCTCCAGTTAGAGGTGGTATTTGCCGTTTCTCCGAACTACTCAAGAACCGCTACCGGTTCTCCAGAACGGGTCAGAACTTGCTGAATAACCACCTTTGGAATAAACTCTTATCCAAGTAGACCAACTCTAAGTATTCCTTGGTTTTCTCAAGATATTATAAAAGATGGAAGTCTTCTCTGCTGCAATGGTAGCACTGTGGCACCAGAAACGGGGCCTCTTCTATCTTCATATTGTTTGTTCATTGGGGATGTCATCCCTGACTCCTGTGCTGGCATAGAAAGATGACGGAATGTGGGAGTGGCCTACCTAGGCCTACATGAGGTAATGCTGACTAGGAGATACAAGACATTATGGTGGTTAGGGCAAGGTTCATGCTGCTAAATATGGAGGAGTAAAGCCAAGAATCTTTTTCAAACAGTTTTGTTTAATTTCCAAAGGTTGCTTGTTGTTCCAGACTTATTTTTCCCCTCTGAGCTTTAACTGGAACACAGCTCATCACTTCAAACCAGGCTTTTCTATCCTACTGAATTGTTTTTATTTACCAATTTTGATTGTTCCCTTGTGCCCAAACAGTAATCTAACACAGACATAATGAAACTGAATTTGGTTCTTTTTGGGTTCTGCAGAGACAGGGCTTTAGGAAGTGACCTGGACTAGAAGCCTTTATGCCTTCTTTTTTGCCATTTCATTATAAGGCCTGCGTGTGTGCTTCAACATGCATGGATTAATCTTTGAGGCAAGCAGATATGGTTGGCAAGATCAGTGAGGCAGCCTGTTCTTGTGCTGCCAAATGCTGCTTCAGCCAGTTATGAATGTCTTGTTCTGTCCCAACCCTCCCTATATATGATTTGAGAGACAGACGGTATGATGGAAGGAAGGGGAGGGGAACAGAAAAACATTTGTGTGTGTGTGTGTGTGTGTGCGCGCGCGCGTGCACACCCACTCAAAAGAATGGGAAACTTTCTTCTGCATTGGTTGCCATATAACTTTCTAGAGCCGTAGGCAACACTCTGAAATGGATCTTCTTCGTCAGCTCTTATAGAGGAAGGGTCCAAACAGCCCTTGCCCTGTTAAAGGCAGCCTGAGTTACCACTCTGGGAGCCACACATTCATTTTCTTGACCACAATGGAGGCAATAGCCATGACAGGAGCAAGAGCAATCAGCATTGTGCAACTGCAGAATCCAAGGAAAATACATTTATTATCTCCTGAAAATCTTTTCTCGTTATTTTCATTAAGCTGGGGATTATGCAGGGTAGGTTTTCCCCTTTCCCCATAGGTCATTCGGGCAAAGCCTGGCTGGCAATTCCGAGATCTGAGGAGCTGCACAGCAAGGGCAAATCGCCCGAGAGGATTTGGAAGGGATGCATTCGTTTGTTTCACTTTCGGCGGGACTTGTGCCACATGGCGAGGTGCTTTCACAGACAGAGGAATTGCAAATAATTAGAAGTGGCATCTCTCAGAATTGCAGAAAAGCTAACACAGAAAACCCTCTGCCTGCCAGCCAAGGGGGAGTTTAGCCAGGGAAGATACCTTGAGCATGAAGTTGAAACTTTGAGGCAGCCTTTTTATATGGCAGTGTATATTGTTTTATGGTGAGTAAGCCCTGTTTCCTTTGGGGGTATGTGTGGAAGTTCATTTTATACGTTCTTCTGTTCCAACAGAGTTGGCTCTTTCTTGAGGTAAAGTTTGCTCTTCACTTTCCCTTAAGCATCGATTACAGTTACTTAAAACCTTAAAATTATATTTTGTATTGTTTAGACTGCTTTTCCCTTATAGAAACCTCTCTTCCCTACTCCTTTCAGGTTCTTCCTTTCCATATAAGTTACTGGCTCCTCTTCCTTCTCTTTGTTAATTAGGATCACATTTCACTCCAGGCTGTAGATCAGGAATAGTAGCTGCAGAACTTCAGCATGACCGTTCACCACAAAACCTCACTGGGGAGTCCTTGGATTAAGACTTTGGGTTCACCGGGAATTCTAGAGAGATTGCTCATTCCCAAGTCTTGGTTTGAGGCTAATCCCACTCAAATTGGACTTGATTTTCATTTTGATATTCTGGCTCTCGTTTATCACTCAGAGGACTCCTTGGAACAAGCCACAGGAACTGATGAGTAGTCAGTGGAGGAAGGGGCAGTTGGGAGAGACCTGCCAAGAAAAACTATAAAATAGACAGTGGGGGTGGGAAATAAAAGAAAAAAATAATAAATAATAAAATAATACTGTGATAGAGAAAGATGGCCATATTTGTTTGTTTGTTTGAGGACTATGCAGGTCAGCACATTTTTAAAAATGTAGGTAAAGCCAATAGAAAAATTAAATTGGATTAATTTCATATATAAAGGTAAAGGTTCCCCTCGCACGTATGTGCTAGTCATTTCTGGCCCTAGGTGGTGGGGCTCATCTCCCTTACAAAGCTGAAGAGACAGCGTTGTCCAAAGATGTCTCCATGGTCATGTGGCCGGCATGACTAAACCCCGGAGGCGCACGGAACACTGCTACCTTCCCACCAAAGATGATCCCTATTTTTCTACTTGCATTTTTGCATTCTTTCGAATGCCTAGGTTGGCAGATGCGGGGGCAAGTAACGGGAGCTCATTCTGTGACACGGTGCTAGAGATTCGAACCGCCAAACTGCCAACCTTTCTGATCAACAAGCTCAGCGTCTTAGCCACTGAGCCACTACACCCCACCAAATATCTAATTTTAAATATAATTACCAGGATTACTCCTTGGTCATAGATTCACGTTAAAAGTGCAATTAGGGAAAACGTTTGGGTATCTGAGGGCTATATCCCGGGCCTTTTGGAGTAGCAAGTGTCCCTAGGGTTCCATCTGCTGAAATGTTGGCTTTGATGATATGGAGCATTACTTGGGGATCTTTCAAGTACTGTAGCTCCTTGAATTTCCTATTCCTCACTTTAACACCTAGCAATATAGAGCTTCAGTACATTCATCTGCATTTGTATCTGTTAATGGATAAGAAGATCAGAGGTGGCATTCAGGGAATTTCACACATTAGGCCCATTTCTTATAGAAGAAAGGTATGTCAAGACAGGTGTCACTCTTGTGATTAGTGGCACAAGCCCTGACACTAAGAGAGAATTGTCCCGATAGTTTAACTTTCTTAAGATGGATCAGGGCATACACATTCAAGTTCTTTGCTCTGCTTGAAATTATTACAAGGCTGGCTTTTCTTCCTATGAAGGTGTCCAGATTTTTGAAAGCCCAAAACTACTGGATCAAAATTTGGAGCTGGATACAAGAGATAGTGGAAGAACAAACAGAATTTAAACCGGAGTTGTTTCTGTTGGGAATAACAGGAGAGGAATTAAAAAAAAGATGGACACTAAACACCCAAATAGTAAACGAAGAAGAGTATATTAATAAGCTGAAAGAGGAGCTAAACTATTTCCTAAAAGATAATAATAATGAAACAACTTCAAAACAGAATATTTGGGATACTATGAAAGCAATTATAAGAGGTACAACAATTTCCTATAATGCTATGAGAAACAAGAGAACTTATGCCCGACAAAACGTATTACAACAACAAATCAAAGACTTAGAAATACAATTACAAAAAACCCCTAAGATCCAAGGAATACAAAACCAGTTAATATTAGCCAAACATAAGCTGAATTTAATTGAACAAGATAAAATAGAAGTTAGTTTGAGAAGGTCCAAACAAAATTATTTTGAACACGCTAATAAACCAGGAAGATGGCTATCTTATAAACCTAAAAAAGGGAATAATCAAGGGGAAGTTTAGGAAGAAGATCAAATATATCCTACTACATATTTTGACAGCAACAAGGATACTATTTGCATAATGTTGGAAACAAACTAATATTCCTTCAGAGGAATTAATAATTCAAAAAATTCTAGATTGTTCTGAAATGGATAAATTGACCTTAAAACTGAAAGAGAAAGAAGAGTCGGAGTATTATGAAATTTGGGATAATTGGTATAATTGGTTGAATAAGAGAAACAAAGATAAAAGGAAATAAGAAAGTTACAGATAAAAATATATAAATGTATATAAAGATATACAAATGTGGATATTGGTTTGTATAATAATTTGTATCATTTGATTAGTTTGTGTAACAATGTGTATAGTAATGATGACACAGTACTGTTAAAAGTAAGATTAACATGTTTTAAAGCTGGAAAATAACAATACAAATTATTGGAGGAAAAAGAAGGTGTCCAGATCTGAAGGTCAGCAAAAAAGGCCCTGTTCTTGCTTTTAAAGATCTGTCTGCTGGATAGAAGATATTCTATTACTGTCAAGTTAAGGAATGCACTAGGGCTGCACGCACTTCCAAAAAGATTGGGAAGAATTGCTTCAAGTCTCATGCAAGCCGAGCCCTGCTCGACCCTTCCATTTGTATGAGTGCTTATTTTGAATCATTTTTGAAGGGTGCTCGGTCCCCACTCTCTGTGCTTTTAGGAAACGCCTTCATTTTTAGCCCAGCTTGTTCAGTTTCAATTAGTTACTCATGATTTTAACCAATTTGTCCATAAACGTTGCTTTTAAAAATTGGTCACTGTATTCTATGGAATACAGTAAACTTGTAATTAATTTAATGTATGCCCCTTCTCCCTTTCCTGTGTATTCACAGTTGGTAACTGTGCCCTGTGGAAAGGGAGAAGGGGCATACATTAAATTAATTACAATTTTACAGGCAAAATTGTTGTGGAAGACTCTACCGTGTGATGGTGAACTTATGGAAGGCATGCTGGAAGTGGCACACAGAACCCTCTCTCTGGGCACTTGATCCATCGCCCCAGCTCAGCTCTGCCACACATGGGCGCACGCACCTCATGACAGCCAGCTGGTCTTTGGGTCTCTGCTGTGCATGTGCAGATGGACGGGGGTTGTGCACATGTGTGTGGGCCGTGCACACATGCTTTGGGGGGGTCACACGTGGATGTGGGGGGGCATGGGGGGGCATGGGGGCACAGGGGAATCATGCATGCATGCACAGGGGTGGGGTGCATGCACAGGGCATTTTGGGGTGCGCATGGTGTGCACACTTTGGGCATTTGGTGTTAAAAAAGGTTAGTCATCGCTGCTTTACCACATCTAAAATTATTGTATAGTAGATTGTTGAATGAATGGCCTAATGTGGTTCCTTGAGAATACAGGATGATCTCTTGGTAAGCTGGAGTGAGAATAAATACTAATTAGAGATGGAGCGTGGTATTTCACATGAGATGAAGAAAGGAAGAAAAACAAGTATCGGGAAGAAGGCCAGGGGACGTAGTAGCTGAATGGAAGCAATCTGTAGGGTTGGCTTGAGATTCCTGATGCAGACTATTTTATTCCTTCAGGAGGGTACTTTTTGCCTTTATTGGGGTCTGCTTATGCAACTGTAAATAAAACAAGTATCAGAAACGTGCCTTAAGTTCCTAAGACATTCGCAGAAACCATTCTAGAGCTTCCTTCAAGGAAGCAAGACACAACGCATACTAATGTGCCTGCCGATGTGATGGCAACATTTCCATATTGAAATCCCCTTGGTTTATGACTGTGCGTGCACGTTTGCGTGTGTATGTGTGAAAGACAGAGTTTTCTATGGCTCACGTAAAAGGAAAAAAAATCAATCTTTTGTCCTTCAGGTGCTGAGCAAAAAATCCTGACGCCACAGCAGACTGTAAACAGAGACTGGATTTTGCCAGTCCCAGGAAACACGCCTGATTTTTCTGACTTCACAGGCACCTGCAGAGATTTCCTGAGATTTCCACCCTCGCCCCCACCCCTTGCTTTCTGTGCCTGGATAGCACAGGACACACTGCAGGGGAAGAAGCAGAAAGCCTGCCTCCAGGAAGTGATGAAGCTGGCATTCCTCTCCATTCCTCGAGTTTGGCAGAGGAGAGCCCGCACGGAGCTATGCAGCCATTGCTTCTTGATCTGTTGAAGCCTCACCAAGAGAGAAGAACAACAGCCAAACAGCAATGCCTTGAGTCCCACGGCGAAGAGACCAAACACAGAATTGTTGTTTCGGTTTCTGCAGCAATCAGGGTAGCCACACACAGGCGCACAGAAGGAGGGGGGGTCGATGAACTGCTGCGAAGGATGGCAGAATCGATTCATTGCAGCAGTGATTTGGCACACCGATGGGTGTTTTGTAGAAGGCTCTCTTTTGCGGTAGTGCAGCATTCGGCATGGCGGGGGGGGAGATTTTTTTATTTATTTTTTTAAACATACCCTCCCAACACAAGGGGGAGGATTGAGATAGAAAGGAAGGAGGAGTGCACATTAGCAGCAAGAATAAATCAAGTGCAATGCACCTTGCATGCTATACAAGATATATTGCCTCCTTAGAAAGCCCAGTGCAGGGCGGGGGGGGGGGGCGGTGGCAGGATAGAAATGGTGTAGAGATTTTTGGGTAAGATGCATAACACAGACTTTCCCCGACCGGGTGTCCTTCAAACATGCCACACTTCGATGCTCACCAGTTCCAGCTTGTATGGTCAGAAGGTAGAAATGATGGAACTTGAAGAACACCTTAAGGGCACCTTAATGGGAAGTCTCAAATTAATAGTTCAGGGACTTTAGTACTCAATTTTCCCCTGTAGCTTGTAGTAGGGGGAGAGAGTGAGACTGACAGACCAGAGGTGGTATTTAGCAGATTCTGACCAGTTCTGGAGAACCGGTAGCGGAAATTTTGAGTAGTTCAGAGAACTGGCAAATCCCACCTCTGACTGGCCCTGCCCCCATCTATTCTCTGCCTCCTGAGTCCCAGCTGATTGGCTGGGTCTTCTTTTGTTGCCCAGCACAGGAGAACGGAGCTGGAAAGCAGGTTAGTGGGGTGGGGTGGGAATGGGGATTTTGCAGTATCCTTCCCCTGCCATGCCCACCAAGCCACGCCCACCATGCCCACAGAACCAGTAATAAAACAATTTGAATTCCACCACTGTGACAGACAGACAGATATAAGCATGTAGTTAATGGTAAATTAATCCAAAAGGCATGAATAGATTCTCATAAAGAAATACAGTAACAGTGCAAATCAGTATATATATATATATATATGAATTCTTTGGGCCAGAATTGTGATTGGGCTATGTTGACGAATGCTGATCTTCTGTAAGCTAAGAATGTCTTTTGCTCAGTAGACCACAATAGATTAGTGCCACGACTTCATTGAAATGTCATTAAATAATACCTTGTGACACAATCTTTTCCTGGAGATAACTTCTAGTAATTCCATAAGGAAAGGCTGGGTATGGTGTACTTCCTTCCTGCTACAGTCCCATCAGTGTTTCAACTTGTCCCTCTCTGCTGCGCACCAAACTTGCCAGTAAGAATTGCAAGAATGGGAATTATAGTGTTCATCAGCACAGTTCCAACATGGAGCTGTGTATGTCTTGGCACATCTTCCAGGAACCGAGGAGCCCAGGGAGACATAGTTTGGCCTGCAAGCCCATTACCTTGAAATGAGATAAACCTAACTTATGCAACATACTGGAGAATGTTTATGCTAATGTCACTGCAAAGCAGGGGTTTCCAATATGGAATAATCTCCACTGCTATTTATCTTTATCAGATGTCCAAATTGTGCAGAATGTCTGAAGTCAACAAGCAATGCATTCTGGACAGTAAAATGATGAAGCTCGTTTTCTAAGACACAGTTAGTATGCTTATGTATGAGTTATGGGGAGACACTTAGGATTTATAATGTGATTGCTCTGACCTGAAGTGGATTAATTCATGATGCATCTTAGATTCAGGAAGCAGCAACCTTGCCTAGGTCAGTTACACTGAAACTGGATTTTTCTCTCAGGTTGAAATGGGTTTGGTATTTGCAGTTCTGCTGGACTATGTTCACTAGCTCTCAGCAGTTCCAGATTTACACTTCAAAGAATATTATGTGGGTCAAGAAGTCTCAAGATATTTCATTGTGTATATATTGCTCTCTTCTGTACAGTTCACAGAAAAGGGTGACATGGCATAAGTTGGAAACTACTTCAACTGGAATATTGCTGCCATGACTGAATTGCATTATCAGTCACAGGTTCATTTGGACTTCAAACTAGGCAATACTATGCTTTAGCTAGGCAAGCAGCAACATTCGAAATTTGTGGAACTATTGTTAAGAAATAATTATTTATTGGTCTTATAATTCCAAAATGCTAATGTAATAATGATGGCTAGAGTAATATTGTTGAAACTATTGCTGGGAACTAATAATTTCCCAGTGTACAGTATATTGGTTGTGGGGTCTTGAGCAAATCCACAGTGACTAAAGACTTCGTTCATTATATCGTTTTCATTTTGTACAGTTCAGTATTGTGTCTGCCTGGTTCACGCACCAAGAATTTGGCTGGGCCTCAGGGGTGGGATTCTACCTGGTCAGACCGGTTCTATAGAACCAGTTGTTACAATTCTGCCCAGTTCAGAGAACCGGCAAATTGTGCCACTGGCTGGCCCCTCCCCTGCCCGCCCACTCACTCCTTACCTGATACACCCGCCATCAAACTTGCCTGCTATTTTTCCTTTCCCCACCCCCGACCATCAGTTGTTCTGCTGTGCCGGGACATTTAGATTAGCTAGAAATCAGGAAATCATTGGATTTCTTGCTTTCTAGCTAATCTAAAAGCAGAGCTGAACCTTCCTTAGGACTGAAGCTTCTATTTTTCAGTGCAGACTCAGATACCAGATTGCAGATAGATCTCTAAGTGAATCCGTGATTTTGCCCGATTTTGGGTAAAAGTTGCTCTTTTTTATTAAAAAATTCAATATTTACATAAATATTCACAATATTTACATACAAGCCACGCCCAGCCATTCACGTGACCACCAAGCCACACCCACAAATTAGGCCACGCCCACAGAACCGGCTGTTAAGAAATTTGAATCCCACCCCCGCTGGGCCTCGATATTCTGGATGGATATACTGTTCCTTTCTTGCACCTTTTGATTTCCTTGCTAGTCATCAATATGTTCCTGATCATCTTGGAAGTCCCACCAAGGTAGTTATGCCGTCCAAACTTAATATACTTTATGGCTACATTGATTTAAGTATCCACTTTATTTAATGTAATCCATTTTCAGATCCTGGAAGAGAAGAGATACACATCAGGGACAGAAAATTTAACCTCTTCTTCTAATTTTTGAGCAGCTTGCAGAATTAACTTCTGGATTAATTCAACCTTCTCGTAGATTAAGGACATTGTAACACATATTTACTCCTATTTTTGGCCCTTGCTTATTGTTCTTAAAGTTTCCAGAAGAAAACAAACCTCTGCGTTTGAGAACAATTGCCCTGAGACATGGCAGACATTTCACATGTCTCAGGGCAAGAAAGGCATGTTAGGAAAACGTATGCACAAATTGGTACAAAGTGTTAGGAAAAATGCAGAATGCAATTGGCATCCATTCAAACCCAGGCACTTGTGCCTAATCAGATGCAGATCGACATTAGGTTCTTCTAGTTCAAAAATCGCTAAAAATGTAATTTTCTCCTTTTGGGGGTTGAGGTGGAGTTACAGAAAAGGCAGCTATATCCCAGAAATAACTTTTATATTTTTAAAGGACTCTGCTCCATTCTAACACACACATACTCCAAAGAAAAATAACCTGTGGGAAAAATCCCGCTCCTCCCCTATGCAGTGGACTTCGCATCATCAACCCATCAGTAAGTCTCTAGCCATAAAAAAGAAAATCTGATGTGAACTTTTCAGCCTCGTAAAACTATGATTACTGCACTGGAGAGTGGGTTCTTTGTATTTCCTTCATGTGATCAGTCTCAGCAGATGGCAGCATTCGAGCAACCTTGTTTGGGATTGGAAGCTAAGAAAAGCGAGGCCTAATTAGTACTTGGATGGGAGATAGCCAGGAATGTAAATCAGCTTAGAACAGTTAAGAACACAGACATCAAAAAAAGTAATAATTTCCTGACCAGGAAAATGAAATGAAATGCGTCTCCTTATTGTCTTCAACGTTATTATCCCTTTCTTCTTTGGTATGGAGAAGGTTGAATTGTGGCAAAGGGCTTTTTACATGGGCTTCTATTAGTTGGATGTGGAGTCGTCATAGGGTTGCTTCCAGAGGTGGTATTCAGCCAGTTCTGACAGGTTGTGGAGAACCGGTAGTGGAAATTTTGAGTAGTTCAGAGACCCAGTAAATAACACCTCTGGTTGGTCCCGCCCCCATCTATTCTCTGCCTCCCATTGAGTCCCAGCTGATTGGCTGGGTCTTATTTTGTTGCCCTGCACTGGAGAACGGAGCTGGAAAGCAGATTAATGGGGTGGGGTGGAAATAGAGGTTTTACAGTATCCTTCCCCTGCCATGCCCACCAAGCCACGCTCACAGAACCAGTAGTAAAAAAAATTGAATACCACCACTGGTTGTTTCACATTCAAAACTTGAAATTCTCCCCTTCTAGAAAACAGCTTTTGGGGAAGCTGTTAATTTTTCCTGCCTTTCCCAGTGAGAAACTACAGTATTGGTGGTAAACCATATTTCCCTTTCCCATTTGATGGTGTTTTCACTTGCTCTGCAATCCCTTCCTATAGATTGGGATGGATATTGGACTCCAGCCTAGGTCAGCCACTGTTTAACCCATACATAGGACCACCACAAGGCCTATGGTATTACTCAATCATGCCTGCGGAGAGCCCAGTCGAAGACAAAATCAATTTTCAAAAATTAAAATAATTAAAATCTCATAAGATCATCAAATGACATGAAACCGTTGTGCTCTTTTAGGAGAATTGATAAGATTTGGGGGGGAAAAAAATGTTGAACTCTCATCAGATGACAAAATCATGTAAAAAATTTCACCTCTTCTTTTAAAAATGGGAATACACATAGCTAAACAGAATACTGGCCGAGGAATTCTATATATAGAAACTTATTCTATATAGAGAGAAATATATATATATACATTTCCTGGGTCATGCCTTTTGTAAGGTCACCAGGGTCAAAATGGCAACCCTCCATATTTAGTATGACTAATCCATTCTATTCCTGGCAGTGGTTTAGTTTAGAAAGTTACTTGTACTGACAAATGCCCTAGAAACAGATTAGCTTCATCGGCTGGATTCTTCAGAGTAAGCCACGGGAGCCAAACAATAATGTAAATTCTCATGCAAATTAAGTGATATTTTTGCCTCAGAAAGTTGTAGAACTGTTTTAGTAGAAAAATAATTTTAAAAAAATAATGCAAAAGACATACATTTGTTAATGTATTAATTACCATTCAAAACTGTCAAGAGGGACCAAGCCTGTGGTATCCGTGTTTTCATATATTTGTTGCTGAGATCCATGACTAATAGAATCTACAGTCATACCCAGAGCAAGGTTTTAAAATGAATTGGCTTAAAATAAACTTCCGTGTGATGAGAGTCACATCAGAAAGGGAGCAGTTGGTAAAAGAAAAAAGGAAAGAAAACAAGTCTGCCGTATCAAAACAAGGAAATTTGCTATTTCATCTGTAATGCTTTTCAGATGAAAGACTCTTTTTCATGTTCCCCCTAATCATACCATAAATATTCCTTAGATTTTTTTTTTTCATCTTCATCTAGCACGATTCATCATCAATGGGATGATAGGCCTGTTCCCATCCAGTCATTAGCCATCACATTCCCTGTCATTTTGCAGGAGAAATGCTACAACTATGTGTATATTGGGGTTGCCTGAACTGCACAATTCCCAACAACTTTTGCAACTGATTTCATTTAATGAGACTGATGAGAGATGTAGTTTGGTAACATCTAGAGGACTAAAAGTTCTCTATTTTTTATCTGCTACTACAATCTTAATAATATTGCATAAAGGGAATTGTAAGAATTTTATTCACTTCATCTTTGGTTATTTCCATTTCAGTATATTGTTACTTTTTTCTTGCTAAGCTACTGAAATAAAATAACTCCTTGTCTTAGCTATATCAGCTTCTAAGATACTGATTTTTTTTTTAAAAAAAGATCATATTTCCTTCCCAGTCTAAACTGTACTATTTTGTTTCATTCTAATCACATATTTCAAATTACTAACTTCTGGAGGTAATTTGACATAAGGAAGAGAAAGAAATCTGTTGTATGCCTTTGAGGTAAGGTCAAGCATAACTGAAGAGTCTGAAGACTCCTTCTGGACTGTTAATGTGATACCCATGAGGGAATAAAGTGAATTTGCTAATAGCAGTCTAAAAGACTTCTCTGGTTTGTTGAAAAACAAATGAAAAAAAATATGCTTTTTTTTCTTTAAAGATTATCCCATTCATATATTATGAATAATATATATCCACATGTTTTTACCCTCACAATAAAAATAAAGATATATATCAAGTAGAAATATTATCTACCACAATATGTAATCATTTATGAATATAAATCTTAAATCAGCAGTGTGCAGCAGCAGCCAAAAAAGCTAATACGATCCTTGGTCGTACAGAATCAATATCATATGAAGTATTAGTACCGCTTTATAAATCCTTAGTAAGACCACACCTGGAACATTGCATGCGGTTTTGGTTGCCACATTACAAAAAAGATTTTGAGACTTTGAGAAAAAGTGCAAAGAAGAGCAACTAAGATAATCAAGGGCCTGAGGTAATCAAGAGACAAAAACGATTGCAGGAATTGGATAATGGCCAATCTAGAGAAAAGAAGGACTAATGGGTGTCATAATAGCAGTATTCCAGTATTTGAGGGTCTCCACAAAGAAAAGGGGGTCGACTTATTTTCCAAAGCACCAGAAGGCAAGACGAGAAACAATGGATGGAAACTAATCAAGGAAAGAAGCGATCTGGAATTAAGGAGAAAACTTCCTAACAGTGAGAACAATTAACCAGTGGAGCAGCTTGCCTTCAGAAGTTGTGGCTGTTTCATTACTGGTGGTTTCTAAGAACAGCCTGTACAGCCACCTACCTAAAATGGTATAGATGACCTCCTAGGTCCCTTCCAGCTCTATTCTGATTGATTGTCAACTTGTGAAGCATCCCTGACCTGCTCTCAAGTTGCCATAGACAAGGGGGATGGGGAATCTAACTTGGCGGCTACATCAAGGAAATTACATTTCTGTCAAAACAAAGCCCATTCCAGCCGGCAATGTCAAGGTCATCTCTACAGAAACCCACAGTGGCCAGAGGGAGTGACTTCTACAACCCGCAAAATTGTTTCATTGGGGAATGTGACTCATGACACTTCTTGGGGGCAGGAGGAAACAGGGTCAGAACCAAAGCGTGAATTAAATGAGGTCAGAGTTGGCTCCACTTGGTCCATGCCAACATGAAACTCCTAATAAATACTGGATTTCTTTTGAAGCTTGTCCCGAGGCTCATAATTTAATTAGGGCATCAGTTGGAACCCTGACATTGATAAGCACAGAACAGGCCTCGCTTTTAAGAGAGTTTTCCAATCTATGACTGGTCAGATCAGAAACTTTGAACTAGCATTAAATGAAATTCAAACCATTCCAATATGCAGATAGTCCTTGGCTTACTGCATTCATGTAATGGTTGTAAGTCAAGAACTATCTGTACCAGTGGTGGCAGAAAAAGCAACCTTGAAGTCAATACAGTATGAAAATCTAAGTTGCCATCATAGTCAATAACTTTCTGGAGGGGAAAAAAATCTGATCAATCTGCTGAAAACTATAAAGAGAGAGGCTTCCTGGCAGGGTTTATTCAGGAAAAAAAAATACTCAGAATGTATAAAGGGCTGGGGTTGGACCATAGGTTCAGGCACAAGTGCAAGAGACCAGTGGGCCAGAGGTGGTATTCAGCAGGTTCTGACCAGTTCTGGAGAACCAGTAGTGGACATTTGGAGTAGTTCAAAGAACTGGTAAAGACTACCTCTGACTGGCCCTGACCCCAACTATTCTCTGCCTCCCAAGTCCCAGCTGATTGGCATCTTTTGTTGCCCTGCACAGGAGAACAGCTGGAAAGCAAGTTAGTGGGGTGGGGAGGGAATGGAGATTTTATCCTTCCCCTGCCATGTCCACCAAGCCACGCCCACCAGTATACTAATACTAATAGCTGCTGAAACTGGAAATTGACAGTTATACAAAACATTTGCTAGACCAATACTTGAATACAGCTCATCAGTCTGGAACCCGCATTACGTATCTGATATTAACACAGTTGAGAAAGTCCAGAAATATTTCATAAGAAGAATTCTCCGCTCCTCTACTCATTGCAGAATACCTTATGCCGCCAGACTTGAAATTCTAGACCTAGAAAACCTAGAACTACGCCGCCTTCGGTCCGATCTAAGTATGGTATATAAAATCATACATTGCAATGTCCTACCTGTCAATGAATACTTCAGCTTCACCCATAACAACACAAGAGCAAACAATCGATACAAACTCAAGGTTAACCGCACCAAACTTGATTACAGGAAATATGACTTCAGCAACAGAGTGGTCAATGTCTGGAATACACTACCTGACTCTGTGGTTTCTTCCCTAAACCCCAAAAACTTTAACCTTAGACTGTCTACTATTGACCTCACCCCTTTCCTAAGAGGTTTGTAGGGGGCGTGCATAAGCGCACCAACATGCCTTCCATCCCTGTCCTATTGTTTCTTTTCTTATATGTATCCATTTCATGCATTCATAACTATGTTTATACTTATACCTGTTATCTTATAATTGCTTGACAAAATAAAGTAAAATAAATAAGTGTGAGGCAGCCATGAGACTCCTTCCATTCTTACAACGATAGCTTCCCCCAACGTTTTCCTACTCAAGAGATTGCAGAATTCCTTAGAGGGAGCGAATCAGCAAGTAATGGAAAAAGCTAACAACCTTCTCACCAGCTTATATCCTCCCCTTATCCTCCCCAATTCTCCATTAATGGGGACATGAGTTTGTGTGCAGCCCATGTGCTTCTACCCCTCCCTCCACAAGGAGGTGCCTTTAGTACAGTGGCCCCCAACCTTTTTTGTGCCACGGCCCGGTACCGGCATCACAAAATGATCCATGGCCCGGTACTGGCATCAGCATGCATGACAAGGCAAGGCGAGCCGAGCGACCGGCCAGCCAGCCGTCCCCCGCTTCTCCCCGCCACCTTCAACTCCTCCTTTGTACCTTTGTCGATGGGCTTTGGGACTGCTTCGGGACGGTCGCTCGGCTCGCCTTGCCTTGGGTGCTGAAAGAATCCTCGCGCCTTAGTTTCGTTCGAAGACCCCCTTCTATGAAACTAAGGCGCGAGGATTCCTTCAGGACCCAAACGCCGCTTTCCAACCATAAAAGCTTAATCGGAAGCACTTTCTCATCAAACAAAATGGCAGCGCCCAGCAAACCGGTGGCCCGGTAGGAAATGTTCCACGGACTGGTACCAGTCCATGGCCCGGTGGTTGGGGACCCCTGCTCTACCTGACTCTGTGGTTTCTTCCCTAAACCCCAAAAACTTTAACCTTAGACTGTCTACTATTGACCTCACCCCCTTCCTAAGAGGTCTATAGGGGGGCGTACATAAGTGCACCAACATGCCTTCTGTCCCTGTCCTATTGTTTCTTTTCTTATATGTATCCATTTCATGCATTCATAACTATGTTTATACTTATACCTGTTTTTTTATTATTGCTTGACAAAATAAAGTAAAATAAATAAGTGTGAGGCAGCCATGAGACTCCTTCCATTCTTACAACGATAGCTTCCCCCAACGTTTTCCTACTCGAGAGATTGCAGAATTCCCAAGAGGGAGCGAATCAGCAAGTAATGGAAAAAGCTAACAACTTTCTCACCAGCTTATATCCTCCCCTTATCCTCCCCAATTCTCCATTAATGGGGACATAAGTTTGTGCGCAGCCCGTGTGCTTCTACCCCTCCCTCCACAAGGAGGTGCCTTTAGTATGCTCAGAAGCCAGGTTCTCTTCTGAATCTATGAGAAGCTGCAGCCTTCCCAAGGGAGTTAAACAAAGAGACCCTTAAAAAGGGCACAGAGACTTTGTATTGAAATTGACCATTGCCTTGTACAACCACTGTTTCTTTTCACTTTGATATTTGCTCTCCAAAGCAACCCTGATTCACTCTCAATTAGCAGTGCTAATATATGGAGACAGATTCGATGCAGTGATTTCTTTCCTTCTTTTTATATCAACATTTCCAGGATTATTCATGTCCTGTGTCTTATCAAGGACGACAACTGCCTCTTATCTCTCTGTTCCACCTCCAGCAACTGGCAATTCTTCATCATTTGAGCACCTTCAAAAGATGCTGTGCTTCTGCGCTGGAAGTATTGACTGTTCTCAGGAATAATATGATCCAAAGTCAGAGGGAGCCCCAATTGCTAACGTGAAGGTGCCACTAATGCAGACTCTTTCTTCAATAAAAGCAGGGCATGCAAACGGGACATTAAACCCTAGAAAAATAGGGTACAATTGCTTATCCCCCAATTATTTTCTTCTCTTCTGCTCAGGGATTTCTGTGTCATGGGATTGTTCAGTGGAAGAAAGAGGGTGCCAGAATATGGAGAGCACGTACAGAGTGATCTGTCTCTTCTCTGTCAGTCTCTAGCTGCCTTGTAGATGAAGAAAGACAGGGAGAGAGATATCATCAGTAGAAGGAAAGAGGGAAGGGGGTGTGAAATCTGGAAGAGAAAATGGGTAGCCTGTTCATTCTGACTCAGAAGCTAGTCATTGCCTTCCTTAGTATAACAGCCACCAGCATGCAGCTACAATTAAATTAAAGGCATATGACATATGGGTGAAAAGAAAGCCCAAAAATCATTTCTGAGACAGACCTTGGATCTAAAAGCTGGTTGGGTGATTTTGGCCAGTTGCTCCCTCTCCCTCTCCCTCCCTCCTCCTCTTCCTCCTCCTCCTCTTCTTCTCCTCCTCCTCCTCCTCCCTCTTTCTCTCTCCCTCTCTCTCTTTCTCTTTCCCCAACTCACTCACAGGGTTGTTATTTTGTGGAGAAAATAGGGGGAGAAAATAATATTAGATATATTTACTGCGTAGATTTATTTATAAAAATAATGAAGATGGATTATAGATAGATAGATAAATAGATGGTAGGTAGGTAGGTAGGTAGATAGATAGATAGATAGATAGATAGACAGATAGAATGGATGGGATGGGATGGGATGGGATGGGATAGACAGACAGACAGACATTCCATTGATTCTTCTAAGTATGTCCTGTCTAGCATCACCCACTTCCGGCACAGGTAAACCTCTTAACTAAGCATTCTGGGCTGGAATGTCAGGGGTTAAACTGGAGACCTTTTGTTCACCATGTTTCAACACTGACATGTGGTCACTTTCTGTGGTACCATCATGGAAGATTCCCAAAGGCCAATATTTTAAAAGGTACTAGAAGGTCTCTTATAAAATGGCGCCCCTTGAGCAAATCATGGATAGACATTGATACGTTTGATTTCCAGTAAGATGAGATTCTAGCCCTTTCTTCCTTAGCACTACCAGCCCACCAAACCCTGGCAGAAATGGACTCATTTTGCTAAAGAAAGTCTAATGCCATAATGTAAAAAGCCACAGATTTTGTATAGTGGATGAATGCAAATACATATATGTATGTATGTGAATATACAGTGTGTGTATATATATAAAAGATTTTCACAGGTACAGATATGCAGGTCTTGGTGTGTTCGGGTCTTTTCCCGTGTAAGATTGAGAGCATCTTGGCAACGTTTCAACGAGGTCCCACTCGCCATCTTCAGGCTGGTGCTTTCAGCTTCGTGCGTGTGCGAGCAAAGCGTACAAGCATGAAGCCGAAAGCACCAGCCTGAAGATGGTGAGTGGGACCTCGTCAAAACGTTGCCAAGATGCTCTCAATCTTACACAGGAAAAGACCCGAACACGCCAAGATCTGTATATATATAGTATATTCCCCACTTCCTCTCATCCTTTATGATGAATGGTTAATTTAAAAAACTTGAGGAAAAAGCATGTCGTGGTTGGGAGGGAGAATCAGAGGCAGAAGAAAGCAGCAGCAGTGCCTTCATTTGGAGGAGGTAGGGAAGCTGCCAGATACTTAGTGGCATGCCACATTTTGAGAAGTGGAGCGATCAAATTGCAGAGTGAAGAAAGGGAATAAAATCTTTCGGATTTTACCTGCGACAGCAGGGATAGAGTAACAGGCACAGGCCAAGCATGTTTGCAGCCACAGCTTGAATCGCTGCAATGTCCTGTCAGTTGAAGTGGATCAAGGGAAAACAGTCCATCTCAGCCAAGGCCTGCTCTTAGAAAAAACAAAACATCAATTTGGTGACTAAGGGCTTCAGGTGTAGCACAGTGATGCAGGGATCTCAGTGGGGTTGGGTGCCCCTTTTTTCCCCTCCCAAATTTCAGAGGAGGCTAAAGTAGGCATCATGGATATGTTTGGCTTCTTTGTCTCTTACCCTCTTTTAAAGATGGAAATCGTGCCTATTAGTTTTGGTTGAACATTAGCAGCACAATCTTTGATGGAGGGCTCAGAAGAACAGGCTATAAGAGCAGGTAGACTTTGGGTCATAGTTTTGTCATCAGTGTAGACCAAGAGTCTTCAAACTTGGCAAGTTTAAGACTTGTGGACTTCAACTCCCAGAATTCCTGATCTAACATGATTAGAGGAGGAATTCTGGGAGTTGAAGTCCACAAGTCTTAAAGCTGTCAAGTTTGAAGACCCCTGGTGTAAATAATCTAGCCTAGACTAAGAGAGATGGATTTCTATAAGGCAGTGCCGTATTTTACCACAGGATGAAAGGCTGGGAAGAGAAAGCTATCCTTGGTTTGCAAAAGAAGTTGGCTTAGATATGCAGTTCATGCTATACAATACACACATACAAATAATCAACATACACACCAACACAGCAATTATTTTTACATCCATTCATGTAGACACATAGGAAAAAGGAAGTCCTGAAATCTGGCATCAACAAATATCAACCATGCTTATTCTGTACTTATTTTTATTTCCAGGCACTGCATGCATGCATAGACTTACACTATCCTGAGAAATGATCTGTTTAGGTCTGTTAACTCCATGTGTGCTGAAATACAAATTGAGGAAGAAATCCTTGGGCATCAAACTTTATTTTTTCTTCGTGAGGGAGAAGTGCACTTATTGAAGGCTTTTTTGCTGGCAGGCAGGCAGGCAAAACAAACATTGATTCTTGGCTTTCGCCAGTTCAGTTTTTTAAAAAAAGATAAACAAAAATAGAAAAAATTGCAATGAAAAGTAAAGAGCTACTTTTTCCACCAGTATATGCATTTAAGGGAAAAGATGGTAAAAAGTCCCACTAGACTTCATTAGTTGTATTGCAGGCCAAAGATGTAAATGTAAATAATCTTATAACCAGTACTTTCAAAATGCTATTAAATACTATAATAAAACGCTGCCATAAAATTCACTACGGTTAGTATTTGTTTGTTTCTCAAATCTCCAGAGAGTTTCTATTCTATAAGCAGAATCCAAACTGTTAACACATGAGTCTCTGAGCTCAGACGTAGGACTTTTGAAGAGAAGGCCGGATAACTGTCTTCCAGCACTCAAGGGACTGTCACGGCGAAGAAGGGCAACTGAGGGCAGGACAAGAAGCAATGGTGGAAACTTGTTAAAGAGATCCAACCTAGAAATAAGGAGAAATTTTCTGACATGGAGAACGATCAGTGGAATAGCTTTCATCCCAGAGTTGTGGATGTTTCATTGCTGGAGGTTTTCAAGAAAAGATTGGACAGCCATTTGACTGGGATGGTATAAGGCAGGGGTGTCAAACTCGCGGTGTCACGTTGCATGGTGTCCCATGACGTTTTGCGACTTTTTCCCCTTCGCGGAGTTGGGGTGGGCGTGGCCTGCTTGTGACACATCCGGCCCATGGGCCACCGGTTTGACACTCCTTGCATAAGATACCCTGCAGGGGTGTGGACTAGAAGTTATTTGAGGTCTCTTCTAGCTTTATGATTCTATGTTCTATTGAACTCCGTGGTGCTTACTCCAGTGGTGGGATTCAATTTTTTTTACTACCGGTTCTGTGGGCGTGGCTTGGTGGGCGTGGCAAGGGAAGGATACCGTAAAATCTCCAGTCAGAGGTGGGATTTGCTGGTTCTCCAAACTACTCAACATTTCCACTACCGGCTCTCCAGAACTGGTCAGAACCTGCTGAATACCACCTCTGGCTTACTCCCAGTGGGTTATGTGGATTTAGGATTCCAGCCTGAGCAAGCTTAAGAGAACTCTGTGGACTTGTTCAAAACCCTAATGTGGTTTGTTTCATCTTGTCCTTGCATTGTATCTCTTTCTCCTTTGCTCACAAACTCAGCCTTCACATGTTTGTCTGTGGTGATTGTCAATCATCTGAGTCCCCAAAGTGCTTTTCAGAAGGCAGCACGCTGTCATTTTCAGAGACAAAGTGGAGTGATAGAACTTAACACTTTTTTAAAAAAAACTGGTTTTCTGGCTGCTAATCCTGGCAGGAAAGTGTTTTGAGGTAACAGAAGAAGTAAAATGTCTAAGTCCAGTCTTTGGTCTGGATATGTTTCAATTTGTCCTGCAGTGACAGATGTGTTACCTGAGGTGATTAGCAACTCAACTTTGTCACCGGAGGATCAAGTTACAATCTTTCCCAGATGGGAATTGTAATAGTATGTAAGAAAATTTTTGAGAAACCACCTAGGGAATGGTTAGATGATACAACCCACGGCTTCATAATGGGAAGAGAAAGACTCTCCCTAACTTCTCAGGTTGTAAATGAAACGATGGGAGATTTGTAGTTTCTGAGTTGCAAGATTCTGTTAATGCAGCTTTACAATAAGATTGAAGTAGATCATCTGGTTTGTTTCCTGTTTGGTCTGATCTGGGAAGGCTGATAGGAGTAGATTTACCATAGTAATGTGTGGGTTGAAAATATTAAATCAAGATTGTTGTAATGGGGCTGCTCCTTCTTGAGAGTAGTTTGGGAAGCAAAACTAGTACAGAATGTATCTTACCATGACACCACTGAGTTCCATTGTTTCACATAAAAAGCAAGGGAGATAATTTAGTTTCTAGTTAATTTAAGGTGATTCCGGTCAAAAAGTCTGCTTCCCAAGGCATCCAAGAGAAAAAGTCTTAATGATGTCATGTGTGATGATGTCACGGTACCAGCAACATAAAATATGGAATCTTTACCACAGATATGTATAGGAATAACAGCTATAACAGGTATGATATGACTATATGATGTCACTTGTTTTGCTTTCAGTCTTCCTTTAGATATCCATGTCTTCTTCAAGTCAAGGTCAATATGCTTCTGACTTCATGAAACTCTCAGTGCAATTGTCTGGGCAACCGTGTTTAAGGTCTTTCCTACTACCTTCTTTCAGGATCTCTTTTCAACATGGATGCCAGACGCTTTTCAACATGGATGCCTATGGTTGGAACTATGCATTGTGCTAGGCTATCTTGTTGTTCGCCTGATTTAGACATAGTGCATTGTATCAGGTCAGCCTTTGCGGTTGTATAAGCCAAGGTTTATGACTTAGCAGTATATGGGAAGCAGGCCACATGACTTGTTAAAGAAACCATGTTTAAACTAATCCATATCTTAATGCAACCTAATTGGAAAAGCCTCATGTAAGACAATTTCCTAATGTAGCACTCATCCCTGAAGGAACCACTTATGATTGGTGATGACCTTCTGTCCCTCTTTTCATATCACCTGGCCCAAATACATTGACAACCCTTATTGGGATTTGTAAGACTTTGGTTAAGATTAGAGGTCTCCAAACTTGGCAACTTTAAGGCTTGTGGACTTCAACTCCCAGAATTCTCCAGCCCTGGGAGTTGAAGTCCACAAGTCTTAAAGTTGCCAAATTTAGGGACCCCTGGGTAGGGGTGGGATTTTACTAGTTCGCACCTATTCACTAGAACCAGTTGTTAACATTCTAAGCAATTCAGAGAACCGGTTTACTGGCCTAATCCTGTAAGGAAGGCAGGAAGGAAACATTCTGGTGTTGCTTACAGAAACTGCCTCTCCGTTAACCCTTCTTGGTAGGACTAGACTTCCTGTCTCAGGAACGTCTCTGGAGTTTTTTCCCCCCTCCTTTGCTAGTACTTTGCTTGTGTGGCGTGACCATTGAAAAAGTGACTTATGACGATTTTTCACACTTACGACTGTTTCAGCATCCCCATAGTCATGAGAGGCCAGGTGAGGAGATGCTTGGCTCAATGTGAGGGATATTGAGTTGGCCACGCCCAGCCAATAACATGACCCCCAAGCCACGTCCACCCAGTCACATGACCACCAAACCACGCCCACCACCTAAGCCAAGCCCACAGAACCGGTTGTTAAACATTTTGAATCCCACCCCTGCCCCTGGGTAAGATAATAGGCAATCCTGCTGATTGCCGCGCGTCAGCTGCTGAAGCGACAGGGAGAGTGCAGGATCGCAGGAGGCGAGTCGGAAAGCCTCTGCGCCTGTGAAAAGCGCGCCCACCGAACTGGTGGTAAAAATGTGTGAAACGCACCAATGATCTCACAGTACACCTGATGGGGGTGGGGTGGGGGTGGGGTGGGACTACTGTTCATCTTACCTTTGCATTACTGTCTGCTTTACATTATTCAGATCCAGGTCTGAGTGTTTCTTCCTTATCCACCCCCCGCCCACCCTTTGGAGTGCTGCTATCACCCTCCCTGTGTTGGAGGAAGCACAGATTCCGTGTAAACACAGTGGGGCCTGTCTTTAAGGGAAAAAAAAACCAAGAGATTTCTTAAACACACTGCCCAAGGCTATGGCAGAGTGCAGTGCAATAGCAAAGCAGAAATCTGCTGCAGTGTGGGGGGAGGGGGTTGACTCGAGCCAAGTTTAAATCAAGATGACATTTCTTCAAAGATCAGCAGCAGGCGAGACCATGCTCGTCTCCCTCCCTCATGCACAGCCACTAAAATCATCCATCGCTGGCTACAGCCGCCTCCCTCGGCTATATTAACATCATCTTTAAGTTACAAACAGCAGCATTTTTGGATCAGGTGATATTAGGTATAGGATTGCCATCTCCCGAGGCTGCCAAAAGAGTCTCAAAGACTTGGAGGAGGAGGAAAAACTCAGCCAATACAACCAATCAATCAATTTCACAGCGGAGAAAAACTAAGTTGAAGCAGAAAAGAAAAGAAAATTCAGGGTTAGCCTTTTGTCCACAGGAAAGATAATTCTTCAGAAAGTCTCTCTCTCTCTTTCTCTCTCTCTCTTTCTCTCTCTCTCTCACACACACACCTATACGCAGAATCAACAAACATAACCAAGTCAAATTCGTTGCCAAACCATGGTTAAGCAACCTTAATTATTTCTCATTGCACCCATGTCTAATTTGGTGACCTCCAAATACAGTGGAACAGTGAAATACTCGGACTTCTTGTCCAAAATGTTTTGTAAAAGTGGCTTTAGGACCAATAAAGTTTGGACTTTGTAATTTTTTTGGCATCCCTGAAACAGAAGCGACATATCCAATGAATGATCTACCACAATATCTAGGTTGACAAGTGTTTGTTGCAGCTGTTGTCTTTGCTCCAGAGGTAGTCCTCGACTTACGACCACAAATGAGTCCAAATTTTTTCTGTTGTTAAGGGAGACATGGTTGGTTAAGTGAGTTTTGCCCCCATTTTACAACCTTTCCTGCCTCAGTTGTTAAGTGAATCACTGCAGTTGATAAGTTGGTATCCCGGTCTGGCTTCCCCATTGACTTGGCTGGTCAGAGGGTCACAAAAAGGGATCCGATGATTTGGGGACACAGCAACGGTCATAAATACGAGCCAGTTTGTCAAGCATCTGAATTTTGATGACACGAAGGTTGCCACAAAGATCGTAACTGTGAAAGATGGTTCTAAGTCACTTTTTTCGGTGCCGTTGTAACTCTGAATGGTCACTAAATGAACTATTCTTAAGTCGAGGACTACCTGTACACTGAAGGATTAGAGTCTGGATATATATATAGATAGATCATGAAAATAAACACCCTTAAATGATTTTTTTTAAAAACAAAGTTGATCGTTAGCTCTTTTGGTTCGGCCACTATGAACTGCCTCAGCACTCTGTCTTCTGTGGGCCTCAACCTCCCAGTGCTTCCCATTCTTCTCCCTTTCCCCATCAGGAACTCAACACATAAAGTGTCTGAAAAAGTTTCCTCAGCTTTTACGGGTGGCAAAACTGCTGCCTGGGCTACTTCTGAACATGGTGAACCAGGGGTGGGGCAGGGGTGGGATTCGACCAGTTCTGACCAGTTCTATAGAACCGGTTGTTACGATTCTGCACAGTTGGAAGAACCGGCAAATCGTACCACTGGCCTGAGAGCAGAGCTGAACCTTCCTTAGGGCCGAAGCTTCTATTTTTCAGTACAGACTCAGGCAGCAGATTGCAGAAAGGTAGATCTGTGAATGACTCTGTGATTCTGCAAGCAACTCAATCTGCCTGCCTGCTTTGCCCTATTTGGGGTAAAAGTTGCTCTTTCTTTAAATAAAAAAATTCAATATTTACATAAACATGTACAATATTTGCATACAAGTCATGCCCAGCCAATTGTGTGACCACCAAGCCATGCCCAGTTAGCAAGCCATGCCCACCCAGTCACATGACCATCAAGCCACACCCACAAATTAGAGCACCGGTTGTTAAGAAATTTGAATCCCACCCCTGGGATGGGGAACTATGGCCCTCTTTATGACTTATGGACTTCAAGATAGACTTAAGATACAGAAGGATCTTGATAGACTTGAATATTGGGTGCTATCTAACAAAATGAAATTCAGTGGTGAAAAAAGTAAGGTTCTACATTTAGGAAAGAAAAATCAAATGCACAGGTACAGTATGTGTGGTACCTTGCTCAATAGTAGAAACTGTGAGAGGGATCTCGTAGTCCTAGTGGACAACCATTTAAATACGAGCCAGCAATGTACAGCAGCTGCCAAAAAAGCCGACACAGTTCCAGGCTGCATAAACAGAGGGATAGAATCAAGATCATGTGATGTGTTAATACCACTTTATAATGCCTTGGTAAGGCCACACTTGGAATACTGCATCCAGTTTGGGTTGCCACGATGTAAAAAATATGTTGAGATTCTAGAAAGAGTGCAGAGAAGAGCAACCAAGACAATTAGGGGACTGGAAGCTAAAACATATGAAGAACGGTTGCAGGAACTGAGTATGTC
Organism: Pseudonaja textilis; assembly: GCF_900518735.1. The sequence continues at coordinate 1,795,840 of NW_020769355.1, forward strand.
TAGTCCAATGAAAAGAAGGACTAGGGGTGACATGATAGCAGTGTTCTGATATCTCAGGGGCTGCCTCAAAGAAGAGGGAGTCAAGCTATTCTCCAAAGCACCTGAGGGAAGGACAAGAAGCCATGGGTGGAAACTAATCAAGGAGAGAAGCAACTTAGATCTAAGGAGAAATTTTCTGACCATTAGAACAATTAATCAGTGGAACAATTTGCCTTCAGAAGTTGTGAAAGCTCCAACACTGGAAGTTTTTTAAAAGATGTGGGATAACCATTTGTCTGGAATAGAGTTTCCTGCCTAGGCAGGGGGTTGGACTAGAAGACCTCCAAGGTCACTTCCAACTCTGTTGTTCTATTCTAACTCCCAGAATTCCTGAGCCAACCATGCTTGCTCAGGAATTCTGGGAGTTGAAGTCCACAAGTCACAAAGAAAGGCCATAGTTTTCCCCACCACTGTAGACCAATCTGTTCTTTCAGGGCACTGCCTGGACCAAAACATTGTCTTCTGTATCCAAAGTCTACTAGTCTGAGGTACATAAAAACATGAAGTTAATGTATTTCTATTTGAATTACAGTATTTATTTTTAAACGTTGTCTATCCAATACATATCTTATGAAAATCTTTAATTTTCTTGGTTTAGTTTGGATTGGTTTGGTTATTTGGGATGTCTCTCTGTGTGTTTATTTTCCAAGGGATGTGGAAGTTACCACTTTTCAGGCAAAGAAAAACTGAGCTAGTTTGGCTCACCGTTATCATTTTTCAGTACAAAATCATCCTTCGGAACTGCTTTTTTCTCACTCAAGGCCAGGAGGGAAAAATATAGGAAAATGAAAGGGTCCAGATGTCTTTCTTACTACAGGAGAGGGATAAATGATACAGATTTGAGTGATTTGGTTTGAAAAATAGCACTAGAAAGGTAGGGCCAGCAATATGCAGCCGGCTCATATTTAATATAAGAAGCTTTCTTTTTGTGTACTGGTATTAACAACACAGACTGCAGTGTTTTCCCTCTTGTGCTAATCGCTTCCTTTCTGCATTTAGGAAAACGATCGAGACTTGTCTTCCATGAAAGGAAATCCTACTGCAAGACAGCTGGTACTGTGGACAGTTCAAAGCCTTTAGAGACATTGTCAAAGTAAAATTTGAAATCTCAGTCTGGATAACCAGGTCAAAGCTAACTGGTCTGAAATATGCTGTCTGGCCATTAGGGATTGGATGTAATCACTCCCAGTGAGCCAAAGGAAAATGAATATGCAAGAAAGGAGTGCAGGGGTGGCTTCAGATCCATCTGAATGAATTAGGTCTATGTCTTTATTTAGCAATTAGGCTCAGAAAAGCCACCAAGTCAAGATCCAGCCACAGGAACTCTGTACAAGGAAGGGAGACACCAGAATACAAATAAATTCAATTAGAGGCTAGAGTGCCTCTATCTCAGGATTTGATGGCATAAATGATAATGGATTATCTCCCTTTCCTCCTCCTATTCCTTGACAATCAACTCTCTTAACAAGCTATCCTATTAGCAAATGAAGCCATACATCAGGGGTCTTCAAACTTGACAGCTTTAAGACTTGTGGACTTCAACTCCCAGAATTCCTCCTCCAGTCATGTTAGCTCAGGAATTCTGGGAGTTGAAGTCCACCAGTCTTAAACTTGCCAAGTTTGAAGGCCCTTTAGTCAAGTAGAATCAAGGGAATTTTTGTCAGCTGCTTTGATGGTATATAATCCTGAGCAGCTGAGGGATTCTCCCTCCCCCCCCCCCCCGGTGAAAGATTTCCGGCTTACGAGTTCCTTGGACTGCAAGGCGATCAAACCGGTCAGTCCTTGTTCTGACCCAAGCCTCGTTCAAATCAAATAAACACAAAGTATATGTAAAAGCAAACCTTTTTAATGCGTCTCTGTGAATTCTGTTCATTTACAGCAAAGAGTCATTAAAACTAATTGACCCAGATAAGAGCAAGCTCTTTCAACATTGTGAAAGGCTGACAAGAACACAAGATTAACTGCAGGGAAATATCCAAAACCCAAAGTCTCCAAAAACAAACCAGAATAGACAGGACTTCCACAAGAACTTGGAGTTGAAAGAACTTCTTTGCTTCCTGCAAAGAACCCAATCCCTGAGGGCTGGCTTTTATCCCTTATGGGAGGGGCCATCACCTTGCAGCCTTACTCCTGAGTCGCCCATGCTGCTGCAGTTGCTCTTTCCTTTGAGCAGCCCTGCGCGTATGCACACTGGGCACAGGCTCCTCGGGGTTCTCTACATCACTGCTGCCTGACTTCACAAGCTCTGAAGGCAGCACCCCACTCTCTGATAATCCTGGCCCCATCCCTGCATCACATGCAGCCCCCTCATCCAAGTCCTCACTCTCACAGACCTCAGCTGTCCACACCTGCTACCGGTGAACCACAACAGTCCTAGTGGAGATCAACCCTGACTACTCTTTAGAAGGCCAGATCCTGAAGATGAAACTCAAATACTTTGGCCACCTAATGAGAAGGAAGGACTCACTGGAGTAGATCCTAATGCCAGAAAAAGATTGAGGACAATAGAAGAAGGGGACGACAGAGAATGAGGTGGCTGGATGGAGTCACTGAAGCAGTCGGCGTGAGTTTAAATGGACTCCAGAAGATGGTAGAGGACAGGAACGCCTGGAGGAATGTTGTCCATGGGGTCGCGATGGGTCAGACACGACTTCACAACTAACAACAACAAAAACATCTGTAAGTCTGAGGAGCACCTGTATAATAAAAATACAAAACCAGCTTCACTTTTCATTTTCTGCATTCTTTGCTCACGGCAGGAATCTTGCAGCCAAGGGATCCTTGATCGAAGAAGATCAGGCCCCGCTCAAGTACTTCCAGGGAAGGTTTGCTTGCCACATCCTGTTCTGTCGTTTTATCAATAGCATATTTCTCTGTGATCAGTTGACGTTGGTTCTAGTGCTGCCTTCTAGTAAAGACAGAACAAGTCAACCCCAACACATCCACGACAGCGTTTTTGGAATCATGTTTCCCCTCGCCTGAAGCTTTTTCTCCCCCTAATCCATTCCTCCTTACAATGTTGAAGGTGCCTAATACAGAGGCAAAATGCACAAACAAATCTTTCCACTGACATGGGCAAGAAAAATCCCCAACTCCCACCTCCACCGTATGCAGAAATGAACTTTGCATGTTCCATACACCCACCCAATGTGAATATACTCCATTCCAATGATGCCACCAGAGGGCAGCAGCAATCCAAAGATTTACTGCAATTTGGTATAAACGCCCTGCTGAGTCCTTGGTGCTTCATAGAATCATAGCATTGGAAGGGACCTTGAAGGTCTTCTAGTCCACCCCCGCTTAAGTAGGAGACGTTAGGGCATCCTGGACAAATGATTTTCCAGTCTATTCTTGAAAACTTCCGAGTGAGGGAGCTCCCACAACTTTTGAAGGCAAGCATTTCCACTGGTTAATTATTCTCATTGTCAGGAAATTTCTCCTCAGTTCTACATCGAATCTCTCTTTAATAATCTTCCATCCATTACTTCTTGTTCTGCCCTCAGGTGCTTTGAAGAATAGGCTGGCCCCATTTTCTCTGTGACAGCTCAGTAAACTTGGTTCTCTGAACTTGTTTTCTTGCAGACATTGAGCTACATATATTCTCTTACATCAGTACAATTGTGATAAATATCAACCATTCAGGTATTCAGACAACTGGGAACACGTGAACAATAAATAGGAGCTTTATCATGGAGCTTTTGCGAAAGGGAATTCTGCACTTATGGCCGCAGAAGACATTTCCCCCCAGGAGGGTTGGGATTTATATACAGTTCCAAATATACAGTCTCTGCCCCTTTCTGGGTTCACAATCTATCCAGCTACAAATCTCCCTACGCAATACCCCTATTATTGTAGCATAACATCTGTTTCCTTAACCTGTTTACCTGTTTCCATTTCCAGTAATCTCCATCATTAACATGACACTGGACAGCTTGACCTGCCAAATATATAACCTTTATACAAAACAATTGAGAATTCTCACATAATATTCCAGTAAATTATCTTAGGTTAACACAGAGGCTAAAAATTGGCGTTACCATTGCTTTATATTTTCACATATGTATAATTTTATATATCACAACAATAGAGCCAGTTTGATGCAGTGGATTAGGCATCAGGCTAGGCTAGGCTAGGCTAGGCTAGAAACTGGGTAGGCTATGAGTTCTACTCCCACCTTAGGCACAAAGCCAGCTGGGTGACATTGGACTCTCAATTTTTTTCAGCTCTAAAAATGAGGCAATGCAAACCACTTCTGAAAAACCTTGCCAAGAAAACTGCAGGGACTTCTCCAGGCAATTTCCAAGAATCAAATATGATTGAAAAGAAGAAGAAAAAATGATATAAGACTCTGCCAACTCTGTCCCCTAGGAGAGACCCATTTTGTCCAGCATTCTGTTCCCATAACCTCCATGAAAGATGCCAGTGAGTACCCCATAAGCTGAATACTCTGGCAAGAGCACCCTTTCATTTATATTTTTCAGCAACAGGAGACTCTATGTAATACTTTTGAATAGCATCAGTCAATAGTCTTTCAGACAGATTCCAAATTATTTATTTAATACGCTAGGTACATATTTAAAAAAGGATATAATAACCTGGCATTTGAGAACCTATGATAGTACTGTTAAATGAATCCCCACGTTGTTTGCTTTATGTGTATTTCTGATTGCATATTAGGATACCAGAATAACAGAGTTGGAAGGGACCCTGGAGGTCTTCTAGTCCAACCCCCCTGCTCCGCTAGGAAGCCCTATACCATTTCAGACAAATGGTTGTACAATCTCGTCTTAAAAACTCTTTTATAAAGAGCCATGGTGGTTCAGTGGTTAGAATGCAGCACCGCAGGCTATTTCTGCTGACAGCCGGCTGCCTGCAATTTGGCAGTTCGAATCTCCCCAGGCTCAAGGTTGACTCAGCCTTCCATCCTTCCGAGGTGGGCAAAATGAGGACCCAGATTGTTGAGGGCAATATGCCAACTCACTTCTAGAAGCTGAGCTCAGCTCTCTTCTAGAGAGGGCTGTGAAGCACTATGAAGCAGCATATACAAGTGCTACTGCTCGTTATTGCTCACCTTCACAACAGTACCTTTGTTATTTCTCTTTCCTTGTTTTCTTGCTCTTCATTGGGTTCCTTTGCTCAGAGTCCTGGAGTTCAAAAAATTTCTGCAGTTAGTATGTATGTATGTATAATCACTGCTCTCTTTTGCCTGGCTTTTGAATAAGTTATACCTCTCGATCCTTTCCATTCCATACCTTCTTCCATCAGCTCTTCCTGCATTAAGATGTCTGATTTTTCTACCCTGTTTCTCCAACAATACGACCTCCCCCAATAGGAAGTCCCAGCATGTTTTATAGGCATGAAATGAAATTAAGCCCCTCCCCCCAAATTAAGGCCTATATTAAAACATACGAAATGGGGGGGAATGGTGGGGGGGGGCCTTGCCTTTAGGAAGTACTTTTGTTGCACACCCGGATATGGTGCTGCCTGTGTTGAACCCGATACGAAGTGCCCCACCAATGCTGAGGTCAACATCCAAGCCGTCGCTGCCCGCCCATGCAAAGATGCAAGGGGGGGGGGAATTAAGTCACCCCCAAAAAGACAGCCTAGCCATTTTTTCGGGGCTCAAAAAAAAAATAAGACCCGGCCTTATTATATGAGAAATATGGTAGTTTGTTTGCCATGCTGTTCTTTTGTATAGATTACACTGGTATCCTTGTCTGATACAAAAAGTATATTTTTCATTTGTTCTGATTCCCTTCTAGAGTTCAAATGGTATTACATGTCTACACATCAGTGGTAGCCCCGTTCCACAGGTATGTTGCAGCCATTACTGGCCTCTCCCAAATACGGCTGTGCCGATCCAGCCCCGAGAAGTATGCTCCTCTCTCATTTGCAATGTATTCACTCACCCCAGCTCCAGACAGGTGTGAGAAATGGAAGCAGATGATTCAAGCTGCAGCTGCTGAATGTGCTAAGTGCCAACAAGAGAGGCATGAGCCCGTTGAAGAGAGTGCCAACAAAGCAAAGGAGCTCTGGCCTTGAAAGAAAAGTGACAATTCGAGACTTGAATGGCTGAGCTCAAAAGAGAACTGAAAGGACAAGGTATTAATTTTGAGTCGGTGAATGAGTGACTCAACAACACAACCCTCCGGGTTAATCAGATAAATGCAAACTTAAAAGCAAATCCTGCTCCTTCCACAGTCATATCATAATTAAGGAGGCAGAAGCTAGAGAATAGCAATCTGTGAGAAGTTTGAGAAGCACTAGGAAGGGGAAAGTAAATCATGAAGAAAAAAGGAACACAATAAGATAGGAAATCAAACAAAGAGGTTGTCTAACATATGTTTTCTAATATTATCAGAGAATAAGACAGGGTGGGAATAATTCATTTAGTGACCATTTGAAGTCACAACAGCACTGAAAAAAGGCAATTTATGACCCTTTTTCATACTTACAACTGTTGCAACATCCCCATGATCACATGATCAAAATCAACTTACTCCTCTTTATGACGGTTTCAGTGTCCTGGGGTCATGTGATCACTTTTTGGGACCTTCTGACAAGCAAAAGTCAATGTGGAAGCCAGATTCACTTAACAACCGGGTTGCTAACTTAACATCTGCCACGATTCACTTAACAACCTTGGCAAGAAAGGTTGTAAAATGGGATGGATGGGGAACACACTTAACTGTCTCGGTTAGCAACAAAAATTTTGGCCTCAATTGTGGGTGTGAATCAGGAATTTGTTTGAGGCATTTTTTTTACACGATAGTCATCTTTGTCTGTGGCTCTTTCTCCCAAGGTTATTCCTATATACCCTTATAGATCACGTGTGAACCACAAACAGCTAGGATTGCTGGATTATCTGCATTCATCTCAGCCTAAAATTGATTTCATTAGTTTTTTAGTGACAGGAAGTAGACACGTCTAGTCAATGTCGAAGTTGCCACATCTGGCTCAGGCTCCCCAAGTGCTTAGGAATGTTGAAGAAATAAGGCAACAATCGTCAATCGGCAACATGGATCAAATCCAGCTCACCATCTCTTTTTGTATGGCACATAAGGATGGATGGGCAGAAAACAGAGGTGGTATTCAGCAGGTTCTGACCAGTTCTGGAGAACCAGTAGCAGAAATTTTGAGTAGTTCAGAGAACCAGCAAATACCACTTCTGACCGCCCCCGCCCCCATGTATTCTCTGCCTCCCGAATCCCAGCTGATTGGCTGGCTCTTCCTTTGTTGCCCTACACAAGAGAATGGAGCTGGAAAACAGGTTAGTGAGGTGGGGAGGGAGTGGGGATTTGGGGAGTGGTTAGTGGTTAGAAAACAGGTTAGTGGGGTGGGGAGGGAGTGGGGATTTTGCAGTAACATTCCCCCCAGGAGTGGGGAGGGAATGGAGATTTTGCAATATCCTTCCTCTGCCATGCTCACAAAGCCACACCCACAGAACCGGTAGTAAAAAAAAACGTTGAATCCTATCACTGGTGGAAAAGCAGTATAGTGCCAGGCCTGAGGCTCAGCAGAGCTCCTGGGTGCTGGCCAGAGCAATGGCATAGGAGGACATCTTCCATTCTGCTTGCAACTTATCAGTGGCCTCCTGACAATTTTGTGAAGTAGTCTGGGCCAGAAGCACATCTAAAAGTACTCTCTCTAACTTTTACTAATGTTATAGTAACAGAATCTTGCAAGCCTGACGGTACATCTCCCCCTTCTTTTCTTTCCAGTCTGAGAAGCTAGGGAGGGTCACTTCTGAGACTTCTGCTAGACCCACATTCTTTCTATGGACTCATCTGCTTCTTATCTGACCACTCGGTGGTGGGATTCAGCCAGTTCGCACCACTTTGAGAGAACCAGTTGTTAAAGTTTCTGAGAAGTTTGGTGAACTGGTTGTTGGAAGAAATCGTTAGGGCAGAGAACCAGTTATTACATTATTTGCTTCCCACCACTGTGACCACTGCATAATCTGTTGATCTTCCTCCGTCTTCCAAGGTCATTCTCATATACCTTTATACTCCATTGCTGATCTAATAGCTCTCATGCTCCTTGGCCAGCAGACCTGCTGACCGCATCCAGAGAGAGAGGGAGGGAGAGGTGGCTGGAGGCTCTGGTCTCACCTAGACCACTGCTGCTTTGCAGTTCCTGCCACATTAAACGAGAGAGGGAACTTCAGTTTAAAAACTGAATTTTTGATGGTTTTTTGTCTTGTTATATAAATAACCTACATAATATTCTAGATTTTTCTTCTTGACTTACAAAACCTAAAATATTTAACACCTGGCCCTTTCTTGAAAACATTTGCTGACCCCTGCAGGAAAGTAAGAAATGGCTACCACCATAACAGTAGAGAAAAGTTACCACACACTTTAGGGAAGACACTTGGAATGGGAGCATTAAAGGGTTTTAATGGTGATATCTTTTTTTTTTTTAACTGACAAGGAAAACATTTGTCTCTACCCTAAAGAATGAAAACAAAGTAGGAGAATTCAGCATGGAATCAGCTCAGCAATGACCTGATTGTACCAAGTCTGCCCCACCCTCGTACTTCCTCGAGTATATCTTGGCTGCATAAATGCAGTTTCATTCCAGTCTTTTTAAAAATGCATTTCAGCATTTACCAGGTTTCCATTCTTCTGCTCAAGCTACAGAAGATGAAAATGACCCAGCATATATTTTCAGGATCTGTATGAGTAATTTAAAATACCGATGGTGACTCCTTTGTCATTGTGGCTCCCGGAGGAAAAAAAATTAACATCAGGCTTTCAATTTTGCTTCAGTCTTTTTCCCTTTTCCCCCTCCCCCACTCCCCAATTTATTGTCTTGGTTCTGTTTATAGTTACAACACCTACAAGCCCGCTTAATTTCTACATTGTAAGCCACAGTATTACAAACAAGACTATCAAAAAGCAAAGTCAAACAAAAAAGTCACCACCAGTGAGTTGACGGGCACATATTGAATGGCGGTTGTGGCAGTGAGGAAATGATAGAAGTATTGCAATATCTCAGGGGCTGCCCCAAAGAAGAGGGAGTCAAGCTATTCTCCAAAGCACCCGAGGGAAGGATAAGAAGCCATGGGTGGAAACTAATCAAGGAGAGAAGCAACCTAGAACTAAGGAGACATTTCCTGACAGAACAATTAATCAGTGGAACAACTTGCCTAACCCTAACCCAACATTGGGAGTTTTTAAGAAGAGACTGGGTAACCATTTGTCTGAAATGGTATAGGGTTTCCTGCCTGAGAGGGGGTCAGACTAGAAGACCTCGAAGGTCCCTTCCAACTCTGCTAGTCTATGCTAGTCTAATCTATGCTAAACTGTTCTATTCTATTCTATGCTATGCTATTTTAAGCTATGCTATTTTATGCTATGCTA
>NW_020769355.1:1810243-1834226 GCF_900518735.1 Pseudonaja textilis
TACCCCAGGTCATTACAAACAGCTACTTTCTATTTAACATGGAGGCATATCCAGCTCTGCTCAATGAGACTTATTATGGGTAAACTGTTCCATTTTAGGGCTTTTTTTTTATTAGCCAACTATCTGTTTAACTGCACAATCCAGCTATGCATAAAATGGACTTTAAGCTTTTTTGATGTTCGGTATTTGTACCCAACATCTGTCATAGCTTTTGATCTGCAACATTACTTTACTATCATCCCAGATAACTGACTGCGCTTTGCAAAAATAAAGCCTCAGATCCCTAGATTAGAAAACCTTTTTGTCTCTCTTTTTTTTTTCTTCCTGGTTGTGCTATTAAATAACTTAAAATAAGAGAGAAAATAAATTAGTAATATCGTCAGTTTCCATACAGTCAATACTATGAACAGTCAAGTTCCCCTGCAGGCTGTGATTAAACAGTCAAAGTCATTGCAACACCTGCTTTTTTATGTGATGCCTCTATTTATGTGCTGCCTGGATCTGCAGTACACATTTTTTTAAAAAATAGACACAGCTTTGAACATGCTAACACCATTATAACTTTTTGATCATAACCTGTGGACGCTCCTGTCTACGGCAAATCAAAGGATTCATTGTTCTTCAACTTATTCTTGATCTTGGTACATTATTGTCTGAGTTAGGCAACAGCAGTAGCTGACTTGGCTGATCTCAGAAAACCAAGCAAATTGGCCATGGGTTATATTTAAATGGGAGTCAACCAGGAAATACCAGGAAAAAAACATTATAATAATATAATGATCGGTTCCAGGTTTACTCAAGCTTCCATCCTTCCAAGGTCAGTAAAATAAGGACCCAGATTGTTCGGTGCAATATCCAATATATAAAAAGTCTGCTTAGAGCAGGGTTGTCAAACTCCTGGCCCATGGGCCGGATAAGTCACACGCTGGCCACGGCCACATCTGGTTTAGTGAAGAGGGAAAAAGTCCCAACAGAGCATGTGGGAGCGCCGTGATGATGTGAGTTTGACTCCTGGCTTAGAGAGTGCTGTAAAGCACTATGAAGCAGTACATAAGTCTACATGTTATTGCTATAGTATATATAGTACAGTATAATATAGTATAGTACAGTATAATATAGTACAGTACAATAATATAATGCAAGGCAATGCAATTTGTTAATAGAAGTATCTAAAATAAACCTATAATGGGAAAAAGACCATTCAGGAAGCAGAAAATGGTGATGCTCATCAATATTTTGCTACCAAGAAAATGATATCATTGCATCCATGAAATCACAGGAATAGAGTATGATGTGAAGGTAATTTTATTTTTCATTCGGCTAAACAAAAGCGAGCAGATGTGACGGGTTGTACTATCCATTGTTATCTACAGCAAGAAGAGGGAAAATTTCGGGCAATTCATTACTCCATAATCGAGTGCTGATTAAATTAACGCAAAGCTTTGGTAGGAAAGGGAAAGGATCTGCCAATGGAGATAAAGAACCACTTAATTCGCGGCTGCTTTTCTCAAATGATCTGCAAGCCACATGGAGAGCTAATGTGTTTGCCTTGCCACATTTTGAGCAGATGGCATTAGGAAGACTGTTATGTGCTTTTCTGTATGGGAAGGAAGACAGTTCCTGCCTCTTGTTCCTGATTATGTTGCATCACAAAATGACAGAAGCAAGAGAAAGGGAAAGAGGGGGAAAGGGAGAGAGGGAGAGGGAGGGAGAGAGAGAGAGAGAGACCCTGCTATTTAAAGTTGCTGAGCTACGAGGCTGGCTAAGGCAAGAAATGTCACTGATTGGGCAGTGGAGGATGGGAAAGACCATTGAAAAACCACCCCATTGTAAGTACAATGATTCTTAATGTGCCCTTTCAGGTGCATCACAAACAGGCGTGATAATTGTGGGTCCAGAATCAGTTTTAGAACTGATTCTGGAACAGGGTGTGATGCTATGGCTCCTGTCCCAGGGCGGAAATGCCTCGCTTTCAGTCCCCTGTATCAGCTGGCTAAACCAAAGGGGTGGGGAGGAGCAGTTGCCGGTGGCTATTATCAGCACAGGCAACCTGGTGGCCTCTAAGTGTATTAGACTTCAATTCCTCTCGTCATCCATGACAGGCAATTGGAGGTCTGTGATGCAAAACAGATAGAGGGCAGCATTGCCTGGGCTAGACAAAGACTAAAGCCAGCTTAGCCATTCTTGCCTTTTCCATCTCTCCCTACAAAAGGATTTATTTTATTTTTATTTTATTTATTTGTCAATTGTTTACGAGATAATAAGTAAAAGTGTATACATAATTATGAATACATGAAATGAGTACATATAAGAAAAATGAAAGAAAAATAAAAGAAACAATAGGACAGGGACGGTAGGCACGTTGGTGCGCTTATGCACGCCCCCTACAGACCTCTTAGGAAAGGGGTGAGGTCAATAGTAGACAGTCTAAGGTTAAAGTTTTTGGGGTTTGGGGAAGAAACTACAGAGTCGGGTAGAGTATTCCAGACATTGACCACTCTGTTGCTGAAGTCGTCTTTCCTGCGATCAAGTTTGGTGCGGTTAACCTTGAGTTTGTATCTGTTGTGTGCTCTTGTGTTGTTATGGTTGAAGCTGAAGTATTCATTGACAGGTAGGACATTGCAATGTATGAATTTATATACCATGCTTAAATCAGACCGAAGACGGCGTAATTCAAGGTTTTCTAGTTCTAGAATTTCAAGTCTGGTGGCATAAGGTATTCTACAACGAGTAGAGGAGTGGAGAACTCTTCTTGTGAAATATTTCTGGACTTTCTCAATTGTGCTAATATCAGATACGTAATGTGGGTTCCAGACTGATGAGCTGTACTCGAGTATTGGTCTAGCAAATGTTTTGTATGCTCTAGTTAGTAGTGTGATATTACCAGAGAAAAAGCTACGTAAGATTAGGTTAACAACTCTTAATGCCTTTTTGGCTATGTAGTTGCAGTGGGCACTAGCACTTAGATCATTAGAGGTGAGTATTCCAAGGTCCTTTACAGAGCTTGGATCATCAACAAGATCTTGACTATCCAGCTTGTATTTTATGCAGTTGTCCAGAGATACCATAGGATTTTATTTTTAGTAGTAGTTTGTCATGTACCACTGAATCAAAGGCTTTACAGAAGTCTATGTAGATTGCATCTATTGTTTTAAAGGATTCCTTTAAGTTCTGCAAGTTAAGCCTGGGCGTTAAAAAAAAAAGTGGGGTATTCTGAGCCTGCTGTTCTAATTCACCCCTCTTCGCTTTCCATGATCAGTGATGGCTAGAAGTACATAGGGAAAGAAATTTATTTGGTAAAAGTCAATATACAGTATATTTACCATACAATTCTCAAAAGTTTTTCTTTAGGGGATAAAAAGCCAGAGGTGGTATTCAGCAGGTCCTGACCAGTTCTGGAGAACCGATAGCAGAAATTTTGAGTAGTTCAGAGAACCAACAAATCCCACCTCTGACTGGCCCCACCCCCATCTATTCTCTGCCTCCCGAGTCCCAGCTGATCTGGGCTGTATCTTCTTTTGTTGCCCTGCACAGGAGAATGGAGCTGGAAAGCAGGTTAGTGGGGTGGGGAGGGAATGGGATTTTGCAGTATCCTTCCCACCAAGCCACACTCACAGAACCGGTAGTAAAAAAAATTTGAATCCCACCACTGTAAAAAGTGCATTCAACACAACACAGAGACCTTGGCCTACACCTGGAATGGGGAACTTTGGTCCCTTCCTACCTCAGGAATTCTGGGAGTTCGAGTCCACAGGTCATAAAGAGGCCATGGTTCCCTACCCCTGGCCTAAACCATGGGCCCCTAAACATTTCATCTCGTTGGTCCCTTCATGATTCCAAACTTTTATTATATGAAAATAATTTTGTATATACTACTTTAACAGCACTGCAAATAACAACCACAACAACAGTAACAGGAAGTCCCATTGATTCTTGATGGTTCCATATTGACCACTTAGGACAGTGGTCGCCAACCAGTGGTCCATGAGAAAATTGTAGTGGTCCACAGAGAAGTGTCACCCCCAAAGCAATTAATCCAGGCTGCGCCGCCCACATGGCCTGTGGGAACTGAAGGCTTGTGTCACTTGCATTGCAAACAACACGAGGTAGTGAGGGGAGTGGGGAAAGGGCAGTGAGGGGAACTTGCCCCACACACCTCGCCTGGCCATCAGGCTGCTTCTTTCCACTTGTTTCTTCTTTTGCTTTTGGCTACATGCAAGGAACGCAGCAAAAGTCTTTTTTTCTCTCCCCCAAACTCCACCAGAAATGAGTCTTTGGGACCCTGCAAAGTATCCTGCTTCAAGAGGCTGTGCCAGCATGACAAGTCTCATAAAAACTCATTTCTGGCAGAGTTTGGGGGAGAGAAAGAAAAACTTCTGCTGCTTTCCTTGTATGCAGCCAAAAGTCTCTCTCTCTCTCTCTCTCTCTCTCTCTCTCTCCCCCTAGAGAACAGAGCTGGAGATGGTATCTTGTGATCCCAAATAAAGAATGATTGATTGGTAGGAAAATGGGGTGGGGAATTTTCCTGCAGACTTTTTGGGGGATTTTCCTAGGTTCTCTGGTCCACGGGATTGAATATTATGAGTTTGATGGTCCCTGAGGTCCAAATGGTTGGCGATCCCCTGATTTAAGAGAATCCTACCCTAAATAGTTCTTTTGCATCAGGTCGTTCTCTGAGAATAGAAAAATAGCTGGAGTAGAAACCGTGAGTTAGAACAATGCAAACCAATTTTAATCAGCAAATAAAGGAGTAGATTTACAATGGAGAATCAGCTGAGACCTCACATATTTTTTTGTTTTAACACTCCCAATGATCCCCGTATCACAGTGTTCCTCCAATAATCACCTCATTTTTAAAAGAAAAAAGAGGGGGGGGGAATCCATCCTGTAGGCACAAGTATTAGAATCCATTTAATGAAAGGGAGAGGTTATTTTTGTTCCTCCTGGTCATGGGATTGTAGTTTAGCTTCAGTGCTGGGGAGAGTTGCTGGCAGCACTTCATAGCACCGAGGTCCTCTTTGGAGGCTGCCAGTGTGAAAATACAACAATCAGCTTGAGAAAAGCTGATCTGCAGGAAGCATCTGCTTTTGTTATGCAAGAAGAAATCAATAACAGATTGACTCAGTCACGTGGGAAGGAGAAGGGGAGCAAAGAAATAAAAAAAGAACTTCTCGCTTTCTTTTTATGACGAGTTATCCACCCTGTTATAAGAATATGGTAAGGGGCATGATGTTAATTCAGACACAGAGGCCAGTTCATGAGGGTGGACTTTCAGCAGATTCTGTGTCTCTTTTCATTCTTGAAATGTTGTTTGATGATGCCATTAGAGCAACTGCTAATGCAAACACCATGCTTCTTGCTTGCATGTTAGTTATCTAGTCTGCAGCTTCTCTTCCTGTCTCCCAAGGTCATGCCCACAGGCCATTACAAGTAGATGGTGTTTTCTGACATTATTAGAGGGGAGAGTAGAGTAGAACAGACTAAGGAACTAACCCCATATAGATCTAAAACCATGTTTTATTAGAACAGCTATAGTAACAGAATCCTGCAGGTCTGAATGTGCTTCCTTACTTTATTTCATATGAAGTAGGAACTGTCCGCAGCATTTTCTCAAGACAGTTTCTTGGAATGAGCTTAAGGTTTATTTGTCAGATTGTTTACTAATCAGTCTTCTGTTCAGAGAAGGCCATTCTCTCTATAGGAACCCCCGAGAGCACCAGAATATCTTCAGAGCAGATGCCAGATTCCTCTCACATGAGGTCACCAACACATAGACTAGAATAACAGAGTTGGAAGGGACCTTGGACGTCTTCTAGTCCAACCTCCTCCTCAGGCAGGAAACCTTACACCACTTTAGACAAATGGTTATCCAACATCTTTTTAAAGATGTTTGTTAGAAGAAATGACTGGCCTAATCCCTTATTACATTCTTGGCAGGACTAGATTTTCTGTCTCAGGAACGTCTCTGGAGTTTTTCCCCCCCTCTTTTGCTGCTACTTTGCTTGTGTGGAGTGACCATTCAAAGTTACAATGGCTCTGAAAAAAGTGACTTATGACCATTTTTCATGCTTACGACTATTGCAGCATCCCCACAGTCATGTGAGACCAGGCGAGGAGATGCATGCCTCGATGTAAGTGATATTGAGTTGGCCAAACCCAGCCAATAACATGACCACCAAGCTATGTCCACCCAGTCACATGACCACAAAGCCACGCCCACCACCTAAGCCACGTCCACAGAACCAGCTGTTAAAATTTTTGAATCCCACCCATCTGTTTTCCTTTTAAAACATCCATTGAAAACCTTAGACAAAGCTCTTATTTCAGAGGATAGACAGAACTACTAAGGCTTTCAGGACGTTATTTTTGATTTTTCTGCTGCTTTAATTTCAGGTTCATTTGTAGGGTTGCCATCGTGTCTTTGAAGGTAACATTTTTGACATCTCTCCTCAAGCTTTTTATTTCTATTTGCATGTAGCCTAAATACAGGAAGACACGAGACTTTACCACATGACTCTGTCCATCTTCCCCTTAGGAAAGGAGAAGTTCACGTCACTATTTTCACTGTTTCTCTAGCATCCATCCCCAAAGCTATTCCTCTGCCTGAAAATGCTGGTCTGGCCAAGGAAACGATTACATGCTTCACAGAGGTGTGGGATGCCAGGGAAACATCCTTGCAATATCCACTGACCTTTGGAGTTAACTCTCTCCTGCTACTCGCAGAACCAAGTTTCGCTACTTCCTTTTGTACTTAGAACTGATATTGCATATGTTATACATAGGAGTGGGATTCAAAAATCCCAACAACAGGTTCTCTGCCCAGTTGCTGGGTGGGCGAGGCCTACCAGAACTTCCAGGTGGGCCGTTTTTCACCTCCCCCAGAGTCCAGAGCGGAGGCTTCCCTCAGGCCTCTGGGAGAAAACAGCCTCCCCTGGGCTACAGAGACCATCTGGAATCTGGAAACAGGCCCATTTCTGGACTTAGATAACTTCCAGAGGGACCGTTTTTCGCCCTCCCAGAGCCTCCATGTGGACCCTGTACTTACCTGCATCCAAAATGGGCTGCGTGGAGACTCTTGAGAGGGCCGGGGCAGGGTGAGCAGGGCCAGCCAGTCAGTTCAACTACCAGTCTCGGGAACCAGATGTAAATTTAACATCCGGTTTGCCCGAACGAGCTGAATCCCACCCCTGCATATATGTACATGTCCATAAAGCAGGTAGTTTGACCTAACTCCTCTTCTGAAAAACAATTTCTAAAGAAGGAAGCCTACTTTTTCCTTTCCACCCACCCCTGAATATATTCTACTGGTTTAATGAATTATCCAGAGAGATTCCTAGTAACCATCTATCTCCCTCACAGATATTAATAAACAACAAAGAAATGTAGCCATTGAAGAAAGAGGCATCTGCACACCATATATATATATGTCTGTGTGTGTCTGTGTGTCTGTGTGTGTGTGTGTGTGTGTGTGTGTTTTCTTAAGTTTTTGCGGGTACTTACATGTATGGTATTCAGCTTTGTTCGGGTATTTTCTCACATCATTGTAGTTGTGCTTTTAAAGTTGTAGCAACATTTCGGCAGAATCTTCTGTATACAGAAGCCTGATGATGGCAGATGAGATTCTGCCGAAATGTTGCTACAACTTTAAAAGCACAACTACAATGACGTGGGAAAATACCCGAACAAAGCTGAATGCCGGAGATCTTACTTGCAGTCTTTTTATCCTGGGGAAGTGGAATGATAATTGTGATCCTTGGGCCTTCAGATTCCATTTCTCTTCTTATATGTCCAGCATTTTAGAGGACACCCCTGCAACTTGAAAAGACCCATTCGCCTCTTGAGGCCTCTTCTCGTCTCCCTGTGTTCTTCTATCTTCAGTATCGTCATTCCATCAGCTCCCCTGAGAGGCCAACGCCAGGCTTCTTTCTCAACAGAGGCTGACCCTGGCTCTCACTCAAGCCAAGGAGGAAGATGAGATGGAAGAAAGCAAACTCTGATGGGTCTTGTGAAACACACAAGCACCCCACCTTTCTTAATTGCTTAAATTCAGTGGGATGTCATTTAAGAAATAACATTTCATTTTAAGATGGGATGCCTGAGCTTTTCTTCTTCCCACATCATCCTTTTTTTTTCTCATTTGTGGTATGACTTTCACACTGTAAGGCTTCATGCAGGATCTTTTTTTCCCCTTCGGAACAGTCATATTAAAGCTACTTTGAATGTTTTTCAACTGTAGGATGGGGAGCGAAGTGCTTGAAAACAACCCCTGCCTGCTGCTTTCCCTCTTTTCCATGTCTTTTTCCCTATAGTCTTAATGCAGCCAATGCTGGTCCAACTAAAACATTGCACATATTTCCTTTGCAGTAACCTATGCATTTGAACTATCTGGATTGGTCTCTGACTCTGGTGGCCTCTTATTCATTCCCTGCTTCTGCCTCACAATTTCTGTAACTTCAGGTTAAAGTTCCTGACTTGAATGTCATAGCTGTGTTTTCCATTATTATGCAAGCACATGAATATAGATGAATGATAGTGTGGCATTTATAAAAGGGGGACATGCAAAGAGACACTTATTTATTCATTTATTTACTTACTTACTTTAATCGCAACCACAAGGAGACGTTGCATGTACCTTAATATTAGTGTTCTAAAACTGGTATTTGGTTAGTTGGCCATATTTTTCTCCAAGTCATTCTAAACCAAGAGTAATGTGGTGTCCTCCAAAAGCTGTGGACAACTCTCATCATCCTTAGTAAACGCAGAAATCCAAAGTTTCCAAAAGACACCAGGAGGTAACTTGGTACCCTTGTGATATTAGATTTTTATTCCATCTTTATTACTTTGTAAGCAACTCAAGTTGCTGTTTATTAGTTTATAAGCAACACAACTCCTGTTTATATATATATATCTAAATATAGTATATAAAATCATACATTGCAATGTCCTACCTGTCAATGAATACTTCAGCTTCAATCATAGCAATACAAGAGCACACAATAGATACAAACTCAAGGTTAACCGCACCAAACTGCAGAAAATACGACTTCAGCAACAGAGTGGTCAATGTCTGGAATACTCTACCTGACTCTGTGGTTTCTTCCCCAAACCCCAAAAACTTTAACCTTAGACTGTCTACTATTGACCTCACCCCTTTCCTAAGAGGTCTGTAGGGAGTGTGCATAAGCGCACCAACGTGCCTACCGTCCCTGTCCTATTGTTTCTTTTTATTTTTCTTATAAGTATCTATCTCATGTATTCAAAACTATATTTATTCTTATACCTGTTTCTTGTAAGCGATTGACAAATCAAATCAAATGTAAAAGAAAAAAGTAAATATTTTTTCCCACAATAATACTGTGAGGTGAGTTGGACTGAGAGAGAGAGAGAGAGAGTTAGCCAACTGGCTTTCATGCCTAAGGTGCTAGAATTCACAGACTCCTGGTTTCTAGGCCAGCACTTCCATCACTACATCAAATTAGCTTTTGCATATATGTTGAACTTCCCACCTTCCCAGAGCCAGGTAATTACAAGCTCCAAATAGATCGATTTACGTTCTCTTCACTCCCTCACTACCTACTCCAGTTGATTTTCATTTTGCCTTTCAATTGATACTTTTCTTGGAGACCACAAGCACATTGAAGCATCACTGGCTGCTTCCCCCCCCCCCTTTTTCATCTTCCTATTTGTTTCAACTCCCTATTTAGCAGTTGTTTGTTTTTCCTGCAAAACAAACACTTGATTGCACAATTTTGCCATTAGAAGAAATGCCATCTGCAAAAAAATAATAATAATGAACAGAGAGGGGGAAAAGCGAAAATTGAAAATGCGCACATGCACTTTATGATACTTATTGCACACCAGTGAGTTATTTAGGTATTATATACAATGCTCATCTTAGGTCAAACAAGCAATTAAAAGTTTTTCATCAGTGGTCTCTTGGTTAAGTGATTAAGCAGCCAGCCAGTTAAAAATAAACATTAAAAAATTAAAGACTTCCCTGTAAAATTGATGCTCGTAATATTGAGATCCGATTTCTCTGCCTTTAAAGGATGGACATAAAATCCATGGCAGATTAGAGCACCTGGGAGCTCTGTACCCACCCACTCTTTTAAGACCCTTGAGCAGAATGCGGCTGGGTTTTAGCGAGGGTTGGTTATTTTGAGAAGTTCAGATTGTTAAACTGAGATTTAACAATGGTTTTGGTACCAAAAATACGATGTGGGACTCACTTCTCTTTTTTTTCCTTAGTCTATTTCTTTCTCTCTCTCTCTTTTTTTTTTTAGAATAGGGTTTTCTCTATTCTATATAGCTTGGAACCAATTTTTTTCCAGTCCCTAAATATAAACATGTATAAAAAGAAGAAAAAATGGAAAAACCCCACTAATGTATAAAGCTTCATTTTTTATTTAAAATATGAACCGCCAATCATCTCCAGAGTGCACTTTGTAGCTTTTATATAAAGTTCTTCTTGAGGATGGATATAGGAAGACCATCCACTTGGAGCAACCTTGAAACAGGAGCAGGTTCACATTACAGAGACATTCATACTGGGCTCACTCTCTCATTACTACACAAATATCCAGAGTGCACACAGTATAAGGCAGAATCTCCCGGTTGCCTTCAGATATCAATCTTATCAAAACATATAAAGTTTCCCGGTTCTGTGCAGCAATGCTCAAAATTCATCAGATGATGTTTTCTTGTCTTCAGGCTCAATTTGAAAAAAAGTAGTCTCAACATGCACCTACATTGCCATATTAGATATAAGTATAGCCTCTCTGTATCACCTATATTCTCCTATACCTTCCTAATGTTCCCATTCATTCCCTCTCTCTCATGTGGGCTTTATATATTTTTTACCAGTTATATGCTTGTGGTTCTGCCTAATGACTATATTCCATTCCCCTTATGCTGCTCTGTTACAAAATATTGCTTTAATTTAATTTATATACCCAAGAAAAGAATTAATAGTTCTAGTAATAGTTCTGTATTACATAGCAGTTATATCAGAAACTGAGGTCTTAACAAAATAACAGAATTGGAAGAGATCCTGGAGATCTTCTAGACCTGTGATGGCGAACCTGTGGCACGCGTGCCACAGGTGCACACAGAGCCATTTGTGCCGGCATGCGAGCTGCAGGCAAACTTACCTCACTGTGCATGCGCACGCCTCACAGCTGATTTTCAGCCGGTTTGAGGCCTTTTTCAGCCTCACAGAGGCTTGAGGAAGGCTTCTGCAGACTTTTTAGGCCGAAAACTAGGCCCGTTTCATCACTTCCTGTTTTGCCGGAAATACCGGAAGTGACAAAACGGGCGTAGTTTTTGGCCTGAAAAGCCTGCAGAAGCCTTCCTAAAGCCCCTGGGAGGCCGAAAAAGGTCTCAAACCAGCCAAAAATCAGCTGTGAGGTGCAGTACAGGTAAGAGGGCAGCGGGAGTGGTGGTGGGAGTGGGACGGGGTGGGGATTGTGTGCGCATGCGTAGGGGAGGCACGCATTGCCTTCAGAGTGCTGGCACGCAAGTGTGAGCATGCAACTGCATGCATAATTTTTGGCATAGGAGCCCCAAAAGGTTATCCACCTAGACCAATGTTGTATCTGTTTCTATACATAGTTTTGAAGAAAACCAAATTCAAGAAACTCTCTAAAATGATATTTTATTGCTCTTGGGAGTGGAATTACAAGAATCTTACATTTGAATTAAACACCGACATCATGAAGTTGGTTAATGATAGCCTGCTTATGAGACATATTTTGTGCGTATCTGAATTAGAAAAGCACTAAAATTAATATTTTCAAAAGATGAAGTAGCCTTAGAGATGGTAAATATGAATTCCTAGCATATTTTTGCCCTCTCCTTCTATCCCAATAGGAATTACAACTCTGGGGCACCTTCTGCCCAGTTGGTACTATCATGCTAAACCTTTATCTCCACTCAATATGTACTGTATAACAGAGCATTTTAAACATCTGTGCTTATGAAGAAGCCATCCTTTCATCTATTCTTGCTCTACATGTGTGAGAGGGCTTTCCTAAGAAATACATTTTCATTTACTCAGTGTAGCCCTGTCTGGAAAGCTTAGTTTTCAGGATTCTTTTTTTTTTAACCCCTGTTTAGCATTAAATAAATCTTCTTGAACTCCATATTGCTTTTGGTCCCTTGTTTTTGTCAGCGATGGAGAACTTGACAACTTGCTGACAGCAAAAGAGGGGGATGTGTTGAGATATGTGACATTGGCAATATGACCTGTCAGTGCAATTCCACTTTCACAATGGAGCATCACATGACTAAAACAACAGAAAAGGACTTTAAAAAGAAGTCATTTGGTCACACCCATTACTAGGAGGTAGACTTACCCACTGTCATTCACAACTCTAGCAGTGGTGGGATTCAAATTTTTTAACAACCAGTTCTGCGGGCGTGGCTTAGTTGGTGGGTATTGCTTGCTGATCATGTGACTGGGTGGACATGGCTTGGTGGTCATGTGACTGGCTGGGTGTGGCCAACTCAACATCATTCACATCAAGGCACACATCTCTTCGCCTGGCCTCTCGTGACTGTGGGAATGCTGCAACAGTCGTAGGTGTGAAAAAGGGTCATAAGTCACTTTTTTCAGTGCCACTGTAACTTTGAATAGTCACTCCACACAAGCAAAGTACCATCAAAGGAGGAGAAAAAAAACTCCAGAGAAGTTCCTGATACAGGAAGTCTAGTCCTGCCAAGAATGTAATAAGGGTTAACAGAGAGGCAGTTTCTGTAAGCAACCCCAGAATGTTTCCTTCCTGCCTTCCTTACAGGATTAGGCCAGTAATTTCTTCTAACAACTGGTTCTCCGAACTGCTTAGAATGTTAACAACCAGTTCTAGTGAATAGGTGTGAACTGGTAGAATCCCACCCCTGATCTCTAGTAATGTAAATGACTGATCATTTAATTAACAAAGAGCTGGATACACTGGGTCTTGACCCATGATCCACTATTTTCTGTTACATTAAAATCCAAGACTTTCAAAGTTGCTGTGTTGTAGTCTATCACAAATGACTATTGACAACCCATCTTGAGTTTTTACTTTTAATCTCATTGTAGCAGCTCTCTCATACATCAGAGAGTTCCCCAAGGGCTGAGGCACTCAACCCAAAATCTAGAAAATACATGAAAAACCACCAATTTCTTTTGGAAAATAGATTTTTTTTAAAAAAAAAGTTTTTAAAAAAGTCTTAGCTGATTTCTGATTTCAATATTAACATCACCCAATAGTAAAGAAAACACTACAACATTCTGGTAAGAACTTGTTCTGTCATCCAATCATTTTCCATGTAAGAAAACTTCTGTGGTTAACTACTCAAAATAAACTATGAATTTCATTCATGATTTGTCAACCTTAAAAAAATAGAAAAAAATACCTCTGCTCTTTTTCATCATATCTCAATAGTTACCTTTGGTTACTTTAATTATTCTTTTATTACAGTCCTACCCAATCTGATGCCTTCCAAAGGAACTACAACTCCCAAGGATTGGCTTTGGAACTGCTGGACCATACATATGGAAATTACAATTTAGGATTTCTGAGGAAACCCAAAAGGAAGAAGATAATTCTATAATTAATTATCAAGAAAGAACACAGTACTTAATGTGTGTGTGTGTGTGTGTGTGTGTGTATACATACATACATATATGGTATTCAGCTTTGTTCGTGTATTTTCCCATGTCATTATAATTGTGCTTTTAAAGTTGTAGCAACGTTTCAGCAAAAACCCATCTGCCATCATCAGGCTTCTGTATTGTATTTGTCTGAGTCAGACTTTCACAGTCTACCTGTCTAGTATGTACTGTGTAGATACTACACATGCATCACATCAAGACTGCCTTCAAAACAGACAGAAAAATAGCAGCCATCCTTAGAAACCCCAAAGATAAAATTGACCTGGAAAAACCAAGGCATATACGAAGTCCCCTGTGCATCATGCCCAGCCACATACATTGGACAGACCAATAGAAGAATAAGTACCTGCCTGGATGAACACAAAAATGCAGTAAAAAATCTGAAACACACTTCCTCATTAGTCCAACACATGAAAGCCACAGATCATAGCATCAACTTCAATGGCACCAAAACCCTAGCCACTATAGAAAACCCCAGCCACAGAATTATCAGAGAAGCCATAGAGATTGAAAAAAACCCGAAAGCATGAATAGAAGAGATGATTCCACCAGACTGTCAATTATTTGGAAGCCTGCACTCACAAACAAAAAAATCTCCACACCACTAGCCAGGCAAACACCTGGGCACAAACAGATCCCCCCCGATACCTCCAGCTCAAACACACCCCAACCAGGCACACAGATGAAACCTAGCTTCCTAACAATGATAGCCATCCATTTACTCGGAGCCAAGCTGCACTAAAAGCCTCCAATACAGGAACACAATGTTGCCAGCCAATCAAGACACACAAAAAACCACAGGACAGAAGATATTAGAAACACCATCAAGCAGAACACAGCAAACTCCAAGACTAATAAACACAGACCAAGACTCCCAACCAATCAGGATGAAGAAAAAACCATTCTGGCATAGCAGTAGGCTAGCCCCAAAATTTAAAACTGAAACAACTGTAAAAGTCTGACTCATAGACTAACACAATACAGAAGCCTGATGATAGCAGATGAGATTCTGCTGAAACGTTGCTACAACTTTAAAAGCACAACTATAATGATGTGGGAAAATACCTGAACAAAGCTGAATACGATTCATGTAAGTACCCGCAAAAACTTAAGAAATATATATATATTTCCCACGTAAAATTGGAAGTATCTAGGCGACGTTTCGATGAAGTCTCATTCATCATCTTCAGTCTTGTGTCTTCGGCTTTGTGCTTCTCGGAGTAATGCTACTCAGAGTAATACACACACACACACACACATATTGTGTGTCTCTGTGTGTGTCTTTTCTGCACTTTCTCTTTTCTTTTTCCTCCTTTTATTTCTTTAATTTTGCATTTGTTTTTATCTTTTTAATTCTAATTTCTAATAATATTATTACTTAAAAAAAAGAATAATTGTTGCAGATGAGAATGTGCATGGCTGAAAGTGAACTTATAACCAAGTCATAATAGAGGTTCACAAAATAGGTGCAAAAAACAGAGCAAAGGCATTTTAGCTTAAAATAGTTTTGGAAACTAAAAATGTTTAGTGGTTTATTGAACAAGAGCGGGCAGCAGAGAAGACAGATTTGGAAAATAATTAACATTTTCCCTAGCTTCTTCATAATCGTAATTGTGCTGGGTTCTTTCAGCCCAATGCAGAAGATGTTTGTTGCAGAAACTTTGCCTTCGTTTAGGTTTAATCCAGAAGGCAATTTGGGGGAAATGCCCTCAGTTTCAGTTAAAATGATGTCTTCCTTTTCCTTTCCCCTAATGCTGAATTATAATCCCCAGTTGTCCTACCCTAAGCCGCGCCATTTGGAACTGCTGAAAGTTGTAATTCAGCAACATTTTGATGGGTTTAGGGTCACACCCTAGCCAAAAAAAAAATAAAAAAATAAAAAAAACAAATAATAATAATAATTATGCATGTTATTCCTAATCTTAATTGATGGCAATTTAAAACACTATGAGTAAGGTACAGGAAAATACAGCACAAATGAAATCATCTCAGTTTGCTGTGGCTATTACTGATATATCCTGACTGATTCAAAGAATGTAAAAATACGCAAATTTTACCTCAGCCATGAAGGGCCATGAAGAACCTTTTGAATGTGTAACTTGTTCCTAAACAACTGAAATCTACTGCCTTCAAAAACCTGTAACAATTTATTTGTTTATCACTATCTGGCAAAGGGCTATGGTCAAAATCAATCTCTCCCACATTGTTAAAACCAAACGCCTTCCTGCCCTAAATCTACCATAACAGGGGGAAAAAAAGACCGATCTTGCATTCTTCCAGGATATGAGCCTCAAGGGAAAATTCAGTGGATTTGCACAAATCCTCCAGCTGCCCTAGATTTGAACTATCAGACACCTTATTCAGTCATTCAGATTTATAGCACCAGAAATAATTCACTTCAAGTTTCCACGGTGGGAGTGAATCATTTTTTTCTAAGGAATGAGATGAATTAAGATCTGATTGAACAGAAGAGACCAATTAGTTGTTTATTGGGGCTAATATACCTTACAGGGAAATATGGATTGTTTTCCAATTTTTAGGCACAAAAACTTATCCGGTTTAAGATGCCCTGTGCTGAAACCAAGGAAGGAGAAAATAAAACTTTCATCATAATTAGGGAAAAAAAAACATGATTTAGGCCTCTCCAAAGCATTTTTCTTGAGAGGGAGGTTCCCCCCCCCCCATTCACTTTTTAAAGATCCGTGCAGAAATCACACTGTGATTAATGCAAAGCAGCATTCTGTTGCATTGTACGGACTTTCTCCATTAAATTCTTCTTAAATGGCATCATGAAATCATCAAAGTCCACTTCATAAGTAAAACGCTGCCGACGTAATTCCCTCTTTTTGAGAAGATCTTTTGTGGTTGCTTCAGGACTCCAAGACTTGAAAAAGAAAAAAAAAACAGTTCTTAATCAACATGCAGCAGGATAGATTAAGGAATCATGTTGATCTGCTCTGAAAAAAAGCAAAGTTATTGAATATGTCCTGGAGTGACTGTCTGGAATTCTCAGTCTATTAGTATCAAACCTATAGTATCATCAAGAATATGGTTGGTGAGCATCTATGCAGCAAGTGTGTTTGTCTCGTTAACCATCTCCCTAATGGAATTTTATACTATTAGGAGCATGTTATCAATAAACAGTAATGAATAATGGTGTGTAAGTTATTGCTACTTCTTTATATTCGGTATTCTCAAAGCAATAGCAGTAGCACTTAGACTTATATACCGCTTCACAATGCTTTACAGCCCTCTCTAAGCAGTTTACAGAGTCAGCCTATTGCCCCCAACCATCTGGGTCCTCATTTTACTCGGAAGGATGAGAGGCTGAATCAACCTTGAGCCTGGTGAGACTCAAACTAGCAGAATTAGCCTGCAATACTGCATTCTAACCACTGCACCACCACGACGCAGGAAATATATTCAAGTACAGGCAAGCTTATGAATACTTGGGAGAAGGTATTTTCTTGATAAATGAAAGTCTTCTATCACATTTGGTATAGCCCTCATGGGCCATATCAAATTTCTTTAAGGTCAAGATTTGGTTTGACAATAGTAATTATCTGACTATCCCTTGATCTAGACAAAGGATTTTTCAACTAGCCTCCTTGGGGAAAATTAACTATTCTAATTATCAAAAGGATTCCTATAGAACTGGATGGGTTGTCCACAGGGAGGGAGGTGAGTTTAAAAAAAGTAAAGATGGTGGCTATAACTATGCAAATAGAACCACATATCCTTCTTAAATGTATATCATGGATATCATACATGAAAGGAGAGCTTTGATTGTCTGCTGTATCTACCATATTTACTCTTTAACACACACGGCCATCTTCCATAGATGCCTCCAAATCAAAAGCATTAGGAAATTGTAGTATTATTCTTGAGATTGTAATTTTGGAGGCAGCATGCTTTTATGATCTGACTAGCTTAATGACAGTAGTATTTTAGGATTTTGAACTACCTGAGTTGGAACAAATGGGAAATATAAACTGAATAGGACACAGGGAACGCAATGATCTGAACTAGATCTGAACCCACCAGGAACATATTCCACAAAATTAGGAGCTCAGTGAATTATAACTCTTATCTATTTTATAGTGGTACGTACTCTCTGTGGTGTGAAAGTGATATTAAGCTTCTTTGTAACTCCTCTGGTTATCAGAGAATTCAGATAAACTACATTATCTTTGATGGATTCCTTCTCTTCTTCAAAAAGTGATTTCTCAACAATAGCCTCAAGGGGTTGTGGCATCTGAAATACACAATGTAAATTATATCAGGATTTTCAAGGCTTCATGCTGCGTTATGCTTATCTTTTTGCAATTAAAGAATTAAAGTCAAAGGCAAGTAGCTTAAATGGCTGGCACTTGAGAAGGATGTTTAGATTTAAACTTTGATTCTTTTAATTGTCAGGAAAAGGGAATGGAAGACCTGTTGCATTCGAAAGATCCCAGGTTCAATCATAATAATCTCCAGATAAGTCTGACAAAAAAACAAACAACCACCTCCACCCTACTTCAAACTCTTGAGAACACTTGACAGACTTCTGGATGGACCAATAGCATTACTATGAATGAAGCGCTTCCTTATTGTTCTTTTTTTTCCTACTGATAAGGACACTTCCCTTCCCTTGTCATGCTATTCTTCAAAAACTCTAACAAAACCTGAAGTATTTGCTTTATTGGCATGTAGTCTAGATAAGCTTCCATGGGGCAGAGTTTCCGGATCCCCCTGCCCAGTGTCACATGCTGAATTCAGCACGTAGAGATCTTTTCCTGTGGTGATTGTAGGGACTCAAGCAGAGAATGGATAGAAATTATGTTGTGGTCTTTTCGTGGTTCAGAAGGATCATTTCAATGAGCATCAAGGGGGAAGTTTTTGGTGCACCCCAATGGAAATCCCATGACATCATACCAGAGACAGGAATTCCCCTCCAGTCAACTTTCTCTTAAAGTGATTTTTCCAACCTTATGAAAAGGCAAAGCTATGAATGATTCAAGCCAAAGAATCTTGGTTATCATACCTCCTCTTTCACAGACTCCTTTGATTGTTCTTCAGACTTTGACTTGGGAAGAGCTGGAACTCCTGATGGAGCTGGAGTAGGAGTAGCAGCAGCAGGGGCTTTAGGCTTGGCCCCCTTTTTCCCTTTCTTCTTATCCCCTTTGACTTCTGTGGATTGTGGCAAGCGGTCCAAGGTATCTTGAATGAAGTGGATCAGTCGGTTGTCTGCGTAGGCCTTGGCGATTTCCAGTGAGTTTTGTCCTATTAAATAAAACTTATGGTAAATTCTGGGACATTCTCAGCTTCTCTGAACATAGAACTGAACAAATATTGTCCCTTTGCTGGATCTCTGGCTTAGACTTCAATCAGCTCTTGCTACAACTGTCTCCTCTTTGATCTTCTATTATCATACCCTGAGCTTCTGAACTCTGTTGAAAGGAACTCGCCCTTCTGATGACTTGGAGTGGAATCTTTCCCTAAATTCCTTTACTGGTTCCTTGTCCACCTGCAATCCAGCATAACTGCTTCCCTCTTACATTCAAATCTTCCATAGCTTTTATCTCACTGCTAAACAATCTTGGCACATCCCTTCCCGTGAGATCCAGACCTTCAGCTTCAGCAACCTTGGCTTTCCTAAAGATGTCTCACGTACTTATATGACTCTGCTCCTTCTTCTTCGTTGCCCCTTCCACAGCAGAGGTGGTATTCAGCAGGTTCTGACCAGTTCTAGAGAACCGGGAGCGGACATTTTGAGTAGTTCGGAGAACCGGCAAATCCCACCTCTGACTGGCCCCGCCCCCATTTATTCTCTGCCTCTCAAGTCCCAGCTGATTGGCTGGGTCTTCTTTTGTTGCCCTGCACAGGAGAATGGAGCTGGAAAGCAGGTTAGTGGGATGCGGGGGGAATGGGATTTTGCAGTAACCTTCCCCCAGGAGTGGGGAGGGAATGGAAATTTTACAGTAACCGTCCCCTGCCACATCCACCAAGCCATGCCATACCCACCAAGCCATGCCCACAGAACCAGTGGTAAAAAAATTGAATCCCACCACCGTTCCAAAGGCCTCTATGAGATCACTTGAGAGCCTTTCTTTTGCCAAGTAGGCCTTGATGCAGCCCCTATTCTTCTGATCCTCTTTGGAAACAAAATACTTCTTATTTTTCAAAATGTAATTTTATTAAAGTGTGGAGGAGAAAAAGGTTGCTCCCTGTAACTTATTTCCTGAACTGAGCTGCTTCTGTACCATCACAAATTAATATTGGCTTTTCAATAAATATATTTGGAGTTTGTATGGATGCTGCACTAAGAAACCAGATCAGATTTCTGATAAGCTTCCATCATTGTTTCATTTTCTTTGCATCAGAGGCACAAGAGGGGTGATATTCTATGGGTTGAGCTTGAATTGTTTAAATTACACTCTGTTCAATTGATTGTACAGTATTTCATGTTAATATCGCCAGGTTTCCAATAAAATTCTCCTCCACCACATTAAAAATTACACTATTCAGGCAACTTTGAAAGACGCTCTGGAAACAACTTCAATGCTTTTTTGGGGGGGGTGGCAAAAGAGCACATCTGTCCCTGTGGCCTCAGCTGGCCATAGAGCTATGCTCTTAAGTGAGCCTGTGAAGTTCAATGCCAAAGCATGTAAAAGGATGAATAACTAATTAAAATGAGAGCTGGTACGATGTGGTGGTTAAATTGCTGGACTAGAAACAGAAGAAACCCAAGGGCCTGTCCTCACTTGGGCATGAAAGCCTGCCGGTTGACTTTGTGCAAGTCATTCCCTTTAAGCCTTGATCAGGATCATGCATTGTGACAAGGTGGCTGAAAAATAAAACTCCCATTTCCCCATGCGTTGATAGCTGCCCTCCAAGAACTGCTGTGAGTATAGTATAAAATGAGCAAACGTTACAGCCAAGCAAGACAGACGCCAGGAATAAAACTATAAGGCAGCTGGTAAAAATCAGCTGGAAAGAAAAAAAATGAATAAAGCAAAAAGTCAAGCCATCTATTTAGTCTGTTAATCAATACTTTAAAACCAATTAACTCCATAATGTTATTTAATAAGGGGAAAAACCCTTCCTTTCTATAGTTGCTTGTTTATCTGCATTTAACCTCTTAGCTAATAATACACTGAGTAATAATAGCAATAGCACTTAGACTTATATACCACTTCGCAGTGCTTTGCAACCCTCTCTAAGTGGTTTACAGAATCAGCATATTGTCCTAAATAATCTGGGTCCTCATTTTACCGACCTTGGAAGGATGGAAAGCTGAGTCAACCATGAGCCTGGTGAGATTTGAACTGTCAAATTACAGGCAGGCAGCAGAAGTAACCTGCAGTACTGCATTCGAACCACTGCGGCTGATAATGATAATAATGCAAAACTTTACCTCTTCGGTTTGCCATCTGCGCCTTAGCACCACTGTTGATTAAATACTGCACGGTGTCCAAGCGGCTGCTTTCAATACCCCTCATCAATGGGGTTGCATCATTGATTGAAACGGCATCTATTGTGGCACCAGCTTTCATAAGGAGTTCAGCAATGTCTTGCTGCCCTGCGTGGCAGGCATGATGGAGAGGAGTCCACATAAAATTGTCTTTGGCATTTACACTCGCCCTGTACGTAGAGAAAATAAGGACTCCGTAAGGCACGTTTGTGCTTTTCTAGCCAGTTCTTTGTATTCTTCAACTGATCCTAGACAAAGGGATTTAGTATTAATGGGTTATGGAGATGGCAAATAGCAGCCTATAACTGAATTCTCTTCCTTTGTTGAAATAATGCCAAAACTCTAATCTCTCAGCATCCCAATTAAATTAACTGGGAAATGGAGAGAGGATTTTTTTTTCTTTCTTTTGAAAGAATGAACCATTCAGCAAAAGCAACTGGCAGTCAATTTGAGTCTGATTAAAACAAAAGTAATGGCACCAAAGGTAAAGAAATGTATTGCAGTATAAACTGCAATTAACTGCATTACAGTGCAGCATAAACACTGTGGATTACAGCCTACTTTGGTCTGTGAAGCTGTACGAAACTAAATAGCCTAGGTAGGATCCTAGATATGAGCCACGTCTAGGGCTGCATACAAAGCTTGAACCCAAATTGTCCCATCTCTTGTATTTGATACCTTGGATAATTACCCTTTAAAACTTATTCATCATCACCTTTCCTTCTTTCTGCTAAATCCTAGATCTTATTTATTTTGCCACACTATTTTAATTCACTTTTAGGGAACAGGAGAACTAGTGATCTGGAGATAGTGAGGTGTTTGATTCCCTCACCCTCGAAGAGTATTTTTCCATAGTTCCCACTACTACAAAGGGATGCTTGTAGAAAAAAAAAAAGCGATTACAGACAAAGCGACTTTGATGGCACAAATTCAGATGACTTCCAATATGGGCTAAATGACAAATTTGTCAAGCACACCTAAGAAAGGCAAGTGTGTTCAACAAAATATCACAGCTTAACCAGATGCCATGCCTCCTTCTACAGGACTCTATCCTCTTCATCTTGGTTTTACATTCTTGGCTTGCCTCCACAACTGACTAGGATAGCCTTGCAGTTCAATAAAGAACCCAACAAGCTTTAAAATATGCTCTATCCTAGGGATCTCCAATCTTGGCCATTTTAAGACTTGTAGACTTCAACTCCTAGAATTCCTCATCCAGCAAAGCTCTATCCAACATTAAATCTACAATGCCCTGGTCATCACATGGTCATCAACCTCACCCTAGAAACCTACCACCAACCCAACCTTGGGTTTTTTGACCGTGGAATTCTGTTCTTAGATTCCTGGCAAGTCATTAAAAAAAAGTTAGCTCACCCCTTTTCGAGAAGGAACTGTACTGCTTCCATGTTGCCACTTGCACAGGCAGCCATCAACGGAGTCTTATAGAAATGGTCTCTGATGTCTACCGGTACCCCTGCCTCAAATGCTTTTTTTATAGACGACAGGTCCCCCTCTTTGGCAAGATAATTGATGTTGGCATAGTTCTTTGGTGGGTCATCAACGTACCACCAGGAATCATCCTGCAAGGGATGTTCTGGAGGGTGATCCCGATTGAACCGAGTGCAGTCAGTTACATTTTGATAAGTTTCAATCATGTATTCTGGGGGTCCCCCGTCTGTCCGACGAGGGCGAGAGCTCTCTGGAATGACACAGATTGGCATTGGCATGGCAAATTTTCCTTTTTTGCCTTTTGCTTTCTTGGGCTTCTTCTTCTTTGGACCATAACTCCCAAGGAGGAAAGCCTTCTGCAAATACCGGTTGCCCTTCAGAAATTCTTCAATGTTAACTCCTGCGGCACGCGTTTTCTCATGAACCTGAGCTATTGTACGTAGCTGCTCTGGCTCAATAAATGGATACCTTTCCTCAATAATAGATACAAAATCTTCCTTGGTCACAGTCCCATCCCCTCGATCATAATGCTCAAATGCTTCACGAAGGCTTGCCTGATTTTCTCCAGACCAATCGTGCAACCTGATAGCCCAGGGTGGATTGGGATCCTTAACCCCAGGTTTGGGTTTGGAAAATTTGGCAAATCGCCGCTCAATTTTACGTATCTCCTTTGCAGCGGCTTTGAATCCCCCTTCTTTAGCCACCTGCCTCGGTACCTTCTTCTCTAAGTTTCTCCAAGTAGGATCACAACCTACAAATTTAGAAGAAGTACATTGAAAACAAGTTGTGGCTGGAGACCAGGAGTAGTGTGAATCTACGATTCTCAACCTATCGTCCGTGCACGCCCGGGGAAAGCGTGATGTCATCACAGGATCTGCGAAAGCTTGAAGAAATGTTATGATTTAAATCTTAAGTCTTGGGTGTCCATGGCCATGGTCTGTGGCCACAAAAAGTATTTAAAGAAGGTCCATGGTGAAGAAAAGGTTGAGAACCACTGGGGTAAACATTTCTTGAAACACAGAGCAGTGAACATCACAGCTGCTGAAATTCTGTACTGACTGTTTATTGCTGACTGGTGAAATTATTAAGGTAGAATGTTGCAGACACAATATCGTCATGACTGTATTTTATATGGAACCCACACTGTGATGATGCAGGATCCTATCTTATATGACAGTTGTAGGTACAAAAGATTGCTTCTGCAAATACTAGACCAACATCATCAGGAAATCAGGTGGTAACCTTGAATATCCACCTGGTAAATGTTCCTGACAAAATATAACCTGAACAGAAATAATGTGTTGGATCCAAACCAAGACTCAATTGGTGTGTGTGTGTGTGTGTGTGTGTGTGTGTGTGTGTGTGTATGTATATGTATATGTATATTTGTTTTCTTAAGTTTTCGCGGGTACTTACATGTA
>NW_020769355.1:1834626-1852836 GCF_900518735.1 Pseudonaja textilis
CTTTGTCACTTGTATTAGCAAAGCAGATTTCAAAAATACACAATATAAAACATGACGTTAAAAGCAATAAATTAACAAAAAAATCTTCACAAAGAGATGTTTTTACAATTGTTCTTAACACCAAAGGAATGAGGTTGAACACACCTATCTAAGGGAAAGCAATATAAACCTGAAGCCAGGGGTGGGATTCTACCAGTTTTCCCCTATTCGCTAGAACTGGTTGTTAACATTTTAAGCAGTTCAGAGAACTGGTTGTTAGAAGAAATGACTGGCTTAATCCTGTAAGGAAGGTAGGAAGGAAACATTCTGGTGTTGCTTACAGAAACTGCCTCTCCGTTAACCCTCATTACATTCTTGGCAGGACTAGACTTCCTGTCTCTGGAATTTCTCTGGATTTTTTTCCCCTTCTTTGCTGGTACTTTGCTTGTGTGGATTGACCATTCAAAGTTACAATGGCACTGAAAAAAGTGACTTATGACCATTTTTCACACTTATGACTGTTGCAACATCCCCACAGTCATGACAGGCCAGGCAAGGAGATTCATGCCTCAATGTGAGTGATATTGAGTTGGCCACACCCAGCCAATAACATGCCCACCACCTAAGCCACGCCCACAGAACCAGTTGTTAAAAAATTTGAATCCCACCCCTGCCTGAAGCCCATACAGAAGAAGGGCCTAAGTTTCTGAAAACTTCAGGGCGCCAAAGGATAGGTCCTCTACTCTGAGTAACCACACAGGTTCAGCTTGGAAGAGGCAGTCTATTGGATAGTCAGGTCCCACGCATTTGGTGTTTTAAAGATGAATTGACATCCAGTAGAGATCTTTCAGTGGACAGATTAATTGATTCCTATATCTTGCACTAGTTAGTTTATCTGTTGCATTTGGTATCAACCACAATTTTCAATAGCAGCCCCACATTCAGATTATTGGTTCAAGCTGAACTGAATACAAAATTCAGTCTCACTTCATAGACAAGGCCAAATACCAATTGGGACAGTCCATGGACTTTAATGGAACACATGAAATTTCAAGCCTCTCTTGACTGGGCAAGACTGAACACTGAAGTACTAGAAGAGAAGAAGTCTAGGTAGTCCATTACCATCTGATTATTTCAGGAAGACAAACTGTTGTGTGACAGTTAAATAGTACACTGATTGCATTCTTACAATATTTTGACCATAGTAATATACTGTTTCACCAAACTTTGGGAAGAAGCTTTTGACCAATGAGATGGAATATCCATGGACCGTGGTCATACTACATCCCTGCTCTCCTGACTTGATCTACTTCATGACAGTTTGGAAACATAAATACATGCTTGGTTTGTAATTTCATTCAGGATTTAATCTTGGATATTTATTTTATCAGGAATGGACCTGGAATTGAGTTCCCATCTTCGTTGATTAGATCACAGTTGGAAAGGAAAAAAGGCCAACCAATGGTTTGGTATAAGCCGCAACGAGTTCAAAGATCAAACATCTAAAACTCTACATTTACTTTAGAGGCTCTTTGTTCTCTATCATTTATAATTTACCTCTTTGACCGATAAACTTGCAGCACTCGGCAAAACCTCCAGCAGCGGCATAATGAAGAGGTGTGTTTCCATTCATGGCTATAAGGCCCACATCTCCATTGTAGGCAGAAATAATCCTCAGAATCTGGGGAAGGAAGTCCATGTTATTACGTGCAAAAGCAAACATGTGGACACTAATAACAACCATCAAATTGAGTTTATTTTGAGCTGCAGCAAACACAGACTGAAACAATTCACTGAAACAATTTAAAAACTACTACTGTCAATATAACACAGAATAATAGTGATTAAGATAGGTGACTGTATATTGGCACACAGGCAACATTCCTACATGGTAATCCTTTTTACAGAAGGAGAAAGGATTTATTTTTTTTAATCTTTTGGGGCAAAACTGTATTTTCACACTTGTTCTGCTTTTTTTTTTTTTTAGTAAGAGGGTAAGTTTGATATTCTGGGCTCTGGGAGCTCTAAAAACGAAGCTTAGATGGGGTATGAGAGACCTACCTTGCTTGCGTTCAAAGAAGTTCTTCATTAAATGGATATTTGCACTGGGTGCATGTGCTGAGAGAAGCAAAGACACCGATTTCCTCTTTTTCTTATTCCAATCAAACACACACAAGCTTTGAAGTCTTTGAATAGCTTTGAATTAAAATGATCACGTCTTTGAGAACTTGATCTCCACAGTCAGTTAAATCCCAGGACAACTTTGCCCGCCAGGCATCTAACTTCCAATAAGTTACTGCAGGGCAGGGGTGCCGAACTCAAGGCCCGCGGGGCCATCCCGGAAACTGTGAAAGACTGGCCCGCGGTGCCTCTGCCAGTGCAAATGGAACTCTGTTTTTACTGGCAGAGGGTTGCAGGAGGTGGTTGCAGCTGAAAAAGGACCTCGGGAGCCCATTTTCTCTGGCAGAGCGCTTGGTCCACCACAGGTGCCCTGACACCAGTGATGTTGAACTGGCCACACCCATCCTGGCCACGGCCACCGCAGTCCCCTGAGGTCAAACACAACTCTGATGCGGTCCTCAATGAAATGGGAGTTTGACACCCCTGAGCTACTGCATGAATATCGACCTGCCTCTGCAAATCAGCTTTCTTCTTACTTACTTGTCCCCATTTATCTGTATTTACTCCCTTGTTCTTGTTTGTGTTCATACTTATACTTGTTATCTTGTACATGTTTGACAAATAAGCAAACAAATAAATAAATATTTTTGGAGCTTTGCAGATTTAAAGGTGCTGTCCCAAATCCTGTGTGGTCCTAGAGCTAATGGAAATTGCAAAGCTCCATTTTAAGAGCAAGCAACCAGCTCAACTGAACTTGCTGGATATACATCAGCCAGGATGCTATTTCTCTTAACAAAAGTTTAGGAGGCGGGGAAGAGTAAATAGCACTAATAGTGAATGCTGAGGCCCAAACTGATAGAAAGAGACAAAGTTGGCTCCTCCCCATGCCTCACAACTGTTCCACTGAGTTTAAAGTAACTGGTGTAAGAAAACTTAAAACAGGCAGACAAACAAGTGAGTTTTTCCCCGGGGGATTCATTTGGGACAAATCCCCGGCCTAGTAACCTCGAATCTTAATGAAGAGAATCCTCAGAGTGGAGGCTTCTGAACAAAGCAGCAGGAAATATTTAAACATTTAAACCGATACACTTCCAGCAAAGACCGTGGAGGAGAAATCAATTTAACAGGATGACAGAATGACAAACACAACCCCGAGCAGTAATTCTCCATTGAGTTTCCTTCTTCCTTCCATCAAATGTGATTCTGGGAATGCATTAGTATAGCACAGTAATGAAAATGCTCCTTGTTCTGCTACCAGGAGGAGGAAAAACTAGCAAATGGTAACAAAACTCATTCCTTCGATAGCAGCACCCATTGATGTGAATAGGTCAATTGAAGATCTTAAAATGCTGTGTATTTCTGTAAATCACATTGATGGAGAATTGGGGAAATTCAATTCAGAACTGCCCTTTCTTGACAGCCACAGTCCTTCTCCAGTTCAAATCTTTTATCCATCTCTGGGCCTCTAGTCACTTTCACATTTTCCCCCTCTCCTCTATGACCTCCCGCTGTTAGGAGAGCCTCCCCCATATTACCAACCCATAGGGAAAAAAACCAAGTATTCCAGAATTCCCTTTCTAGTTTCTTTCCGATTATTAGTAATTAACCCAGAGAGATCCTTGGTTGGGTACCTTTGTTTCTGACAGCATCAAGAAAGAATACCTCAAAAAACCCTCCTTTGGCAGCAAAATGGGCAGCATGGTGTCGCTCGTTGTCAAAAACATTAACATTCCCACCTCTCTCCAGGATACCCCGGACCACCTCTAAAACCCCTTCTCTTGCTGCTTCCATCAAGGCAGTGCGGCCTGTTGCCTGCAAATCAGAGAGACAGGATTATAGGGTTTTTTTTCCCGAATTTCAAAGGAGACAGAAAAGCAAGCAAAGTTTCTAGAGATAAAAACCATATGCAGAGATTCAGAATTGTCCAAAGAAAGCTTGTTTTGTTTAACCTCTTACTTGGAAACAGAGGCTACATTTTGACCTGGATCAATGGCTCTCCAGCTACAAGCTAGGATCCTAGCAGGAAGTGTATATCACGCCTCTTAAGAACGTTCTTTCCCTTCAGTAAGGGTTTCTCAATTGGTTAAGTCCAGGAGACCAAGCTGCATGGACACATAGAGTGTATGATATTTTCCCAATCAAAATGGCCCTTATCTTTACGATAGCCTCCTCTTTGATGTATTTGTTTTTCTCAAATGCTGATGAATTGATGCTGCTTTACACGTGGAAACACTATAAGCAGGAGCGTTTACATTACACATCCTTGCCATGTAAAATGGCAGCAGTCGTGAATTCTGCCACTGCCCTTTGCACAAAATGTTTCTAAATATCTTTCTGTTTCATCCCAAGCACTCCACTTAAGGTGTTGGAAACACCAAGAATGGCATTAAGAGTTTTGGATCATGTAGAATAATTAGGGCACGGTTTGGACCTGCACGCAAGTACAAACAAGAGCATTTCTTGCTTTGTTTTCTATGATACACCGGTGTGTTTTGGGAAACCTATGTTGGACAAGCTATTGCCCTCCATGTTGCCCTGACTTTTATAAGGCAGAGCCTGCCACATGCTCCTTTAAAAAAAAAAACACATTGTATTGTGTGTGTTTTTTTTGCCACCGGTTAATGCGTTCCAATTTCAGTCAGTCCAAATGACTGAACAAAATGAAGTGTCCAAGGTACCCGCTTAAAATGTTAAGAATGCTCTTACTGGGTTTGTTGCATTGGGATCTGCTCCTCTTTCCAAAAATGTCATACATATCTCTTTGATCTCGTGGGCTTGCTCACAGGCTTGTACGAAAACTGGCTTCCCCTCAAAAGCACAGTTGTTAACATCCGCTCCAAATTCGAGGACCATCTGAACACAGCGGAAGTGCCGCTTGGTGGGCAGAATGCAATAAAATAGCACTCCTGGAAAGAGCACACAGCACTATGGCTTAAAAAAGCAAACGTCCACCACGCTGAACACAAGCTACCACACCACTAAGGGAATTGAAACATTCGGTCTGGTCTTCCTGAAAAACCCTCCCGCCAAACAAAGAGGACACAGGACTTGTCCTACCTTTTCCTTCTGCATCCACTATGGTCATATCTGCCTCGGCCTGGACCAGCACATCCAAGGCCAAGTCATGGCCAAGTTCTGCCGCTTTCATCGCGGGGGTGCGCCCCATTCGATCTTGGACATCGGGGTGAGCGCCAAGCTCTAAAAGAAAGTTGCACATGTCAATGTCGTTGGCCACAGAAGCCAGGTGAAGGGCACCGTCTCCATTTTCTGGCTCGGTGAAATTGATGAGTTCTGGGTATCCAAGCTTGGTGAGCTTTTCAATCTGTTTCTTGTCCTTCTGGCGAACACACTGAAGGACTTTATAGATCTGGAGGTTTTCAAGCCTCTTGTCAGCCAAAGCCATGTTCAATATCCCGAGGAAAACTCTCCCCCTAAAGAAAGATCCTGAATAAGAAAAAGAAAACAATAACAAAAAGAGGGAATCAGTCCACTCTAAATTCTTCAAGTTTCATGTTACGGTCATGGTATTTGGTAGCTAACAACACCTGTGATGGGCAATTTGCATTCAGTGGATTTAGAATGGAGTATAGGTTGTGTAGGGCTTTGGATTCAAAGGGGGGAAAAAGATGCTTTGGAGTGTGCTGGATGGCTCAAGTCTACAATGCTTTAAAGCAGTGGCCCCCAACCTTTTTTGTTCCACGGCCCGGTACCGGCATCACAAAATGATCCGCGGCCCGGTACCGGCATCAGCACACATGACAAGGCAAGGCGAGCCGAGCGACCGGCCAGCCAGCCATCCCCCGCTTCTCCCCGCCACCTTCAACTTCTCCTTTGTACCTTTGTCGATGGGCTTCGGGATGGTCGCTCGGCTCGCCTTGCCTTGGGTGCTGAAAGAATCCTCGCGCCTTAGTTTTGTTCAAAGCCGCCCCCCCGCCCTTTGATGAAACTAAGGCGCAAGGATTCCTTCAGGACCCAAATGCCGCTTTCCAACCGGAAAAGCTCACCGGAAGCACTTTCTCATCAAAACAAGATGGCGGCGCCCAGCAAACCGGCGACCCGGTAGAAAATGTTCCACGGACCGGTACCGGTCCAGGGCCCAGTGGTTGGGGACCCCTGCTTTAAAGCATCTGCATCTTTTCCCAGGATCACAATACTTCCTACAGAGTTGAGTTTTTTCCCAGTAAAACATACTTTTTAGTTTAAAACAGGGGTAGGGAAACTTGGCTCCTTTATCACTTATGGACTTCAATTCCCAGAATTCCTGTGTCCATATGTCCTACGTTTGTATATTAAACAGTTCCATTCAAGTCAAAAATTGATTTCCCCCACAACTAAAAAGCCAGTAGGCCAGGGATGGGGAAACTTTTATGGCTCACTAAGGAATTCTGGGAGTTGAAGTCCATAAGTGATAAAAGAGCCAAGTTTCCCTACCCCTGGTTTAAAAAGTGGCCAATAGATGTTAGTTGTGCACACATGCACATTCTGAAGCATCTTTTCCCGTCTGAACCTGAAGCACTGCTCAGCCCCAAGAAAGGTTCAAGAAATGGGTGTACATCCTTTACCCCAATATTGTCCTGGCATCAAGTTCCCTCCTGTGGCATACAAGGATGCAACAAAAGAAAAGTGAGATTAAGGGTAAACCATTTCCCCTTTTGGTTAGCTTTTATATCCCCCAGTTCTGGGAACAGCAAAGAACAAAGGCACCAAGCCACTGTCTGAGGACTGCTGGAGCACTGTGGGGTTGCTAGGTTCTCATTGGATTAATCAATTAAATGAGAGTACGCTGCTTTCATTGCTAGAGAGAGAAAACTTTGCCAGGCATTTAGTCCCATTTAAAGGTAAAGGTTCCCCTAGCACATACATGCTAGTCATTTCTGGCTCTAGGGGGCAGTGCTCATCTCCGTTAAAAAGCCGAAAAGCCAACACTGTCCAAAGACGACTCCATGGTCATGTGCTGGCATGACTAAACACTGAAGGCGCACGGAACACTGTTACATTCCCACCAAAGTGGTTCCTATTTTTCTACTTGCATTTTTACAGGCTTTCAAACTCCTAGGTTGGCAGAAGCTGGGACAAGTAATGGGAGCTCACTCCATTACACGGTGCTAGGGATTCGAACTGCCAAACTGCTGACCTTTCTGATCGACAAGTTCAGCATCTTAGCCACTCAGCCACCCATCCCCCTTAGTCCCATTTAGAGCCTCGTAATAACACAGCAATAGCAATAGCACTTAGACTTGTATACCACTTCATAGTGCTTTACAGCCCTCTCCGAGTGATTTACAAAGTTAGCATATTGCCCCCAACAATCGGGGTCCTCATTTTAACAACCGTGGAAGGATGGAAGGCTGTGTCCTGTCAGGAGAAGGCATCCTTGATATATATGCTAAAGTCAGCCTAACAAAATAAGGATAAAGCTGGATAAGGGGTTGTAGAGTAAGGCTTTCCAACAAATAATCACAACATGTGGAAATAAGGATGGATGTGATAAAGGCTGTATGGCAGCTCAGTTTTTGTCTCCAAAAGATTTGTTGTTGATGCCTACAAAAGCATTGAGCGCCTGTTTGTCCCATCTTAAAGCAGGTGTGATTTTTTTTTTCCCCGTGTGTTGCTGTAGTCCTTCCTAACTTCCTGATCAATTTTGGTGCCATAGCTCTACAATATCTTAACTGTGATGGCACTTAACTATTTCTGAAACACTTCTGCCTCATACATGTTTATGAAGTCTTTACAGCACTCCCAGTTCAAAACGAGGCTATTTTGCACATCTTCAGTGCGCTGGCTATTCAAATGGTTTCACATAGATACTATGAATTAATAATATATCCTCCCCTCCTCCATGTTGTGGAAACCATGAATCTGAGAGCATATGCTATCGCATGCAGCTCAAGTCAGTTAGCCAATAGCCGCTACTGCGGCTATCACTTTTACTTTTTATTAACATCACAGAAGTTATAATGTGATATATATATCTATATCATACACAACATAATTCAAACAATGCACCTTATCCATCGTAGAGCAGCAATACTATAGATATTAACAGATGGTTTCCACTTCCAAGTTTTTTTCCCCAGTCCAGTTCCTATTATCATCTTACCTTATTTTCATTGACTAATCCTCTGGCTCATTCCATTGCCAGATGTGTATATTTTCAAACTGTAAGGTTTGTGAGGAAGAAAATAATAACTACGTTTTATAAAGCTCATACCAATCAATTCCCAAGCCTCCAAACCCGAGTCCCTATTGTGTAGCACATTACAAAAATGATGGCTTTTTGGTGGGCTTGTTATCGTTTTCAATCTAACATGTTCTATTCATTTTTAAAAAACCAGCTTAACCATTCACATAACTTTAGTAGGAATTGGGGCTGCGGTGGCTCACATGGTAAGATGCTGGGCCTGCATACCACTGAAGTCGGCAGCTCAGTGGCTCGATTCCTGTGAGTGAATAAACCCCAGAGGGACAAGAAAGGAGCCTCCACGACTGCCTGCCAGCATTCAGGCATCCCGCGGGTAAAGATAACACCACCCGAAAAATTCCTTTCACAGAAGCAGCCAGCCACCTCAGTGATCCCTGGCTAACATGTGCTATACATTAAGTAAGTAAGTAAGTAAGTAAGTAAGTAAGTAAGTAAGTAAGTAAGTAAGTTAAGTAAGTAAGTAGGAATTCAAACAAGAAAAAGACTCGGTGAGAAGCTTAAGAAAGCATGGACTTGGCTCAAATACCCAGGAAAAGTTAAATATACTCAGATTTTGGGAACAGGCACTGATGTCTAGACAACCAATTCTGGAAAAAAAAACAAGATTCAGTCTATCCCCTACTCTTTCATCTCCTATTTACATCAGGAAATAAATGACCTGAGGCCACTGATCAAGCTACTCTATAACCGATAGTTGTAATCACGTACTTCAGTGCATCGTCTTCAACGCCTGTTGTCAGGCTGCCTTCAACAGAATTCACTTCCAAATATGCGGAATGTAGAATGCAACTCTGGAGATTCCAAACTTTTTTTTTTTTTTTTTTGGCCATTCCACAACTTAGAACCCAGGGAAACAAAACAAAGGCATCTAAATAAATTCAGATTCATATAGGCCCATCAATCCCAGGCACATCAACTCAACCCACAAAGTGAGTCTCTTTAAAAGTCCAACATCGTAAACGAAGCTTTCATAAGCATGCTAAGCAGTTTCACGTTCACTGACGTGTTGCTGCCAAAGGCAGGCCTGTTTATACACAAAGGCCAGAGAATGCCTGCATTCGTCCACATTTCCATCGTGTATTAGAAAACGGAGTAGGACCTCGGAAGACTTTTAAAAAGGTGAAGCAGGATGTGTTTTTGTGACCCAGAGTTCACTTGCTAGCTGAATACAGAACACAGAATAACAACGTTGGGGGGGAACCTTAGAGGTCTTCTAGCCCAACTCCCTGCTCAAACAGGAAACCCTATACCAGGGGTCGGCAACCTTAAACACTCAAAGAGCCACAAAAGTCCTAACTGGAAGCACCCTGTTCAATCCTGGAGCCAACCAGACTCTATGGCAATTCCCCTACCATAGAGTCTCCTCCTAGCACAGCGTCCTTTTTCCTCTACCTGTCCTAACCAAAAGTCCTATCAATTGTGGAGCCGACTGGCAACAGGGAGCCGCAGCAGAGGGAAGAAAAAGCCACATGCCGCTCCAGAGCCTCAGGTTGCTGACCCCTGCCCTATACCAAGGGTCTTCAAACTTGGCAACTCCCAGAATCATACATTGCAATGTCCTACCTGTCAATTAATACTTCAGCTTCAACCATAACAATACAAGAGCGCACAATAGATACAAACTCAAGGTAAACCACACCAAACTTGATTGCAGGAAATACGACTTCAGCAACAGTGGTCAATGTCTGGAATACTCTATCTGACTCTGTGGTTTCTTCCCCAAACCCCCAAAACTTTAACCTTAGACTGTCTACTATTGACCTCACCCCTTCCCTAAGAGGTCTATAGGGGGCGTGCATAAGCGCACCAAGGTGCCTACCGTCCCTGTCCTATTGTTTCTTTTATTTTTATTTTTCTTGTATGTATCCATGTACTCATAACTGTGTTTTTACTTATGACTATTGCCTTGTAAGCAATTGACAAAAATAAATAAATACAAATACAAATACAAAAAAATGCCTGAGCTAACATGACTGGAGGAGGAGGAATTCTGGGAGTTGAAGTCCACAAGTCTTCAAGCAGTCAAGTTTGAAGACTCCTGCCCCATGCAATTTCAGACAAATATCTTGTTAAAAACTTCCAGTGTTGAAGCACCCACAACTTTGGAGGCAAGTCGTTCCAGGGATTAATTGCTATCTGAACCCTTTTTTTTTTCCCCCTCCATACAAAAGCCATAGGCCAAAATCAATCCTTCACCACTAGCGGAGACCTGCACAGACATGCTTGTATCTACCCTTCAGCACCCACCTAATGGTCTCTCCTCATCCCCACCTGATGTGGAGACGTTGTCGAGACACCTCTGGAGGGCGCCCCTGTTGGAGAAGGTCGGATGACATCATCTAAGTCCAGGCCATTGTTGCCCCGTTTTGTTTTCCCTCCTTTTTTTTTTTCCCCTCCTCTTGCATTTCGTCCAACCTGCTCCCTTCGAGCCACCTTTACCTGCAACCTGGCCGATGCTCCAGGAGAGCAGGACGACTCGCCGGAGCGCATGACTTCTTCCAAATTCCAGTGGCGGGCGGCTGCAGCTTGGAGAGCCAAGGCTGTTTCCCGCCGGCGGCGGCGGCGGCAGCGGCAACAACCGGAGCCGCGCAACCCGGAGGATTCAGGCGAAAAGGAGATTGTTAGCCAGGAGCTCCTATAGCAACAGAACCGTGGAAGAAAGCAGGCGCGCCGGCACATGCGTAACAATGGGAGCCGCATCCAGCCCTGCCGCCCCGGATCCATGGTGCTTGCTGAGCTGCATTCATCCCACCTCGCGATCACCGGGTTGGGGGAGGGGGGAGGCGGGGAGGGGCGAGGGAAATGAGTCTTCCACCCGCGGGGAGGGAGGGGCTGCTTAGGGCAACGAGTGGGGGAGGTCTTTGGGCTGCGGCTCGCGATCGATGTCTTTTGCTTCTCTCAGCGGAGGGCGGGTTGAAAAACCCCAAAACTACAATTGCTGGAATAAAAGGTGATAAATAAAAGGTGGAGGTCTTTTTCTTTCTTTCTTTCTTTCTTTCTTTCTTTCTTTCTTTCTTTCTTTCTTTCTTTCTTTCTTTCTTTTTTTAAGATCGTTGCAGTAGCTGGCTGCAATATTTCAGAAATCTCAAGGACTCTCCAGGCTCCTAATGGGGTTTTAGGATGTGATGTCTGAGCAAGCCTGCACTTAGTTTTTGGACCACTGACTTGGCTCCCTTGTGGTTGTAAACCCCACCATTTCTCAGAAGTTGGAACAATAGTCTACATGACAATAAT
Source organism: Pseudonaja textilis (assembly GCF_900518735.1). Next base: position 1,846,163 of record NW_020769355.1, read on the forward strand.
CTTTCCTTTGCAGACAGAGACTTATCCCATGGACCATCTTCTCCCATGGTCTTGTATGGGACATTCATGGGTTCTTAAGGTCTCCTGTGATATCCCAAAGGTGCTTTTTCAAGAGGCAACTGGACTTTCTGGTTTTCCTTTGAAGACGATTCACTTCTCATCCAAGAAGCCTTCTTCAGCTCTGAAGAAGCTCCTTGGATGAGAAGTGAAACTACTTCAAAGAAAAACCAGAAAGTCCAGTTGCCTCTTGAAAGAGCACCTTTGAGACAACCATAGGATTAGGATAGGATAGGATAGGACAGGATAGGACAGGATAGAACAGAACAGAACAGAACAGGAGTAGAGTAGAGCAGAACAGAACAGAACAGAATTCTTTATTGGCCAAGTGTGATTGGACACACAAGGAATTTGTCTTGGTGCAAATGCTTTCAGTGTACATAAAAGAAAAGACACATTCATCAAGAGTCAAGAATCATCAGGTACAACATTTAATAATAGTCATAGGGTACCAATAAGCAATCAAATCATACTATATGGAAACAGTCCATATAAATGGTTAGGATATATGCAACAAGGTTACAGTCATACAGCCATGATCTGGATGGCTGAGAATCTCCATAGACATTTAGCTATATTTCCTGTGATACTTATCCCAAGACAATTTCTGACTGTTTTCCATATGTTCTCCAATGTCAGCAAAACTACCTACAACAAGCTCACTGCAAGCCTCCATCAATTTGGGATGCATGTTTTTCCATAAGTCTTTTGTACAGTAAGTGAGGCTGGAATGGCATGTACCTTCAGATAAAAACAACTTTAAAGAACCCAGGATCCTTCTTTAAATTACAGACATGCTTCAGCACCTTCACTTGGATTTATTTGCAGACCAACCTTACTGTAACTTGAGAAGAAGGATTGGCTCCCACTTTTAGTAACCAGCCATTATTGAATTTTTGAAAAACTGGTTTGAATTACCTACAGTAATCTCTATCAAAAGATCACCCTGCAGCAAAAAAAAACCCTATTGTAATCATTTCAGTTTATTTTGTCAAATTAAGCACAAATATCAACGGATGTCATTTTCATCATTTATAAAGGTATCAGTTACCACTGCTGGTTTTCTATACGGAGCGTTGGTATATAAGTGCCTTGGTTAAATAAGCATGGAAGAGTTTATTCACAAACTTTTTTTTAAACCTGAAAATTAACTGGAAGAGTTTTGAAGCATTTTTTAAAAGTCCCCATTGTGGTTAAAATAAAGGCAAGCGCCATTTGATAATGGTCTTCATTTGGAAAGCTGGAATCAGATGAGTTCTATTGTAGGTAGGTGACTTAAGGCAAAACAATTACTTCTCTGCATTGTGGGAGGGGACACACCACATACATAAGCTGGCCACATGCTTCAAAATGCCTTTAGGGGACTCACCAGTTGTACAGAGACTACTGGTTCTAGAATACTTTGCTAGCTAGGAATTCCAAGAACTGAAGTCCCTACAAATCTGAAGGAGACCAGATTGACGGACAATTATTTTTACAACAGTGTTTCTCAACCTTGACAACTTTTAAGAGAGACGGGCTCCAACTCCCAGAATTTTGGGAGTCCACCCCTTTCAAAGTTGACAGGGTTGAGAAACACTGCTGCAGAGAGGGTTCCTGCTGGACAAGTTTGAACTGCTTTCAACGATGGAAAGACGACCTTAGAGGATCCTTGAATTGCTGGCTTATTAGAAGCTCAGCCTCTCACAATCTGACCTACAAGTTGTTGGTTGGCAAAAAGTCGTTCCTCTTTCTCCAATGCCGACATTTTGCCTAGTTTCTGGAATATTTCTGAAGAATGAGGAGGTTTGAGTCTCATTAGCATTTGGATGAGACATCTTAAGGAAATATCAGGACTTTTAAGCTGAAAAGTCATTTAAAAAAAAAATCCCCAGAGGATAAAAAGCTATTTTCACATTAAAGACAAAAACCACCAGAAGTTGAACTCGATTTGAGGGCATCTTTACCTTTGGAGGACTGCTGATAATGTTGGCACTGCTGCTAGTTCATTGGCCAGTTCTTCAGCACTTGGCCTAAATCCAGCTTCATCTTACATTCCTTTCTCCTCTGCATTATTTATTTTTGCCTGAGATGCACTACTATTGCTGCTGCACAGTATATACTGCAAGCTTTAGCTTTTAAAACCAATGAAAAACAATAGCCTCCTAGATTAATACTCCGTTCCATCTTTCTTATATACAAGGTTAGTGGGTTATATATTTGCATACCATTGTGGATAAACAGCCAAATGATTTAAAAAAAAGAAAAAGAAAATAATATGGGTCAGAAAGAGAAAAGAAGATCATAAACTTAAAATAGGGGCCTGCTTTTTTTTTTAACCGGGCTAAATTCTTGCTTTGCAGCTAAGAGACCAGGGGGTGGGGATGGGGGTAGAATCAGGCAATGCGAAAAGAACATTGCTGAAGAAATGGAATCTTATGCCAGCTTACTCAAAGATCTACTGGAATATCCTGCAACTACTTAAGATCTGTGTATCTAGAGCAAAAGAGGAGACTCTCGGGGTTGGAAATTCATACAACCAGGTCATTAGAGGGCCAGTGAGAATTATGTTTTCTACACATTTGCTGTGATGCCTGGACAAAAAAATATCTATAAATGCATTAAGCAAACAAATAAATATACGCACAGCGTTATATTTTCCTGCAGTGGGTCATATGTTGGTTTTCTTTTGAACTCTACAAAAGTATCTGTGGATACAAAATAAACAGCACTTAGCTTCTTAATTGGGCTGGGTGGGCTTGCTGTTATGGATCTTTGCGGAATTAAATGGAAGTTACTTTCTGGAAGACTGGTTGCCTCCAATCTTCAATTACAATACTTTGGAGACTTTAACATTAAAAAATAGCTCAATTTTAAAAACTTTATTAATGAAACGTATACACTATCCATTTCACTACATAAGGGATTCTTTTTTTATTATTAGTGTACTTCCTGTTAATTATTTTGTCACTAATAGAGTAAATGACAAGTCAATAATTTGTAAATAGATTTACTAGTTTAAAAATATAGGGAGAGGCTTTTTCATAAGGAATGAGAACCAATATTGTAGCAATGTATTAATCAGTATTCAATTAAGGGGGATAATTGAAGACCAGCAACAGTTTTTTTTAATCAATACAATTATGTATAAGTGTATTTTTTTAATCCACTTTTTAAATGTCTTGATTGTGTGGTTCTTTGTTTTTGTTTTAAATTTTTTGGAGTTTGGTATTTTAACTTTATAAAATGAAATAGAATAAAATAAAAAATAGAAAAAAAGACAATAACAAATATACCAGAAAAAAAAGTTAAAAGGCGGAGAGAGCCCCCTCAAAGCACCAGCCACACCCAAGCTGTGTATCAGTCCTGGATATCCATGCTACTTAAAGAGCCAGACCACTAACATATGACAAATACTTTGTATTGGGTGGTGCTAATTCTTGTAATATTCAACTTTGAATGAAAAGGGAAAATAATCGTATGTAATATTGTTATCTTAAATTATAGTTCATATTGATAGTTTTTTCACTTGTCTATTTTTAATACACAAAGCTATTTAAAGAATAGAATCTCAGTAGTCTTTAATTATATTATAAAAATGTCATTGTATTGAAAGGAATATATCAATGTTTAATCCCAGCATGTGAGAGCTAGTTCTTAAATAGCCTCAAGGAAATCCCCTGATACTAGATCAGTCCATTACCCAAATAAGGAACAGTGCAAAGCATCACTCCGGCTTAAAAGGGGGATATTTATTATTATGGCTCATCACACGGTCAGCTAGATGTTTAGATGGGGTTTGGCATTTTTATCTGCTTATTGAATTTTTCCCAAGGACTTGGAGTAGGAAGATGTTGTAATTTGATGGTATTAGAGGTATCATTGCAAGATGTAAGCTGGAAAGTTGCTTTCTGCAATTGAGTAATTGTGATTTTTGTCAATGCTAATGGTGTTCAAGTAATGCTCCAGATATTTTGGGATTTCACCCAAAGTGTCCATTACTATTGGTCCTATCTTTACTTTCTTTGGTCACCGCCACTCTATTTCTATCTGCAGGTCTTTGTATTTTGTTTTATTATTATTTAGCTATTATTGTATTGTCCTTATCTGGGTTGTTGCGAGCTACCAAAAATGATGAGAGCCAGGCAACATTTGAATTTGATTAATAATAAACAATACCTGGAATAACACAAGCTGTCTTTCTTTTCCCCCCGATATCATTCCGTTGTTTGTACCTTGTTGCAACTCTTGACCATGTTTGCCCCTGCTTTTCATACCTTTTAGAGGAGAGCACAGAAATACATTCGTACATTAATTAAAACACACAAAGAATTATCGTTTTACTCAAGATTCGCTGTTGTTTGGCATTTGACTGGTGTGCACTGATTAATTGGCACAAGCTGATTACAGTCTTGGTTCATGCTTCTGAATTCAAACAAGGAAGCCTTCCAAGGCCACCCAAAACCAAATGACATACAATCTTGATTAAACAAGTGCATAAATGAGTAATTGTGAAAGTAAAGAAAGCTGTTCTGCAGGTAACCTACATTAAAAAGAATGTGTGTACTTTAGTGACAAATTTCCAAAGCAAAGTATATGATTGAAGATACAATCTTCAATACAAGTATATGATTATACAATACTTGTATAATCGGATACAAGTATATGATTGAAATACAGGACGGAATTACCACAGCCAGGAACATGTTATCTAAAATTCTGCAATGACAATTTCAAGCAAAACCCAAGACATATCCTATGCATAGGAAATTACAGCTGCTCCTCAAATTAAGACCAAAACTGACCCCAAAATTTATGTTGCTAAATCAGAAATTTGTTAAGTGAATTTTGCCCCATGTTATGACATTTCTTGCCGTGTTTGTTAAGTGAATCACTGCAGTTCTTAAATTAGTAACATGGTTGTTAAGTGAATCTGGCTTCCTTCTTGACTTTGCTTGTCAGCAGGTTGCAAAAGGGGATCCTAGGACCACAGGCCACTGTCATAAATGTGAGTCAGTCGTGAAGCCTCCGAATGTAAATCACATAGCCACGGGGATGCTGCAACGGTCATAACTGTGAAAAATGGTCATAAGTCGCTTTTTTTCAGCGCTGCTGCAATTTCAAATGGTCACTAAACAAAGTGTTGTAAGTCAAGGACTACCTGTACAGAAGCCAAACAGAAGTGGTATTTTGCCTGCTTTTAGATGGTTTTACTAGCATCCTTCGAGACGGACTGGTGATGTGGTATCCTTTAATCCTGCAGGGAATTCAGATACGTGTCATTGATAGTGCATGTCTACATTTACCATCCAATTAAGGTCAAAGCAGGGGACACGGTGGCTCAGTGGCTAAGACGCTCAGCTTGTCGAACAGAAAGTTCGGCAGTTCGAATCCCTAGCACCGTGTAACGGAGTGAGCTCCCGATACTTGTCCCAGCTTCTGCCAACCTAGGAGTTTGAAAGCCTGTAAAAATGCAAGTAGAAAAATAGGACCTTCCCACTTTGGTGGGAAGGAAACAGCGTTCCGTGCTCCTTCGGCGTTTAGTCGTGTTGGCCACATGACCACAGAGACATCTTCGGACAGCGCTGGCTCTTCAGCTTTGTAACAGAGATAAGCATCACCCCCTAGAACCGGAAACGACTAGCACGTATGTGCAAGAGGGACTTTTACCTTTTAGAGGCATTCCATTTTCCAAGAAAAATATTCCTACGATTTTTAAAAAAGCATGCAGCTAAATCTATCATTGCCTTACGGGCAATGGGCAGTCAGGGCATTAAACCAACGGCAGATCTTGACTCCTGCCATTCTGATGTCTTCACTGGGTTTATGCTCCCAAGAACTGTCTCCAATTAACTCCATTATCAGTCATTTTAAGTTTCCAATTATTTTTTTTCCCCTTAAATAGTAACACACAGTGTAACATATATCAGTGACAGTGGCAAAAGAAGAGGTGGAGAGAAGTGAGAAAGTTGAGGGAGGTACAGTAAATGAAGCGAACAAATGAATGCGGGAGGCAGCAGCAGGAAAAAAACTCTACCTGTTGAATTCCTGAATGTTGCAACAATGCTAAAGACAGTACATTCATCAAGGGGAAAAGGAGCCCTATTTATGGAGCATGATTTCTGTTGCATTCCTTTAGCTAACTCACTTGCATTCCATCCTTTTCTTAAAAAAAATAATCCTGTATATATTATGCATATTTTACTTTTTTGCTTTGTTTTCATCCAATTCTTACTGTGGAGCATATTAGGCTGTGGTGACACAAATGTTCCTATATGTACAAAATTGCCAAGGAAAAGGAGATCCCGGGGCCTATTTTACACTATTAAGAATGCAAGTATTACAAAACATCTATGCTTCTGTAAATCTGAAAAGGAACTATTTTTTTTCTCTAAATAAATTGCCGCTGATCGGGTGCTGCATTTGAATGCCACAACTATATGGCCATGAAATAGAATAAGTGTTCACTTTTTAATCAGTCAAGCATTCAATCAATCAGGCATTCAATCAATTGCTTTTGGAGAAAGATGGATGCATGGATGGATGGATGGATGGATGGATGGATGGATAGATAGATAGATAGATAGATAGATAGATAGATAGATAGATAGATAGATAGATAGATAGATAGATAGATA
>NW_020769355.1:1852846-1868315 GCF_900518735.1 Pseudonaja textilis
GAATCCCACCACTGAACTGGAGTATTCTTCATCTCATAATCAAGGTTATAATAGCCCATTTTACAGCATCTGGTTTATTCGGCAATAGCTGTCCTCTGCTGATTTGAGAACAATTCGGAGAGCAAAGAAAGCCAGCGAGTTTTGCTTCACTTGCTTGGAGCCCATAGCGAACCTGCTGACTGAATGCATGCATAGCTACCTATTGCTCCTTCTGGGATAATCAAAACATGTCAGATCTTTGCTGTCGTGGTCTTATCTATTCTAACATCTTCTTCCTTCACAGGGTTCTGCGGGTGCCTTAGGAAGCCTATAAGCTGCACATGACAGCAAAAAGGCTACCTCGACAACATAATATATGGACATTTATATTGAGCATCCATTCCAAAGCAGTAAAAAAAGGTTGATTTTTTTTCCCGGAAACTAAAGTATCCCTGTTTGCACAGGAATAAGGTTGTGTGTCCTTGGCTGTTGCAAGTGCTAAAAGTAAAAACCGAGGGATTCTCTTTCATCATCTGGAAAGATCCTCTGAGGTTTGACATTATCTTGTTCTTTGGGATTTAAAAGAACATTTGAGAGCCACTAAAAGTATGCCTGCTAAATAATTAATAACTCAACAAAAAGCTGCTTGCAAAACAGACTTTTAGTCCTTCCTTCCCTCCCTCTCTCCCTTCTTCCTTCCTTCTTTCCCATATATTACCCAATGGTTAAAGGAATCCATTCCCAATACAGAAATAAAAGAATAGGAATAACCTACAAATTAAAGAAAACCAAAGGGAGTAGCTATCTGGCTGGTCTCCCTGAGTTCCCTACCATTTTCCTGATAAAAGACAAACCAATGTATTCCATATGGCCCTTCCTGCTTCTCCAAAGCAAACTTGCTGTCCTCAAATGATGTAAAGATTGACTCTCTACCAGAACTAGCTGTGGTTCAGTATCTAGTCCAACTAGCATTTCCTTCGCTTCTGGAAACAATGAATCTGTGGGTTGGTTCTATAGAAAAACAATAGTAGAGTTTATCTATTATCTGTTCCCTTCTCTTCTTAATGTTCTTAATGTTCTCAATGTACTTAATGTTCTCAAGGATTAATTCAGTAAACTTCCCCAGAGAGTTTGTTCCACAGGATTAAAATTGCTACGATGGGAATGAAGTTGGCCATTTGGAATGAGGGAAGCCAGAAGTGACACCGTAGAGTCAACTATAATAATGTCTACGTTAGATTGACCAGCTATCGCCAGATACAGAATTGAACAGTTAATAGTTACTCTTTTGTATTTTGATAAGGAGAAGTTTCCTCATGTTACAACCAGTTTTTCCACTAGCACGCTGAGCTAGTGAGTGCAAATAGGACTGTGGCTGTAAAACGTCATCTATCTGCAACATAAAAGAAAACCAACTTACTTGAGAATATCCAAATGTTTGCAAAGCTGCGGTTTGGTCCGTGTGGTTTTTTTTTTTTAGTTTGCTTTATCTTTTAAAATATATCTCACGGAGTCAATTCCATCATTGTCATAAGAAAAGGAGAAGTAATTTTAAAAGTATGGTATGGATTTTAGATTATTGGGAAGAGGATTAATTATTGTTCCAATAAGAGGTGATAAGTTATCTGAGGCTTATCATTCCAATTTGTTTTGATGTATTCTTAATTCTTAATGGCTACCCAACATTCTCAGTGTCTAGAGACAGTGAATCTCCTTGGGATGGAACTGATCATAAACACACACAAATGTTTAGAGTGATCTATATGTGATGTTATGACAGATCACTAGGGTGATTATAAATGTTTATAAATGCTCCTGTATCACTTTATAACTGGAGAATTCTGATTCCCGATCTTGGCCTTTTTCAGAGGGCTACATTTTGTAAAAATTGAAACTTTTCTTGCATGACTGAAAGTTAGATGTTGTTGTTTTTTAAAATACTTAAAGGATGTGCATGGTGTTGGCACTGTTTTCCAGGAAGGAAGGAGGGAGGGAGGAAATAAATGATAAGTTGTTGTAGTAGAAATCTTCTCCCAAGAGAGAATTCTGAAAGGCAAGAGGAATGGGAACTGCTAACATAATAGTCTTTTTATGAATGCTTCCATTGGTAGCCATTTTGTAAGACTGTTCACAGCATGCTTTCAGTGTCTAGCTACCCTAAATGTTTTCCACACTGATACTTATATCCATGTGGGTGTAGTTATTGTGGGTGTTTGTTGCATATGTGTTTAAAATTAAAGAAACAGTTCAGTAGGTGTAATCTTTTTTGAACTAATAACAAAAACAAAAGCAAGCTGGTTTAGTTTTGTGGTTTAAGGCAACAGGCTAAAAGCAGGAGATCATGAATTCAGGTCCCACCTTAGCGATGAAAGCCTGATGGGTGACCTTGGGCCAGTCACAGTCTCTTAGTTCAAATCACCTCACAGGGCTGTTGTTGAAAAAGAAAGTAGCAGGAGGAAGGTATTTTGGACATATTTGTGAATTTGGTCACCTCAGCAGATTCTGTCATCTTTACCAATCATTCTTCAGTCATAGGTATTGCCATATCTTTCCATCTTTGTGCATACAATAGTCTTGCTGCAGTTTCATATATAAAAATAATGTTCCGTGATTTTTTCCCCCAACTGCTTATCCATCAGTCCCAAAAGGAAAAATATATCCTGGTTTTACAGGGACACTCCCCTTTGAATAAATATGGAGAAATTGAGCTGTTTTGCTCTCATTCTTTTCAGAGAAACAATTTTTGCCTTGGAAAGGCCCAACCTATGTATAAGGCACAGTTAAAATAATATTTGTAATATTCCCCATGAAAACCAAGCTATTTTTCAATATATAGGTTAACATACAAGTATCATTTCCATATAAGTGAAATTGGTCAGAAATTATATTCTATTTCCTATATCCATTCGTTTTCCCCTGATAGATACGATGGGAATATGTGATCTGGACATTATATGTGATTTGACGTGCCAGAAGGTATGTAATCTGTCTTACACCTCTGGCCTCATGCCCACTAACATTAGTATTTTTTGCATCCCAGAAGTCCTCACATGTGTTTTGCCTGTCACAAGATGTTCCTTCTCTCACAGGGTAGAAACAAATTAATTCTCAAGTAGTCTCCATTCTGAAAACATGGATGGTCCAGCGTATTTATTTGTGCCATTGCAAAAAGAACACAATGAGAGAATTCAGAGAGTAGACAGCCAGCATTTTGTGCCTCCAATATCTCATCAGCTATTTACGATAGCTTTCAGCAGAATTTTCTTCATGGTTTTCTTGTATTGTTAGATCACTTATGCCTGCAGGTAAGACTTCAACATACTTCACACAAACCTAATTTGTGAGTTGCTTTACAGGCTCTCAAATTTTTCTCACTGCCTTCATCCTCTTAATTTTCTTACTGCTCACCAGGAATATTTTTTTTCTTTATTTTTTTTTCTTCCTGAATTCTTTGTATCATCTATTATTTCTGACTGTGATCTATAGTTTCCAAATAATGCACCCGGGAAATGGAAAACAGAGATGTGCTCGGTTATGTAAAATTGTATTCCGATGTAATCAGGAGGTAGATCAGAGTGTCTCTAAAATCATGTCATTTGTAGGTGAATCTGTTCAAAAACACAAGTCATTTTAATGAACTGAATTTTGGCACAAAGTTAATTTTTGGTAACAGTTCACACTTTATTCCCCTGCCCAATGATTTGGGGGACAATGCAGGGATGGGATTCTACTAGTTCGGACCAGTTTGGGCGAACCGAATGTTAAAGTTACAGCTGGTTCACTGAACCAGTATTTCAACCGACCGGCTGGCCCTGCCCCTCCCCTCCTAGGAGTATCCACACAGCGCATTTTCAATGGAAGTAAGTGCAAGGTCCACGCAGAGGCTCTGAGAGGGCAAAAAATGGGCCTTCTGGAAGTCCAGAAACGGGCCTCTTTCCAGCTTCTGAAGGGCCTCAAGAGCCCGGGGGAGGCTGTTTTTGCCCTCCCGGAGGTCCAGGGAAAGCCTCTGGACCCTTGGAAAGGCGAAAAGGGCCTCCCCTGGGCTCTGGAGGCCCACCAGAAGCCGGAAACAGGAAGTTCTGGTAGGCCCTGCCCACCATGGCCACGCCTACCCAGCAACTGGGCAGTGAACTAGTTGCTGGGATTTTTGAATCCCACCGCTGGGACAATGCCACAAAAACATCTCAATTAAACATAATAGATTCTTCTCTTGAAATGTCTATGGAAATTCTCAGTCAACCAGGTCATGGTTGTCCTGAAGGTGCTTTTTCAAGAGGCAACTGGACTTTCTGGGTTTTCTTTTTAAGATGTTTTGCTTCTCATCCAAGAAGCCCCTTCAGCTCTGACTGGATAGTGGGGAATGGAAGGATTTATAAGCTTTGCAGTCAGAGATGAAGAAGCTTCTTGGATGAGAAGAGATTAACAGATTAACAGATTTGGAAGGGACCTTGTAGGTCATCTAATCCAACCCCCTGCCTAAGCAGGAGACCCTACACCATTTCTGACAAATGGCAGTCCAATCTCTTCTTGAAAGTCTCAAGTGATGAAGCTCCCACAACTTCTGAGGGCAAGCTGTTCCATTGGTGGATTGTTCTCACTGTCAGAAAGTTTCTCCTTATTTCCAGGTTGAATCTCTCCTTGACAGTTTCCATCCATTATTCCTTGTCTGGCCTACAGGCGCTTAGGAAAATAGCTTGACCCCTTCCTCCCTGTGGCAGCCCCTCAAATATTGGACGACTGCTATCATGTCTCCCCTGGTCCTTCTCTTCACTAGACTAGCCATGCTGAGTACTTGCAACCATTCATCTTATGTTTTAGCCTCCATCGTATGTTTTAGCCTCCAGTAAAAAGCAAAACATCTTCAAAGAAAAACCAGAAAGTCCATTTGCCTCTTGAAAAGAAAGAACCTTTGGGATTCTTAAAATGTTCTTATTAAAGTAATAATGGTATAGCACTTCTTTAGTCAATTTAGAGCTGACTTGATTGTGATGAGACCTCTTAGTAAACATTCAAGAGAAGCTCATATCTTTTCTGGGAGATTTTGCCCAGCTTATCAGGTTGGTACAATTAACAGACAAGTGCACTTTTGCATGGAAATCGTGACTGGACAACAACAAGATGATTTACACTTTAACTAGTGATCAATTTCTTGTAGCATAATAAATGTAATGTCCTACCCATCAATGACTACTTCAGCTCCAACCACAACAGTACACGAGCACACAATAGATACAAACTCAACTTAAACTGCACCAAACTGAATTGCAGGAAATACAACTTCAGCAACAGAGCGGTCAATGTCTGGAATACTTTACCTGACTCTGTGGTTTCTTCCCCAAACCCCAAAAACTTTAAACATAGACTGTCTACTGTTGACCTCACCCCATTCCTAAGAGGTCTGTAGGGCATGCATAAGCGCACCACCCTGCCTACCGTCCCTGTCCTAATGTTCCCTTTTATTCATATCCATTTCATGTACTCATCATCATGTTTATACTTCTTGTGTTATACCTTGTGTTTTAATTTGATTTATTTTCTCCCTTTTAAAATGATGTTCAGATTTAATAGCTTTTAACATTCCTAAACTGATAAACAAGCTGGAGACTAACTCCAGATAAGAAAATTTTGTTAGTACAACTTGAGGTCTGGCTTATCTCTTTCGTGAACTCTAAAACACCCTTTTTCCTTACAATGACATCCCTTCTGACCTCATTTTAATGAACGTGTGATATTATGGGATACAGATATGTAACATGTTTGACTACATGTAACCTATTTCTATGCAAAAGGGAGGTTACTTTTATTCTGTCCAATAAACTTTCCTCTTGCATTTTCTTTGTTGTGTTAACTATAAAAAGAAGGAAAACTTGGGGTTCAAGGTGCTCTCTCCCTTTTTCATAGAGAGACCCACTTTACCAGGGTACCCTAATACAGGGGTCCCCAACCACCGGTCCCCAGACCGGTACTGGTCCATGGATCATTTTTTACTGGGCCGCAAAGCTTGGGTGCCGCCATCTTGTTTCGACAGCACTTCCGGGTTTTTGGTTGCTTCTGGGTTTTTGGTTGGAAAGTGCTTCCGGTTTTTCAGTTGGAAAGAGGCGTTTGGGTGCTCGCACCTTAGTTTCGTCGAAGGGGGGGGCGGCTTTGAACGAAGAGCCGTCCCAGTGGCGGTGGAGTCTCACGTTACTCAGGTACCGATCCGTGGAAGAATAAATAATCGTGAAACCGGTCCCTGGTTCAAAAAAGGTTGGGGGCCACTGCCCTAATAAACTGCTTTTAAATAATCTTCCAACTCAGTTGCTTATTGGAAAGGCAAACTGAGGCAGAACCTAGAATCAGATTTGGCTTTCAACATACAGTGTTCACTGAAGCCCGTAGAAAAGCAATAAGAAAACCTGCAAAATGGAAGGAAAATCCATCCAACAAAATTAAATCCATGCTCTGCCGCAGACTGGCACTCAAGGCCCTTTTATCCTTATTTCTGATAGCACAGAGGTGAAATGCAGTTTTGCAGGCAAACTCTGCCCACAGCGTTTGATCCTTGAGGCCACAGCTCCTTGATCCTTGATTCAGGCTGGAGTGAAGAGCCAGGAACAGGAAGTAGGACCAAGGCAGGCTTAACCTTAGCATCTGAGCTGAAATGGGCACAAGATAATGGACTTTTATTTTTATTTATTTTATTTTATTTATTTATTTTGTCAAGCAATCATAAGATAACAGGTATAAGTCTAAACATAGTTATGGATACATGAAATGGATACATATAAGAAAAATAAAAGAAATAAAAATAAAAAAGAAACAATAGGACAGGGACGGCAGGCATGTTGGTGCACTTATGCATGCCCCCTACAGACCTCTTAGGAAAGGGGTAAATTCAATAGTAGACAGTCTAAGGTTAAAGTTTTGGGGGTTTGGGGAAGAAACCACAGAGTCAGGTAGAGTATTCCAGACATTGACCACTCTGTTGCTGAAGTCTTATTTCCTGCAATCAAGTTTGGTGTGGTTTACCTTGAGTTTGTATCTATTATGTGCTCTTGTATTGTTATGGTTGAAGCTGAAATATTCATTGACAGGTAGGACATTGAAATGTATAATTTTATATACTGTATAATTTTATATACTGAGATCGGACCGAAGGCGGCGTAGTTCTAGGTTTTCTAGATCTAGAATTTCAAGTCTGGTGGCATAAGGTATTCTGCAATGAGTAGAGGAGTGGAGAACTCTTGTGAAATATTTCTGGATGTTCTCAACTGTGTTAATATCAGATACGTAATGTGGGTTCCAGACTGATGAGCTGTATTCGAGTATTGGTCTAGCAAATGTTTTTTATGCTCTAGTTATTAGTGTAATATTACCAGAGAAAAAGCTATGTAGGATTAGGTTAACAACTCTTAATGCCTTTTTGGCTATGTAGTTACAGTGGGCTCTAGCACTTATATCATTAGAGATGAGTATTCCAAGGTCCTTGACAGAGTTTGGATCATCAACAAGGTCTTGACTATTCAGCCTGTATTTTATTTTCTGATTTATTTATTTTTTGCCAATATGTAAGACATGTATGTAGACACAATATGTAGGACTTCCCTATAACATTTCCATATCTTTCCATCTTTAGCAGAGCATAGATCAGATATACTTGTTTTATTATTTGTAGACATCCAAAGAAAAAAAAATATCCTCAAAGAAATATGTTCAGCTCCAGTGCAAAACCTGGATTTTTATTCAGATGCCATGTTGGAGAAGGCTGCTGAGAATACTGTAGCCCAGGGGTGCCAAACTGGCAGCCCACAGGTGGATGCATCATGCACAGGCCATGCCCATCCAGGCTCTGCAAAGGCAAAAATATAATCATGATATGTCATGATAAGTCACGTGATGTGGTCGAGTTTGGCACCCATGTTGTAGAGAGCCAAGAAAAGAAACCCATAGATCACTGAACAAATCAACGCAGAGTCCTTGACAAAGACACAAATGACCAGGCTCAAATGATCCCACTTCAGACACGTTATAGAAAGACCTAGCAATCAAGAGAAGGCTAAAATATTGGGAAGGGCAGAAGGAAAGAGAACAAGAACCAGCAGCAAGGCGGATGGGCTCAGTTACAGAAGCAATGAGCTCCTAATTGGGAGGTCTGGAAGATCAGGCTAGGGACAAGCTCTCACATTTTGGTTGTGGACTGGTCCACTGTTTGAAATAACTAGGTCATAATGGAGCAAATCGAACTATGTGGCCACTGACACTGACTTGATGGTGCACAATCATTGAAAAACAAATAAAGGGTGCCCTGGTTTTAAATGAGTTTAAAGCAGAAAATGGAAGATCCTTAGAATGCTTCTTCATGAGCAGTTATTATTCGGGTGGGAAAAGTGTTGGATTTTTATGATTTGAAACCCAATGGAAAACTGGATAGATGTTATATAAAGGAGTCAGGATTCTGTTCAGCTGTGTGTGTCTCTCTGTCTGCAGGATAATTCTGAAGGGAACTGTCTGATGGGGTGGGGGTGAAGCTAGCAAAAGAAGGATGAAATCTTGAAAATAAGCCAACGGAACTGCCGGTGTGGGTTGGGGTGGGGGAAATCCAGAAAATAAAATTCTTCAACGCATCTTTCTGAAAGAAGCCTTTGGTCAGTGGCTTGGAATACTCTTGACTGCTCCATTCTTAACCCCCTTCGTTATTCTGATTGTTTAATTGGGTAGAATAAATTCCAGCTGCCGTATCTGCCTGCTTTCCCCAACCTGTTTTGTCTCAGGAGTTAGAAGCAGTAGGGAGTAGCAGGGAGTGGGAAATAATGTTGTTTGTAAGTTTCCTAACTTATACACACGGTGTCCATAGCCTTTGAAAGGGAAAGCTAGAGGCTTCCAAGGCAATCTAAAAATAGGATTGTCTGGGCTTCTAAATCAGGGGTCTCCAACCTTGGCAACTTTAAGCCCGGCGGACTTCAACTCCCAGAATTCCCCAGCCAGCTTTGCTGGCTGAGGAATTCTGGGAGTTGAAGTCCATGAGTCTTAAAGTTGCCAAGGTTGGAGACCCCTGTTCTAAATCATCTGAAAACTCTGGTTGATAAATTATGTTCTCACACTTGTACAAGGGAAGTATTGTCCTAACAAGCAGAGGAAACAATAGTACATCTTAAAATAAGCAATTATGCTCCATCAAAATATTGCCAAAGTATACAGTTCCCAGTATCCTTAGGGAGTGTGGCCAATGCTGAGAGAAGGGGTGGGTAGGTTGCGATTTAGTGGCATATGGAACACAAAAACCATATTGGGATCAGAGTTCCCACATACAGTTTAGATAGAACACCTAACTTCCAGGGACTTTTAATATCTGAATGCAGGATTCTCTTGGATGCTGGAACAATCATAGTGGTGGGATATAACAACAGGTGTTGCTGCCCAAGAATATCTGGAGAAGGACCCAAAGTCATGTTCTTCAATCCTTCATCGTGTAGCCAAAAATATGACCAGGTAGAGAAACACGTCTCCCAAATCTGCCTTTATCATGGCAGTATGTTATTCCTAGGATGGATGAGCAAAGAATGCCAGGGAGCATCCCAAGAGTATATAATCCCAGCAGGATCTCTTGGAGTTAAAAGTAACTTGACAGGATGTAATCAATCAGAAAAATGAACAGTACATGGGGTGAAGTTGAGTGGAGTGCAATTCCTTGCTATTCATTTTCAGACAGGTCAGAACAGTGCAAGAACCGGTTTGGTGTAGTGGTTAAGGCATCAGGCTAGAAACTGGGAGGACTGGGAGTTCCTGTCCCGCCTTAGCCACAAAGCCAGCTGGGTGATCTTGGACCAATGTTTTTTTTTTTCTCAGCCCTAGGAATGAGGCAATGCAAACCACTTCTGAAAAAACTTGCCAAGAAAAATGCAGGGACTTGTTCAATTGGCCATGCTGACTCAAAGGCATGTGTGCACATACACACAGACACACAAAACCTCCTACAACTGTTCCATAGATATATAGCTAAGACTGGCTTAATTACATTGTTCCACTTCCTTCCTCCCACATCTAGAACTGATATGAACAGCTGATATAAAACCTTTCCATCTCTAAACAGAGGAGAGGCTGTGATAATCTCACTCCTCTCTAGTTCCCATAAACATTCGTCTTCTATCTGCAGCTGTGAATCAGCTGCCAATCCTTATGATTAGCCAGAAAGTAACATGTTACCATATAGTGCAATGTGATAATCTGTAGTCCCCACCTATGAATGTGTAGAAACTTGATATTTACTTGTGTTAAGTAATACTGGCTGAATTCTTCTGTGCAGTGTAAATATTGAAAACATGGGACTTTTCTCTTAGCATATAAAGGGTCATGCAGCATTCATCACAATCCCATTAACTGTGATTGTTTATTCCTGAAATCCAGCCTCTACACGTTTAAATAAATTTTAATAACATGTATTTCCTTTAGGTGCCAACTTTACAGTGCTAACTCCTTAGACTTATACATGCTGACTTAAATCAGGTGATTTAATATCATTCCTAGTATTGTAGCCCTTACACATATTCACTTGGAATTGAATTGCAAATGTTTACAGAGATAAAATGTTAACGCAGGTGTATACAATACAATCCACTACAGAACAGTCTATAAACTTCTCAGTTCCTCTTTACTAGGTGTTAAAGGGGTATTCTTATGTTCACAAGGCACTTTTCTTTCATATCCTTTTGACATTTCTGTCTTTTCTTCCCAGATCGCAACTGAAGGTTTCTTCATCATGCCACAGACATTTCTGCAAATTAAAAAAAAGAAGAAGCAAATTATTTGGTTTTTAACCTTTTCAACATTATTAGCATCCTACATTATTTCTGCACATATCATTCAAACATTTTTCTGGAACCACACTCATGAGTAATATAGGCTTCAGTTTCACTCATCGGTTCTGATAGGTACAGATGTATATAATTTTTTTTTGCAATTGGATCTGTTTTTTAAAAAATTGGAGATTCAGAATATATTTTGATTCTTAAATTCAGGAGTCAATTCTCTTCAGGAAGGTAAAGAGACTCTTTGGGCCACCACACAAACCTGTCAGAAAAAGGACAACCAATTTGGGCTGCAAAATTCTGGATGACCAGGAGATGGAAGGAAAAAGTTAGACATTTCTATATAGTATGTTCTGTATGTTCTATAGTCAGGAACCTCTAAGCCTAGTTTCCTAACTCCCCCCAGCCCATTTTGAAACACAACTCCACCGTACTATCAGAATGGAAACTGGTGAAATCATCCATTGTACAAATCTATATTTCATGTTGAAATCCATGTTCAATTTTGCAACTATTTTTAAGTAGGTCAGAAAGACCTAAAACAGAAACAGTAATATTTCCTTGGGGAACCTTGAATTATATCATGCAATTTGACCTGTATGCTTGAGGTAGCCTCATTCCTTGTATAACAGTCAACATTTTTTGCCTTAAAAGCATCCATTTGGGTTTGAAGAGGGGGGGGGGGATGTTGTATGATACTATCATGTCCTCAATCCACAGCCAACTTCTACAATAAAGGCTAGAGCCAGAATTCTGGAAGAGGAAATTTTGCATCTCAAGGCATCTTAAGAGAAGCCCTTGAAAAATCTTCCCAGGGGGATGTTTCCAGGAAGGGCCTAGATATAAGGATGCTGAAAAACCTTGCTGAAAATACTTCAGGGAAATTTTTCAATGCCAGTAAAGAATCAGCTCCAGCATCTATCATATTACTTCCAATGACTATCTTAACAAATGTGTGGGTCATTGGGACACAAGAGACAAAGACCCAGAGGCTACTATTGTTTCCCTCTCTTTCCTGTGCCTAATGTGTTTCCCAAAAAATAAGACTGGGTCTTACATTATTTTTTTGCTCCAAAAGATGCATTAAGACTTATTTTCCAGTTAGGTCTTATTTTGGGGGAAACACGATACCTCTTCTCCATCCCTGTTTGCCTATCATTTTGCAATCAAATCCATAATCTATTCCCTGCTGCACAGAGAGAACAAATAGCTTGCAGGCCTCAGTGCAAATCTTACTATTCTGTGGGAAGGTTCACGTCCTTTGGTTTGATTTGCAGAAGTCAAACAATGTCTGGCCCAAGACATGGTGTGAGATCTGCCACCACAAGAAGCCACAATATGATGAAATCAAATAGAAACATTCGATCTCTTAAAAGATGAAAGTGCCTCCCCAAAGCCATAACAGAGTCCATCACACATATATATCAGGACCTATACTCATCAGATGGCTCCAGTGGATTAGTTCTGTTTGTTTTTCGTTATTGATTATATTTGTCATGGGGATTATTCATTCTGCTTCTGTTTCGCTCAGCGCAATCATAGCTCAAAGTAAAATGTGACACCTGAGCTGCAGCTTATAACGTGTGCCTACATGTACTAACTATTGTGTTTGTATTTGCTAGGGCTTAGTGTTCCTTAATCAACCAGGAGTACAGCCAACAGGGTTGGAATTCTTCATGATAAACAGCTTCAAAAATCTTTACCAAGACTTAATACTAACTATCTGAAAATGGAAATGAAATCTCTCTGAATCAAACTTAAGATGAATTCTGTAGCTGGCAATGGACAATAGTATTGGGAAAAGATTAATTAATTAACCAGAACTGGTGTGAAGAACATCAGTATGGAATCTTGTATTATCTTTGTAAATGCAAAAACAAGGGATGTGTGGAAGGGTGTCCTGGGTTCATTATGCCAACAGTCCTAAGCAATTTGCCATCTCCCTGATTTCTCCCTCCCACGGAAAGATTTCTAGGAGGAACTTTCCCCATGTCCAAGTCAAAACCTATGGGCAGCTTAGGAAGCTGTAAAGTAAGAGAGAGTAATTTTTAATCTATGCTAGGATTGCAACATGTGCTATTTGCTAGCATGCCAATTAAACTGGTTCTAACAGAGGATAGAGTACTTTCAGGCAATCAGCTCAATTTTTCTGAAGCCTTACAATGAAACATTCCAGGATTTTTTAAAACCGATTTTATATTTTAGATTGTCTTCTTAAATGGTTCATTCATAAATCAGAACCTAGGCTGAGCATCCATGTTAGTAATACAACTAAAATAGAAACTCAGTATTTTACTTTATTTTATTTATTTTTGCTGTATTATTATACTGTATCGTTATTAAGCAAAGAAACAACAAAAGAGGAAAATCTGCTGTGTTATGTTCCAAGCTGCCTCAAGAATTGCTCTCAACCCTGACTCCAGCCTCAGAACAGTTTTTTTTTATCTTTTTAGCTGGGCCTCTTTGAGTTGGATTATAATTCTAGCCTACTATTTTAATTAGATTTTAGCAGTTTGCATTTTATTTTGGATTGTTTGCTTTAAATATCTCATGGATGGAAAGGAGGGCATATGTGGAAATAATGTAAAGTGCCTTGCTAAAGTACGTAACAGTTGGGTGGTTAATAAAGTTAGATTAAATAAATAAATAAATATAAATAAATAAACAAATAAATAACAGCAAATTCTCCATGTTGTGAGTGGTGCCTTGAGAATGGAATAATATAGTAAGACTGACGGTACTTATACAAAAATATTTTGGAATTCAAGCTTTCCTTGAAAGCATACCTTTCATTAAATAGAAACCAACCCCTTTAAAATTCGATATTTTGAATGTGATCCTGCTAAACTAAGGGGATTACAGGTACTATAATGTATAACACTACAATGCTTAACACCGGAGCACTGAATCTAATAGAGGCAATAACTGGCTAATATGAAGCATAGCAACCTTGCTGAAACAAACCTGGTTTTTAATCTGGTAAATAAGTAAATAGGATAGGAGAGCCTCGCTAATGCAGTGGTTAGAGTGCAGTACCGCAGGCTCCTTCTGGTGACTGCTGGCTGCCTGCAATTTGGCAAATCGAATCTCACCAGGCTCAAGGTTGACTCAGCCTTCCATCCTTGGAAGCTGGGTAAAATGAGGACCCAGATTGTTGGGGGCAATATGCTGAAAACCACTGTAAATCGCTTAGAGGGGACTGCAAAGCACTATAAAGCAGTATATCGGTCTAAGTGCTATTGCTGTATTGGCTGAGATCCAGAGAGGTGGAATGCGTGTGTGTGTATTGTGTTGTGTTGTGCCTTCAACTCAGTGTTAACTCCTAGAGACTGCCTGGATGGGTCCCTGCAGCTTTTTTGGCAAAGTTTTTCAATAGTGAGTTGCCCTTGCCTGCTTCCTAGGGCTGAGAGTGAGTGACCGGCCAACCGTTTGCTGGCTTGATGCCTCAAGCAGGATTGCGACTTACGGTTTCCAGCCTGACGCCTTGAACAACATTGTTTCCTAAGCATCTCACCAGCTTACCTTGCCTGAAGTGAAGCATTCACTGCTTCACATCACATTCTGCAATTTTTATTTTTATTTTTTTTTAAAAATGAAGGTGAAGAGGAAAAAGAAATGCTAGGATTTCTGGAGAAAGAGCGTTGTTTAAAGAATTGCAAGATGTCTGCCCCACTTCCACCCTCCCCCCATTTCCAGGCAATATTGATTCTAGTATGCTACTTCCATTCCCTTTGCTCTGCAATTAAAAATAAGTTCTGGGGCTTAGATATATCATTAAATGCCAGGTTGGCACATCAGGCTGCAATTACAACTCTACACTCCCCAAGGAGGGTTTTTAAATGTCTCCAAGTGTCAGAAGACAAAGGCCATTGCATCTGTATTATTATAGCCTGAATTCTTTCCCTGCTTCAATTAGGAGGATGAGGTGGGTATGAGAAGAGCTACAGACCTCCTCCCAAATGTCAGGTACAGGAAGCCATTCTCCATACCTGACGGAACAATACCACCACAATCTTGCCTGCTCACCGCTAGCTGGGGAAAATAGCCCAAACCAAGGAAGATTGTGCCATCTTATCTATGATATCTGGAGCTGAGCCTTGCTCGCCTTGCCAAGTTCAGAGCTACTTATCAATTTTCTTGGCTCCGGTGAAGAAAAACTCAAACGATTCTTAAGGCTAACTCAAAGTTTTGCATGCCGACAATATGACTAATTTTTGCCTCAGGCAATGTTACAACTAAGCCAGATCTAGTCTGCAAAGATCCAGACAACCATCAGAGGACAGCAAAGAAAAAATTTTCTGTGCCTCTTTGCTGCCTTCCACTGATATCAATTTTGTTACCTCATCTGGTTGCTTTAGGGCAGGGGTCCCCAATGCCCCCCACCCCCGAGCTGCAGCCCACTGCCAGGCCATGGCCTACTCAAAACTGGATGTGGAAGCAGCAGGGCAGCATGCACAGACACGCAGCTCGAGTCATGCAAACGGCAGACCGGCTTGAGCAGCGGGCTGGCTGGCACAGGCACGCACATATACGCACGCCCGTCCACTGCTTATGTAAGCTGAGTTACGCATGTGTGTGCACACCAGCCCACCACTTGTGAGGCCCAGTTCCCCCCTCAATCCCTCCAGCCAGGCCAACAAGCCACAAAGTTTGGGGACCGCTGCTCTAGGGAATCTGGGCAATGTCATATACTCTCATTTTCCAAA